>JAHHUM010000061.1:0-130000 GCA_036173005.1 Crenichthys baileyi | reverse complement strand
AAGTATCTCTGCATTTACGTTTCCTCCCTGGTACGACTTGCTTCTTATTGACCATTAATCTCTGACCTCGCTGCAGCCTCTGAGGAAAGCGCTCGGTTATTAAACTATGAGACTCGTGGAACTGATCTGCTTCTCTCAGGCCCTGCAGGCCTGAAATTTGATTTTGCTCCCATTCTGCTTCCAAAGTGGGAATTAATGGTAGTCCAGCTCCCAGCAGGAGAGAGGGGCATCGTCTCCAGCGTGTGGATGAACCCAGCAGAAAATAATGCTTGATTATTTGTTCATATTAATGGATTATTGTGCAGATTGTGGGAACACAGTGACCCAGCAGGGTCTCCTGTTGCCAGATAAGACTACTCGGGCCCAAAAAAGAGCAGAACATGGGTTCTATTATTTCAGCCAAAGTTCCCCAATCTCAACAGTTTTACAGTATTCTTACTTTCTAATAAGGAAAAAGGTCAAACAAGCACAATTAATTAAATGCTCAAAATAATATTGCAATAAATTCCAACCTGATGGTGCATGTGCAGAATAAAGTGGGGTATGAAAAAGGGAAAATATTCTATTTTTTATTGTTTAACAATAAGAAGGAACATTACAAATAAAACTAAAATATATTTTTAAAAACATAAATAACAGTCTAACTGGAGTATCTAACTGTGACATTTCTCTGTTAATGTTTTTTGTTTAACATTTACCAACTGTTTGTTTGCCACATTTTTTTTTTGCATCATCTTTAATATAATAAAAAAAAACAACATTTTATTCATACAGTCCTTCTCAGCTGAAAGAGCAAAACCAGAACCTTTTCAGGTTGAATTCATCCTTTAATAATGACCTTTTTGAAGCAATTCAAATTGTTTCTTTTAAGGGATATGATCATTACTATGACTACATACAGTAAGTCCTATTGGAACCAAACTGTTTTCCTTATATTGCTAACAAAACCTCACTCAGGTACCAAAGTTTTTACAACTTTACAGTTTTTACCAAACTACATGTCTGAGGTTTAAACAGAGCGAACCTCCTTCTAAGTGCTGAGTAAAGATGTTCTCATCATGTCCGCCTGATGTGATGCACCTGGTGGGATTTTAATCATTTTAAAAGGGAATAAATACGGAAGTTAAAAAAACACCTTTGTTTTGGAGTCTGAACAATTTCACTACTGTACATTAGTACATATCTTATGAAACGTTTCCATTTGACTGGTTTTCATGCTTGTTCGCACATAAACATACTCAGATAGACTCTGATCAATTGACCTTTGACTTCTGTGATATTAAAAGTGGCATGACTGCTTGGCCGTCCCCTTGGACATGTTTTTGGAAGGGTAGACATTTACAGTGATTAATGCACGAGCATCAGAGGAAGCATCAGATACAGTTCTTAGTCCCAACCATAACCGGCTAATTTCCAGAGAGTTTCTGTCCCTATGACATGAGGTTGGGTTTAACTTCTTCGCAGCTGCTTTTCTCATTGGTTCTCCTGATGTTGCTCTGAACATCTCTATTTAAATGTATCCTGATTGTTTATGTCAGCTGCTCTGGTCATGAAGTTTCTAAAACTACCTGATTTAGTGAGCATGGTCCTCCCAGCCTGCACAGAAACATCAAAGTGATGTCATTTCTTTTTCTTACATAAAATCGAAACAAATCATTTCTCGTAAAGAACTGGTTGTTTATGGATATATCCAAACTAAAGAGAAAGAGAACGCAACTCCGAGGATGGTCATACTGGCTGAATTATCTCTGTCTTCATATCAAATGCTGGTTTTATGCTGTTGGGTCAGAATTTCTGACCCAGTACTGGGTATTATAATCCACAAAGATGCTGCTTTACAGTGTTTTTTTTAAAATCAGGTTTAAAGATTATAGGTTGCTAATAACTTCATTGCAGCAGATAAGTCTTGGTGCTTTTATCTGACGGGGGAATCCAATTATTTTGGCCCCAAAGACCCCTAAAAAGGGCCAGCTTGTCAAAAAAGGGGAGAAAGCCCAAGGGTCACTTGTTTTGTTTAAAGCAGCCCCAAAAACTGAAAAATGGTCCGGGTTGTTTATCGGGGAAGGGGATTTTATGAACCTTTAAGCTGTCGCCATGTTTGCTTTGGGTGCTTATTTACACGGATTCTGATGACAGAATATGGAGGTAAGAGACGGTGCGCCCCAATTAATCCCTCCTGGGGTGAAAAACACATTTCCAGAGATTTTTGCCCACCCTTCATTCCTAAAAAGGGGAAGGTAGGCTTTACCTGTTCTTTTTTTCATGGTTTGGGGTTAAAATACCTTCCAAATTTCCGGGTTTTTGTAAAAAAACAATCATTTTTTTTTCGGTTTTATAACCCCTCAAAAAAAACTTTTAAAAATGGTTTAGAGATTCTAAAATAGCGTTTACGAAAACCTTAATGCTAATTTGGAGACTCAAAGTCAAGACGGAAACCGGGGATTCCCTGGGTTCTAATCCAAATCGGCCCAAACCTTTAAACCCTCCGGGGACCAACTAATCTGGATTAATTATAAATGAAGAAACCAGAGTTTTTGTTTTTTACGGGCGGGAAAAGAATTAAACCTTTTCAAAAACCCTTTTTTTAAACCTTTTCCCCCAAACCCCCTGGGTTTACCCGGGGTTTTCAAAGGGCCTGTATCTTGCATCCCCTTTAGGGGTTCTCCGGTTTAACAAAACCTAAATCAAATCAGGGTTTGTGTTAGCGGGCTGCTCCCAAAATTTTTATGACCGGGCTGAGGGGGGGGTATTTTGGCCTTTATGAATCAGCTGTTTTGGGAGCCAGATAAAAAATTTGGCAAAAAACATTTGGCCCTTGAGGACGGGCCCGGAACACTGTGTAATGAACCCAGGTGGTTCAGTCCATGGTTGACCTGAGACTGGGTGAGGACAATAACCCAAACTGGGTTTATATTAACCCAGTGGGGTAGGCCGTGGTTAATTTCTCAAAGTTCAATTAAAAACTCCATGTTTTCTGTGGGTAAATGTGATGTGTGATGTTGGGTCACCTCCATTAAGTGTAACTGATCCTCTCAGAGGGCAGATTTTCAGCTGCACTTATCCTCAGCTTCTTCTGCTTAATTCTCATCAAACGTGCTTCTTATGCTTAATAACATATTAAATTATATCCAGACATTTACAGCCTGGTTGCTCCAAGACTTTGTCTCCTTCACTTCATTTATTCACAGCAAAAAAAAAACTTGGTTTGAAAGCAGAGAAAAACTTCACCAAGCTGGATTTGGAGAACATGTGTTTGAATCGTTTTTTATTTATAAAACTATCATCACCAGGGAGTGTAGATGAATTATTGCTCAAACAAGCATGTAATATGCGATCCTGGATGTTCACCCCAGCTATTTGTAATCAGGTTTGGCTCATGTTCTTGTTCTAGCCTTGATCTGCTAATTAAAGAGGAAACATAGGTGCAAATCTGTCCTGCATTGAAGCCAAAACCTTGTTATTTTAAAGCTTGGCTGCATCTCAGGATGTACGGTCTGGCCTCAGTACAAGGAGTTAGGATATTATAGACAGCTGCAGGAATGAAAGATCTGATGGACTCAGTTTTAATATTTAAAGGTTTGATTCCAGCTCCCTTTTAAGATGATCCTGTTCTTGTTAGCGAGCTAGTGGCCCGGTTTCTTCTGGGGAAACTGGGTCAGTCTCTTTGGAGCACTGTTTAAAAACCGCACATTTAAAATATCTTCAGATGTCCGTCTGATCTTGAAGTAAACTGACTTTACATCATTCTGGGTTTATTAGAAACGTGTTGTCTGGGTGTGATGAGGTAAAGGTGTCAGATTCAGTTTGTCTGACTGACTCCTCCACGCATGTCCAAGGGGAAGGTCAAAGGGTAACAGATGATCACTCCATCGAATGACCACCAGGAAACACACACACCACAAAGAGAACCCCCTCTGGACAGCAGTTGTTTAATCACATCTCTTCTTTTTAGGTGGTATTATCCTAATCACTCTATTATATCTAATGGTTTCACCATCAGCTATAATGATCGTTTCGTTCTGTCATTAAGATTATATTAGAATTTTTCATAAAGATTAAAACTAATTTATCACTTTCCACTCATTGGTCTGAGAATGGCCCTCTGTCCACAGGGGGTCAGATGACCAGAAGTGACCCCTGGAAGGGAATGCACTTTGAACTGTGACCCCCAGAGCTGGACAGAAATCCACAGAGTAGCCTACTGTGGTTTGGATCAGAGCAGGGACCCGTTGCTCGAGTCACTTCAGGACAGAGAGGAGATGTTTAGGATCACTAGGGGGGAATGTGGATGAAGAATGCTCAGAGCAGAGGGTTGTTCTGTTATAGGATGATCTTTGCAGTTTGGTTATTGAAAACAGAAATGTGTGCTTCATGCATTTTGTTACATTTTTGTAACAGAAGAAAGGATTTGGTTGACTAAGGAGCATAGAGGATTTTTTGTGACAGACCAAAACCAAAAAGTCCACAATGATACTGGTTTTCAAAAATTTTCACAAAATCTGAAAAGTGTGGCATGTACTACATTTATTCTGATACATCTAAAAAATCCATTGGCATTGATTGCCTCCAGAAGTCACCAAATCAGCAACCAGAGTCCAGTTGTGTGTGATTTAATCTAGGTCTAACTGCAGCTGTTCTGTTTCTGGCCTCAGACGTTATGTAGAGAACAACCAGCATCATGAGGACCGAGGAACATGGCAGACAGGTCAGGGAGAACGTTGTAGAGAAGGTTAAAGCAGGGTTAAGTTCTACAGCAAAATCCCAAGCTCTGAACATCTCACAGAGCTCAGTCCAATCCATCATCTGAACATGGAGAGAGGATGGACCACCTGCTGACCTAACAAGACATGGATGTCCACCTAGATTGAAAGACTTGGGTGAAGGTTCACCTTCCAACAGAACAATGGCCCTAAACATACAGGCAGACATACACTGGAATGGTATAGATCAATACGTGTTCATGTGTTAAAATGACATGAAAACTGATGATCACAGATGTTCTCCATCCAACCTGACTGAGACTGAGCTGTTTCACAGAGAAACAAAAGAGCTTTAGTCTATAGATGTTCAAATCTGGTGGAGACAAACCTAAAACACCTTGAGCCAAAGGTGGTTATGAAAAAATGACTCAGAAGGTGATAATAGAAATACATGCCATACTTTCAGCTTTTGATTTGTAAAAAATGAAAGGAATCATTGTCCTTCCTCTTCACAGTTTGTTTTACTGGTGTTTTTCTGTCACATAAACCCCCAATAAAAACATGCACTCCATGGTTGTAACGTGACACAATGTAAAAACAAGCAGCATGAAAACTTTAGCAAAGGTATTGTAGAACGACACATAAATGGCTTTAATTTATGTTGAGTGTGGTACTGCATGTAAAGATGTACGCAGTCAGTAGGACTTGTTACAGTAATGCTTGTTTATTTCTCTGATTTCTCTAGTTGATCATTAAGTTGTAAAATCTGATTCTATCTGTTTTTACTCAGGATACAAACTGATAGGGATTCAGTTCGGTTCATTTCAGTTTATTTATATAGCACCAATTCACAACACATGCCATCTCAAGGCACTTCACAAAGTCAGGTTCATACATTCCAATTAATCTTAATCATTGAACAGTGCAGTCAGATTCAGTTATTTATTCAAATTGGATAAAAAGTTTTTCTATCTAAGGAAACCCAGCAGATTGCATCCAGTCAGTGACTTGCAGCATTCACTCCTCCTGGATGAGCAATGTAGAGACATGGACAGTCACGGGCTTTGACTTTGCAGCAACCCCTTTCATACTGAGCATGCATGTAGCGACAGTGGAGAGGAAAAAACTCCCTTTTAAACCCAGGAAAAACCTCTAGCAAAACCCAGGCTCAGTGTAAGCGGCCATCTGCCACGACCGACTGGGGGTTAGAGAGAACAGAGCAGAGACAAAGAGAACAAAGAAGCACTGATCCAGGAGTACTTTCTAGGGGAAGGAAAAGTAAATGTTAATGGATGTAGCTCCTTTAGGTCGTTTCACCTGGAAAGAAGGAACAGATAAACTCTGAGCCAGTTTTCAATGTTAGAGTCTGAAGAGAGCACATAGAGTTAGTTACAGTAAAGCTCAGTCGTAGCTATGTCTAGGAAGAGAGAAAGGGTTAAACACTGAAAGACAGGGCCATGTGGATCTCGGTAGAGGTTGAGCATTAAGTTGTTGCCAGCAGAAGCTTGGAGGATTCCCCTCTCCAGAAAGGTTCACAGGTGACACAGAGTCAGGGCCCGGTGTAGCTTCTAGGAAGAGAAAAGAGAGGGGAAAAAAAAGTTAAAAGCTGAAATAACAGCAAAAAAAAATTGAAGAGTAGTGTGAGAATGTAGCAAAAAGGGTGAAAGTGGTCATGATGTCCCTCCACAGCCTAAGCCTATAGCAGCATAACTACAGAGATAGCTCAGGGTAACCTAAGCCACTCTAACTATAAGCTTTATCAAAAAGGGAAGTTTTAGGCCTAGCCTTAAAAGTAGACTTTTGTCCATCTAGAGCCCACTGTGGGGCATTGTTATACTAAAAACAAGGATTGGATACCTCTCTCTGTCAGACTGATTATAACCATTGGAAAAAAGAAGGGTCATACAGGTAGCAGAAATGGAGGGTGTGTTTTGCACCTCAACCATAACTGAGCCAGTTTAGGCTAAACCTGACTCCCCCTTACTCCATCCCAAAAGGGAGGGAGAAGGCTCCCTCCCTGATAAACTAGCCACTCTAACTATAAGCTTTATCAAAAAGGAAAGTTTTAAGCCCAGCCTTAAAAGTAGACAGGGTGTCCGCCTCACGACTAAAACTGGGAGCTGGTTTTCCACAGGAGACGAGCCTGATAACTAAAGGATCTGCCTCCCATTCTACTTCTAGAGACTCTAGGAACCACCAGTAAACCTGCAGTCTGAGAACGAAGTGCTCTGTTAGGAACATATGGAACAATCAGATCTCTAATGTATGATGGAGCTAAATCATTAAGAGCTTTATATGTGAGGAGGAGAATTTTAAATTCTATTCTGGATTTAACAGGGAGCCAATGAAGGGAAGCTAAAATAGGAGAAATATGATCTCTCTTTTTAATTTTCATCAGAATTCACTGATGGATTCACTGATGGAATCCGTCCATTCGCTGTTTATACCCACTTATCCTAGCAGGATCTCAGAGTGGCTGGTGCCTATCTCAGGTGGTCATTAGACGAGAGGCAGGGCACACCCTGGACAGATCACCAGACCTTCACAGGGCAACACAGGACAAACAACCATTCACACACACTCATACCTAAGGGCAATTCAGATCTTACTGTGATGTTTTTGGACTGTGGGAGGAAGCTGGAGTACCTGGAGAGAACCCACTAATGCACTAGGAGAACTTCCAAGCTCCATGCAGAAACTACCAACTGTGTCACTGTGCAGCCCACAGATGGAATAAAGAAGATGGTTACTGAGCCTGCTCGGCTGGCACATAGAGGGTTAGGAGGCTTGAAATGGTACTAGAGGTTCTCTGTGTTCCCTCATGCTTTGTAGCTGAAATGAGGACAACTGTTACCTGAAGCAAAGCTGCTCCAAAAGTGGTGATTGATGTGTTTTTCTGTGAAATTTGTTTTGCGAATGTGATGCAGAAAGGAAGCAGATTGAAAATCTGACCTGCCACCACAGAACCATGTATTTCAGGAAAGTTGGCATCTCTCAAACTACATTCAGTCAACTGTATACTGCTGTTTGTCT
The DNA here is from genome assembly GCA_036173005.1 of Crenichthys baileyi. Taxonomy (NCBI): domain Eukaryota; kingdom Metazoa; phylum Chordata; class Actinopteri; order Cyprinodontiformes; family Goodeidae; genus Crenichthys; species Crenichthys baileyi. Next base: position 122,267 of record JAHHUM010000061.1, on the reverse strand, counting down.
CTTTGAGGACCTGCAATGACCTGGCTGCTTGTCCAGTGTTGGACGCCTCCCACCTCTCGACTGGAATAGACTCTAGCCCAAAATGACCTGGATCAGGATGAAGCAGGGACAGAAAATGGTTAAGTGATGGAAGAAATATGCTTTCCTGTGCTGCATTCAAGAGACTACTCTTGTTCTTGTACTCTTCTGCCCCTGATTTAAACCTGTTTGCAAATAAATCAGCTTGCAGATTGACAGGGAGACCTCAAGTAATTAAGTAGTAATTTTCCACCTGCTTGACAGAGCAGACACTTGACCTCCTCGATAAGGGTCACCAGTGTTGTCTATGAGGATTGTAACGATGTTGTGATGCACCAAGCTACCATTCTGGTGTAACCCATGCATGTTTGAGTCTGGTGCACCTCAGCAGAGCTCACACGGACCTCTGACAGGATGCGTCAGTGTGTGAGTGACAGAGACAGTACCATCTTGGCAACGAGCAGGACAGGTTGGGATCAAACCCTCCACTGCGAACCTTTGGCTGAATAGCTTTAGTCAGCTGATAAACATGAGATTTGCTGTTATCTCAGGTCTCAAAACTGTTGAAGACATAAGACTGTTTTTCAGGAAACCTGATGACATGGCTGCTTGCATTAAATGCTCGTCAATCAAAAACAAGGATGTATGCCTGAAGAACTGTGCAGGGTGTAAATGATCACCATTTGTATACTTACTTTTATTTTATTTTCCTAAATATAAATGTGTTTTTCATTCCCCATTCACATCCCCAAGCATGCATGCTGCAGCTTTCACGAGCCAAAGCAAAATTACTGAATGCTGAGCTACCCTCTGGTGTCTGGATGGATGAAGATGCACTTGCCTGTCATGCCGCATGTTTGAAACTGAAAGTGAAACTGACAGCATGACCTGTTTTCTGATTGATTTGGTTAATAATTTGGGCAACTCCTAGAGCAATACATTTAATTTCCAGATGGTCAGGTGATCCCTAAAAATGAACAAATAAAAAAAGTTGACAGAAATTTCACTGTCCTAACGCCACTGAACGCTGCGAATTCCACACTCTTGATCCCAATACACAAGCCCTGTTCAGAACAGGGTGCATCAGAAGTGAAACACATAATTCATATGTGTGACAGAACCTAAAGTTAGGTTAAAGCCAAAATCCTCTTTGTTTCCTTACATTTAGACCCAGATAGCACACATTTTTCAGCTTGCCAGCACATGTGGCACAATAGGAAACAGTGTAACAGCAGCTTTACAGCTTTTCAACCACATTTGGACTTTACTGTATCCAGATATCTTGTAACATTTCACATTTTGACTATATTTACCTTGTTCAGACAGGAGGCAAAGCTGGTTTTGTGTCTTTTCAGTAATTTTTGTCGAGGGTGAATTCTCTGTAGAAATGTTTATGTGGCCACCTTAAATATAAATAACTAATAAACCTTAACTACATCTAAAAATGTTCTTTATAGCACATCTTTTACTTCACCTCTCTGTTGCTTTGTTAGACAACCACATGAGGAATATCAGTTCTAATTTGTCTGGTAGACCTGATCCAATTTGTTGGAGACTGAATGATATTGACATCTCTACTGAAATTGAATCAAAGCCTAAACGACTGCAGAAATATAAATGTCACAGAAGCTCCAATATGTATACTTTTAAAAGATTTAAGTCATAATCTGGTTCAACAGCCTCTTGTGCTCCACAGAGCATCCATGTTCAGGTCTCAGATCGAAGGAAGGTATATCAGGTGCTAAATAAAATTTTACAAATATACAGTGGCGACCCGTGTTTGACCTAAGCTTTAAATCAAAATGGCAGTGGGACACGGTACCTATCAGCACATATCCCAACCACCTATAAACTAACCAGACATTTATTGATTCCTACCTTCTCCCCTCAGCGGAGCTTCGAGTGGTGGAGAATGCAATATTAATAGATCAGGAGGGAGTTGTGGCATGTCTCTGTGTGTGATCATTTGTGTGTGTGTGTGTGTCCACATTTTTAGCTCATCCAGGGTGACTCCATTATCCAGCTTGGCCGGAGCGGTCAGCGGTTTATGGCAGCCTGGTTCACAGGTCAAAGGATGGAGGCTAGAGGTCGTAGATGCTCCGATGAATTAAATGCTTACGCATCAGAAAAGCGACCGTCTTGAGTCAACTTTAAATTTGACCACCCTGCATTCAGACCTCTTAAAGCTAACTTTGTTTCATGATAAAAAAAATATTTCCTGTGTTAGTAAGCAGGGACTAAAAGATTCATGCTAGAGTCAGAGAACAGCAGTCATGTCTGGTCAGAAATGTAAATGGTTGGTGAGGTGGGGGTTTGGGATAGGTAGTTTAGAGGTTCCTCCATAATGATAGCCTGAATGCTGAAAATATGAAATGTTATCCTAGCAGTCCCCAATAAACAATGGTATGATATCTTTAAAGAAAAGAAAGTGATGCCAACACACACAGGAAAGATACAACAAAATTCTGCAGTATTTCTTTAAATCCTAAATAACAACAAACCATTTACTGAACATCTGAAACGGAGTTTGGATTTTTTGACGTTCGTAGGAAGGTGAATAAAGCCTCAGAGAGATGAAAGCCTAACATCTACTGGGACCACCGTTTTAGCATTTTAAGACAATTCAAATCTCTGGGATGGAAAACTGAAACGGTGGGCATTAAAAACACGTTCTCAGGAGACAGATGTCTTCTCAGTGGAATAACATCCATGTTTTTACTTAAAGCTACGTAGTTGTAGTTGATTTCCAATCAAATACAAGACCTGGAAAATTCATAGGGGTGGACCATCTCTGATGCTGTAGAGATGTTACAAATTCCTTAAATTTACTCCACTTTTTTACACTTAGCGCCGATGATGTGGGCTGATACAGCATCAACCAGTGCAACTTAATTGCCAAATTAGTTTGGCAGAGAAAATACTGAAAACTTTGACAATGGTTGGCTGTGAAAGTGTGGATAGTTAACCTTCATTAATATTGCACTGTACCCCACAGTTATAAAGATTCTCAGGATAAATTGTTTTAAATTGCAGTTAATCTTCCTCTTTCTGCAACATAAGGAAATGGTCCTGCGAAGTCACATTGTGGCAGAGGGAAGCTGGGCATAACTACTGCGTGGGACTATGGTAGATCCAGGCTCTGACGTCAGATAAAGTGGAAGATTTTAATGTGCTGAGGATGAGAATCCAGCATTAACCAATTTAAATAGTCAGTTAGATGCCAGAAACATGGAAGATGGCTCAGTTTTAACATCATCTGGGGAGTTTATCACCAGCATTAAAGCTCACTATCTGTAAGCTGAGCAGATAGCCCTCAGTGACTGAAGAAATTACATTCCTCCTTAAAATTATTACTGTTTGCTTAGCTTTGGTCTACTTATTCCCTGGGGGTGTTCTGAAACTACACAATGTTTAAAACGAGACCGATTCAGAAATCATCCATGAGTTTATTTAAATTACCTTTCCTTCTGTGTGTGTGTGCTCTCTGTAGCCTCCATCATGGTAAATACTATGATCCCCTGATCAATGTGTGTCTCTCTGTCCACTGGAGCAACCACTGTCCCAGAATGAACTGAAAGTATTCCCTATGTGACTATGCCTTTATGTGCAGGACATATAGTTATAGCTGAGGGTAGAAAGTAACAGAGATGTATTCTCAGCTGTAAATGCGGTTTAGTAAAGTTCTTTTTCTCCTATTTTCTATTAAATTTGATTCAAATTCCTATTGCTTTGGTTTTATGTAGCAAATGCAGTTGTGAAAGACGATAAGCCTGAAATCCAGAAACACACTTTTGTCTTTTAGAAAATTCAGCTAATGCAGGATAAGAGACTGCATTAAGTTACAGAAGCGAATGGAAGGAAGGCCTGTGGCTTCTGCTTCTATCCTATAGTTGAACTGAGCCCATTACTCTTAATAGATTAACATGAACGTTTCAGTTAACACGTATGTTGGATGTACGGTACTCATTCTTTTCTGGCAGGACGAAATCATCTGCCCAACAGATGTACCTCGTGTTATTGGCAGCAGCAATGTGGACACATAGAAGAAAGTGACTGCTGCTCAGAAAGCTCGTGGATAAATTACCCCAAAGCATGTGTCAGAATAAAAAGTTTTAGTCAGGATTTGAAAAAAAAAAGAAAATCAGATACAAAATTCTGAGAAAAACATCTCTACAACAGTTTCTAATAAATAAGGTTTTACAAAAATACACAGCTGCATACATGAGTACCATTTGTGGAGGTCAAAGTCAGTTGGAAACAGTTGTAAATATTTTTCCATGTCTGTAACTATAAAAAGCATCACATTGGAGACATAAAGAGGAAATTTACAGCATGGATAAGTATTATACATTTTGAGTGCCTGGTACCTACTTGAACCAAGCAGTGCATCCTTGTTACAATCAGAAAGAGGATTAAAGGAAAAGACGGAACATTTAATGGTTTTGCATTGGCATATTTGAAGAAAAACAATGCTCTATATACCTGTAGACATGGTACATCATTTACTCAGACCTGTCTGTATTGATTGTGATAGTGCCTTTATTGGTGTGTGTGGTTCTGCTATTAAGGTTCATTAGCCCTTTGACCTACAGATTAACCGTGGCGACATTGCTTTTAATCTGAGGTTGAGCTTTTAAGTAATTTGGACTAGAAGTTCCAACAACAGATAAATAAAGCAGTATGTGTCACTTTGGCTTGTGCTTGTCTCAGTGGTTCTAATGGGTTTTTTACGCTTTCAGTTCGCTAATACGGCTCAAGAACTTGTAGCTTAAACAACAGCATGACTTTAACAAGGGCCTTAAGGATAAATGTGCTGCGTTGGAAAGGCTTCACACAACAAGCCTGGCATTGACAGATTTGAAGACCTTTGGTGGGTAGCCGTTTAGATCCAGCCAAAATCCTGGCCAGTCATTTGGTAGAACTTGAGATTAAAGGGTCTGTAGAAGTCCCTGAGCCTGAGCAGGACCTCCGAAGGTATCAGAGGATGGGGTCTGCCCTTTGACTTTCCCAGGCAGCGGGGCCTGCTGCTGCCCTCAGGCTTCTTCAGGCATGGGAAACCTTTGGTTTGGTTGAAGTAGAAGTGCTTGTCTGTCACCACACGTTTGAGGCCTAGAAAGTCTTGGACTCTGCCCATCTCCCCCGCTGGGTCCGTCACTAGCCATTCCCCGCTAACAAAGAGGAAACGTGACAGAGGAAAGTAGCGCAGCCAGTTCTCCAGATGCTTGGCATAGATGCCGATGCGTATGGCACTCCAGGACGTGTCGATGAGCCCTGTGGTGGTGTTGCGGAACGCCAGTCTCTGGAATGATGGAAGCCTGGGCGATTTGGACAGTGTCTGGGTGTAATCAGAAATCGCACGGGTCACAGGGTCTCGCACTACCACAATGAGCTTGGTTTGGCGGCTCATAGAGTGGACGCGCTGAGGTGATTCTTTGGTGATGAAGTAGCTTGGGGTCTTCTCCATGGTGATTTGACCCTCTAGAGTACGAGGCATTAAGCTCCTGTATGAAAAACAAAAAAAAAAACCTTTGAGAAAGATGACCTATTCTCTGCACATTATTTCACAGTGTTCTGCTTAATATCACTATATACTTTGAGAGATAAATATACGACTTTAAATGTTGGCAGTGATAGACCGACGATGTCAGTGCAGTCAGAGAGAGGCTATACAATTAGAAAAACCACAAAGGCATATAATTTCTCCTAACTGTTGCTCTTTACTGTGTTCCTTAATGCCTGGACAGATTCCTGCTGGACTGAAGGACCCTTCAGACTGCAGATAGTGTTCTGTTATCTTCTCTTTACTATATATATGCTTCCAATAGGTCAAATTATCAGGCAGCATAGGATAAATTTTCACTGTTACGCTGATGACACTCAGCTTTACTTATCCATAAATCCTGATGAGCCCAACCAGTTAGACAGACTACAAGCATGTCTTGAATACATAAAAACTTGGATGACTTTAAATTTTCTGCTTCTAAATTCAGACAAGACAGAAGTTGTCGTCTTTGGACCGGAGTCTTTAAAAAAGAAACTGCTTAGTCAATCACTTAACCTGGATGGCATTAAATTGACCTCCGGTAATAAAGTAAAAAACCTTGTTGTTATTTTTGACCAGGACATGTCATTTAAATCCCATATTAAACAGGTTTCTAGGATTTCCTTTTTTCATCTCCAGAACATTGCCAAAATTAGAAATATCCTGTCCAGGAGTGACGCTGAAAAACTAGTCCATGCATTTGTTACTTCAAGGCTGGACTATTGTAATTCTTTACTATCAGGATGTCCACAAAATGCAGTTAAAAGCCTTCAGCTGATTCAAAATGCTGCAGCAAGAGTTCTGATGAAATTAAAAAGAGAGATCATATTTCCCTACTTTAGCTTCCCTTCATTGGTCCCCTGTTAAATCCAGAATAGAATTTAAAATTTCCTCCTCACATATAAAGCTCTTAATGATCTAGCTCCATCATACATCAGAGATCTGATTGTTCCATATGTTCCTAACAGAGCACTTCGTTCTCAGACTGCAGGTTTACTGGTGGTTCCTAGAGTCTCTAGAAGTAGAATGGGAGGCAGATCCTTTAGTTATCAGGCTCCTCTCCTGTGGAACCAGCTCCCAGTTTTAGTCCGTGAGGCGGACACCCTGTCTACTTTTAAGGCTAGGCTTAAAACTTTCCTTTTTGATAAAGCTTATAGTTAGAGTGGCTTAGTTTATCAGGGAGGGAGCCTTCCTCCCTCCCTGTTGGATGGAGTAAGGGGGAGTCAGGTTTAGCCTAAACTGGCTCAGTTATGGTTGAGGTGCAAACACACCCTCCATTTCTGCTACCTGTATGACCCCTTCTCTTTTCCAATGGTTATGGTCAATCTGACAGAGAGAGGTATCCCAATCCTTGTGGTTTTTAGTATAACAATGACCATCAGTGGGACCCTTTGTGGGGTGCCTTGAAACGACATTGTTGAAAATTAGCGCCGTTTAACTGAATAATCTGAACTGAAACTTTCTGTGTAGTTATGCTGCTATAGGCTTAGGCTGCTGGAGGACTTAATGACCACTTTCACCCTCTTTGCTACATTCTCACACTACTCTCCAATTTTGCATTATTTGCTGTTATTTCAGCTTTTAACTTTGTTCTCTCTCTTTTCTCTTCCTAGAAGCTACACCTGGCCTGACTCTGTGTCTACCTGTGACACCTTTCTGGAGAGGGGAATCCTCCAAGCTTCTGCTGCCAACAACTTAATGCTCACCCTCTACCGATGATCCACATGGCCCTGTCTTTCAGTGTTTAACTCTTTCTCTCTCCTAGACATAGCTACTGACTGAGCTTTTACTGTAACTAACTATGTGCTCTCTTCAGACTCTAACCTTGAAAACTGTCTCAGAGTTTATCTGTTCCTTCTTTCTAGGTGAAACGACTAAAGGAGCTACATCCATTAACATTTACTTGTCCTTCCCATAGAAAGTACTCCTGGATCAGTGCTTCTTTGTTCTCTTTGGTCTCTGCTCTGTTTTTTAAAACCCCAGTTGGTCGTGGCAGATGGCCGCTCACACTGAGCCTGGTTCTGGTTCTGCTGGATTTTCTTCCTGTTAAAAGGGAGTTTTTCCTTCCCCACTGTCGCTACATGCATGCTCAGTATGAGGGATTGCTGCAAAGAAACCCCCCAGTGACTGTCCACTGTCTCTACATGCTCACCCAGGAGGAGTGAATGCTGCAAGTCACAAAGGGATGCAAATTTGGGTTTCCCTTAGACGAAAAAAACTTTTTAATCCAATTTGAATAAATAACAGAATCTGGCTGCACTGTTCAATGATTAGGATTAATTGGAATGTATGAACCTGACTTTTGTGAAGTGCCTTGAGATGGCATGTTGTGAATTGGCGCTATATAAATAAACTGAATTGAACTGAATTGAATTTGCAGCCTTACAGCAGGATTTATTTATTTATGGCACCCTTTGCACTTGCGCTTATAAAAATACACTGCTCAAAAAATAAAAGGAACACTTAAACAACACAATATAACTCCAAGTAAATCAAACTTCTTTGAAATCAAACTGTCCACTTAGGAAGCAACACTGATTGACAATCAGTTTCACTGCTGTTGTTCAAATGGAAAAGACAACAGGGGGAAATCTTTTGGCGATTAGCAAGACACTCAATAAAGGAGGTTCTGAGGGGTGGGGACCACAGACACTTCTCAGTACCCCTGCTTTCTGGCTGATGTTTTTGTCACTTTTGAAAGTTGGCGGTTTTCTTTCACACTCGTGGTAGCATGAGACGGACTCTACAACCCCCACAAGTGGCTCAGGTAGTGCAGCTCATCCAGGATGGCACATCAATGCGAGCTGTGGCAAGGGGTTTTTGGGTGTCTGTCAGCGTAGTGTCCGAGCCTGGAGGCGCTACAGGAGACAGGCCAGTACACCAGGAGACGTGGAGGAGGGCCGTAGGAGGGCAACAACCCGACAGGGCCCCTACCTCCCCCTGTGCAAAGAGGAAAGGAGGGGCACTGCCCGAGCCCTGCAAAATGACCTCCAGCAGGCCACAAATGTGCATGTGTTGCACAAACAGTTTGAAACCGACTCCATGAGGATGGTATGAGGGCCCGACGTCCCCCAAATGGGGGGTTTTGCTCAAGCCCAACACCGTGCAGGACGCTTGGCATTTGCCAGAGAACACCAGGATTGGCAAATTCGCCACTGGTGCCCTGTGCTCTTCACAGATGAAAGCAGGTTCACACTGAGCACATGTGACAGACGGACAGAGTGCGGAGACACGTGGAGAGCGATCTGCTGCCTGCAACACCCTTCCCGCATGACCGGTTTGGCAGGGGGGTCAGTAATGGTGTGGGGTTGGCATTTCTTTCCATGTGCTCCCCAAAGGGGTAGCCTGACTGCCATTAGGTACCGAGATGAGATCCTCAGACCCCTTGTGAGACCATATGCTGGTGCGGTTGGCCCTGGGTTCCTCCAAATGCCGGACAATGTTAGACCTCATGTGGCTGGAGTGTGTCAGCAGTTCCTGCAAGATGAAAGACATTGAAGCTAGGGACTGGCCCGCCCGTTCCCCCAACCTGAATCCTTTGAGCACATCTGGGACATCATGTCTCGCTCCCCCACCAACGTCACGTTGCACCCCCAGACTGTCCAGGAGTTGGCGGATGCTTTGTTCCAGGTCTGGGAGGGGATTCCTCAGGAGACCATCCTCCTTCATCAGGGGCAGCCCAGGTGTTTGTAGGGAGGTCATACAGGCAGGTGGAGGTCACACACAATACTGAGCCTCATTTTGACATGTTTTAAGGACATTACATCAAAGTTGGATCAGCCTGTAGTGTGTTTTTCCACTTTAATTTTGTGTGTGACTCCAAATCAAGGCCTCCATTGGTTAAGAAATTTGGTTTCCATTGATGATGTTTGTGTGATTTTGTTGTCAGCACATTTAACTTTGTACAGAACAAAGTATTCAATGAGAATATTTCATTCATTCAGATCTAGGATGTATTATTTGAGTGTTCCCTTGATTTTTTGAGCAGTGTATTTGAAAAGCCTTAAAATCATTTTTACATCACTGTTTAAGTTGATTAGAGTCTCCAACTACTCTAGGCTATAAATATGGCATGACAAAAAAGGCCTATTTCTCTTGGCCACTCTTCAAAATGGGAAAGGCAAGAGAACAAGTCATTCAAGTAAGGCAGATGTGTGTAGATCCTCACAAGTCAAAGGTCAGCCTAATAATTAAAAACTTTGACCCCCTGGAAACAGGGCTTCCTTCAGTTATCACATCTCCAAAGCATCTATTTATTTTAGGGCTTTTAGCACATTTTTTCCAGGGGTCCCAATACCTGTAGAGGGCGCTGTATTTTTGTCACATTTAATTCAAATAAACAAGTTATGGAAAATGCATTTTCATTCTGCATAATTAAAAACAGTTGATATGAGATCTAATTGGATCCTACACGTATCCCGTACATCTGACCTGTGAGCCAAACTAGCATGCTAACTAACTGGGATTAGCTCTGATCTAAGCCAGGTTTTTGCTTTTACTGCTCTGCTTATTATTATCCTCAGTCTATGAGGGAATCTGGGTCTACTGGTAGCTTTTAGAGAACCGGATTACGCTCTTCCCTTTTATCCTCACCCCTCCTTAGATGACTCAGAGACTTAGAAGATGTGATGTAGCACCAGAATAAGGTTCTGCAAACCCAGAGATGCCAGAAATGCCAGAGAAAGCTGAATAAACTGTATAAGCTGTATATGAAATTGAAGGAAATTAGAGTGAAAGGAAAACCTATTTGTCTTGTCTCTTCTATAAAACAAGAAAAAAATACAGCTCCTTTCAATAAGTCAAGACAAGAATCAAATCATGGACTTAGTTTATGTGTAAGCAGTGAAGAATGCCAGAGCTGCAACTTTGAAGGATCCCTCGGCTAATTCCCATGCTTCCTCTTCCCTTCTCAGCAGGCATGTGGTGGCGGTTGGGTCGGAGACTTCGTGGTTGGTCTGTCAGTGAAGGCCTTATGAAGCTCTGTTTCTCTGTCTCTCTGATCCAACTTTACACACTTGGCTCCAAGTCCAGCATGTCCTCTGGTGTGCAATGCCAAACGCATAGCCTCGGGTATTCTGAAGAAATATCTGAGTTGCATTAGAGGGCTGGAGCAAAGCTAAACGGGAGGAAAACAGAGAATACCAAACAGAGAAAAGTTTTGGAAAACAACGTTGTTTCTATGGCTTCATTCTCTTCAGGGATCTTTTAAAATGTCACTTTTGAGCCAAAGCTTATACCTCAGCCTGCTGCACTGAAACCTGGATTTGAGCTTGTGGATCATGGGCTTATTTCTGGTTGTCACATGATGTAAGGGGTCATATAGTAAGGCTTCTGGTTCCTGGAAGAAGGAAGCTTCATGTCTTATTTATGACCATAAAAGCAAATTCCAGTCTTAGATCAAAACCCTTGGAGGTATTTCATGGTTTTTTGCAGTGATGCTCCTACAGCTCCTGAGCTCACCTTATCTATCTGTGTTTTCTGCATCTCTAAGAAAAGTTTTCTAAAATCCATCAGAGAACATGCAAAAGCAATTATTTGCTTCCAGTAAAGAAAACAGGGAATATTGCATTTGTTAATTAACATATTTTTGGCCAGATTTCACTTGGAGCCTCTAGTATATGTGTCCCAGGAGGAATCATCTTTCCTTTCAACAAGCATGGAGTGTTACTGTAGAAAGTTTGCATTAGTCTTTTTGTTTATTTTGAGGAATACAAGGAAAACTGAACAATATGTTAATGATTGATTTAAAAAGTTTATTTTGAGAACTGCTGTGTTTTCTGTGGCTGCAGGGAGTTTCTAGAGTGTGTTTGCAGCACAAAATCAGTGTTTAATTCCAAGCAGTTGGGCTAATGAAAGCCATGGTGCCCCACTCAAGGCTTAGAGGAGCTTCTACTGACATCGTGTTTACATTTTGGACTGTATACTAGTTTGTAATCACTGGTCTCACAGCAGCGAGACCAGCAGGGACGCAGGGCCGACAGAAGATGGAAGAAGGGGAGAGTGAGAAACCGGGTTGCTAACAGGAGTTCAGGGAACAAGAGGTAAAAAGTCAGCTCTTCTCTGGTCTGAATCTCTCTTTGGCTCATGAAGATGAAAAGCCCAGTTTTTGTTCTCTCTTATCTAATAGCTCCAGTTTGTTTAAGGAAACCTGGTGACCTGATGTTTGTTTCCATCTCACCTTTACACCTCGAGCAGGAATGCCAGTGAGTTACAGATGGCAGTTTATCTGTGCTAATGTGTTCAGTCAATCTCTGTAGTCTGACTGGGTGGGCTGAGGTTCTTGAGGGCCCGTTTGGGCTCATGGGCTACTGTTCATCACTCTGTTAAGAGGAGAGAGATCTGTGGGTAACGGCAAAGTAAAAGGGGGGATGATTTGTGTGGATTCAAGCTCCACAAACCGAATTAGTGTAACTAAATATTTTGTCAAAACAGTTACGAACACAGGAACATGAAAAAATGATGATTTAAATGATTAATATATATATAATATTATCAATTAGATCATATTGCTGAAATGTCATGAGCAACAGAAAGAAGAGATAAACTAAAGTTATTTCACCCTCAGCCATTAGTTAGTTGTATATTTTCAACTACAACTACCTGTTTATTCAAATAAAAGCATTTAAACTTTATATTTTCTATTAAAGTACAGGACTTTGAAGCACACCTTATGTAGTCTGGAAGTTGACTTCAGAATCTGTATATATTAATCTTACAGTTTTGTAATAAAATGATATCTGTCTAAAAAAGCATCTGATGAAATAAGTTCATGCTATTATTCTGAAGGCACAGTGTGTCTGAGGCTCTTATTTTGAAATGAGAAAGGAAGTAGTTCTTGAGTTACGCTCTTGTGTTGTTTTAGAAACTCCTGAAGAATCCTGCACAGCGTTGAAAATGTTCATATGGCAGCATTTTCCTAAGTCTAACCCTAACCCGCATTAAATCATTCCGTTAGCTGCTAATGCTACAGTTAGCACAGTGTTTAATGTGTCTGCAGTATATTTAATTATCTCCAAGATAATTATATCTTAATTATCTCTTAAGATATGAAATACTGAGGCTGATAAAACCTGAACGGCATAATTTTATGACAGTTTCTTTTTCTAATTGGAGAAAACAGAAAGGAGCATGTTCTGCTGTTTTAGAAGGAGGGACCACCTTAAAAACTGGAGAGTATGGACTGGTCAAACCTGCACTCAAATTATTCTACGCGATAACATATTGTTATTTCTATGTGTAAATGTTACTTTTTAACACAAACAAAGCAAGTTGAGTAAAAAAGACACGACTCCACATTTCAACCAACATTAACCCCTAATGGCAGCTCCAGGCCTGAGCTCAGCATAGTTTGATTAAACTCACTAAGTTGACTCACTGAGGAAAAGACTTGGTTGGTTCCAAATGGTAATATTTAACCATCCATCAAATAGCTACGTCTGCTAACTCCGTAAAACCTGGGAAATAAACATTTGAAATCTCTGTCCGGGTTCCAGACTACTGGTCTACTGGTCCCAGAACCAGGCACTTTGTACAACTATTTTGTTTTCTTTTGAGAAAATACTTTAAACTGTATGGTATTGTCATTATGCTCAGCACTGACCTGGTGGCAGTTTAATGCAATTAGCTAGGAAATGCTCGTCAGTGGTCACTCGTGGTTCTTGACCTTGCCTCTCTGCTTAGCTCTGAATTTCTCGACAGATGTCACAGGCATTACATTTACATGAGAACAAACTGTTTTGGAAGGTCAAAGTTTAACAGGAATACAAACACCTAACTTTACACTCTTGTGCAGACATAAACAAGTTCCCTGTGGATCTCTGAATTAAAGTTAGGATCCCAAAGCCAAGATGTAATTGCTCCCTAGTTTAAAATAGAGAAACAGTTCTTTTCAAGCATGTTTGTACACAAAACTTTTTACTCTCTCCTATGACACAAACACATATGTGCACAGAGATAAACTTTACCTCTGCATGATGGATTTCACATCTGTGAGCAATAAGTGTGTATATATGTGTGTGTGTGTGTGTACAGCACTGTTGAGGAAAGTGTTTCTGGGCTATGAAGTCTCTCTCTTTGGTCTCAGGCTTCAGAGCTCTAAAAGCCGTGATCCGTACCGGCTCTGCTGGTCTTGAGGCCAGACCATAGACCCTCCTAATCCCCATCAGGCTGGACTCTTCCACCCTGAAGGTCAGGTATATGTGTTTCTCTTACGGTGAGACCACCGGGATCACAGGGATTGTGTAATGCAACATGTCATCATGGACTGATTCATCTCCTAAACATGTTTTCTTTCCTCACCAAATCTCCTATTTTTCCTCCCTTCTCCTCATCACTTTTCCAACTGTCTCCTCATCTTTCTTGTGCAACTTTAATGGCAGCTTGGCATCTGCTGCATCCTTCAGAGTGGGAATGTTATGAGAGCATCTGACATATGCAGAAAAATTTAAAAGAGAATGACATCCTCAAACCATGATAGAGCAGTTTAAGGGGCAGATGCTGTTTGTCTGTGGTGTGCTCAAAGACCTGCTGCCTGCAAGGAGAAGTTAGTTATTACTGTCTGTAAGTGCAGGCCTGAGGAGCTCCTGTGGGCTGATTATAAGTCAGCAGGGAGTGGAAGCTACTCAATAAAAGGGAGCTAAGGTAATGTTTGTCTTTGTGTCTGTTGACTTTGGGCCATTACATTACGTGGGTGATGTTTCTGGCGAGAATGATGTGCTTTACTGCTATCTAAAAACATTGGAGTCATTTCCCCTCTCACCATATGTGTGTAAGATGGCCAAAGCTAGATTCAGGATTAAATCATTCATGATAAAATGTGTTCAGTTCCTTTGCTGTCAGTTTGTCTGAATTTAGCATCAGACTAGACATGAGCCATTATGACAGCATGATAACCACAAGTAAAAGTATATCATGGTTTCATGATGTTACCACTAGAAGTTATAATTAAAACATAACAAGATATAACTCTAATGCAAAAGAATACAACTTATTGATAATTACATGTATACTGTTATTTATAACATTTATTATTTTTTTTTATTTTCAAACATTGACATAAGCAAAAATTAATTAATAATATCTATAAAACTCCAGTCCAGATCTGTACGCTGAGACCAGGGAAGTGTGCAATAACTGGTTCTGTTTGTTTTTATTCTTTTATTGGATGCGTCATGAGTGTGTATGTAGTCTATGTGTGTGTCTCCAGCTGTTATATGTATTTTAGATGAATTTTTAGTCTGTAAGGGCAGCTAATACTACTACACACCCATGAGCCCATGACAAATTTCCCCTAGAGGAACAATAAAGTATATTCTATTTTATTCTCATTAAATATGCTAATTACAGATAACATTAAACCTTTTTGCAGTTCTGTTGTAAATAGAGTACCAAACGTTACATTTAAGTTAGCCACTCTAGGTGGCTAACAGAGGTACCGGCTTGCCAAGCGTGGCTTTAAAACCGATTTACTTGATAAGGGTGACGGCTGCTACTCCTTTAGTTTCCACACAATCACTGTCTTTGTGTTTCACGACCAGGAATGTTTCCAAACAGATTTTTGTTTTTCCTGCAAGTGATGGAAAAGTGAAGTAGCTTTCTTTCAGAAAGGAAAATCTCTGCAGTTATGGACCCAAACCTCTTCAAAACCTTTATGTTCCTTTTTACCGGGGTGTCCAAACTCGGTCCCTGAGGGCCGGTGTCCTGCACGTTTTAGATGTTTCTCCACTGCAGCACAGACCGACTTCGGACACCCCTGCTTTATACTTCCAACCAGCCCATTGCAGATGGCTCAATTTAGACACAAATGATCTGACAAGGTCAAATACATGTAAGCTGACAGTTTCCATAGGCTGCACTATTTGTTTTAATAATTTATTTTATAATTACATTCATTTATCAAGCATTTTTCAACAAAGTGTCATCTCGTTGGTTTTATAGCAACAGGTCTAGTTAATAAAACGTAACAAAATTATTAAAGTTAACTTGAAACATGTAATTCTGCCAGAATAACTGAAGGGCTCCTAGTAACTGAATTCAGAGCTTTAAACCTGAAAGCATCCTGTCACGCCCTGAATGGTATCTCTGTTTGGCTTAAATCCTCAAATCTATATTGTTCAGGCCTTTCCAGCTCATCTCACTGTGTGGCAGGCTATTAAACCCTCTGAAGCTTTCCGTCTGGCAGACGCGCTGGGGTGGTGACCAGCATTTTACTGAGGAGGTTTGCATCACTGGGGTAGGTCGGTAGGAAAGAGCTGAAGAATGTGTCTAGCTGAGAGGAAAAATAGAGGCGTAACGGTTAATAGACACGTCTTAAAGCCTGAGAGTAGTGGGTGAGTGAGAAGAGGTCAGTCAAAGTTTCATTTCAGTAACCAGAACAGCCCAAATAACAGAGGAGGATCTGTCAGTTTGACAGAGCGAGAGCAGCCAGCTTTAATGTGTGAATGCTTGTGTGAGTTTGAATAAGGCCACTAATCTGTAGCTAATGTGGTTCCCTCTGGTACTACTGCTGCTTCATGGGCAGGTTGGAGTAAAGTAAAAGTTGCAGAACAGAAGCTGAAACTTTATCTTTCAAAGACATTTACAAAAGATTATTGCTTTACACGCTAGCATCACATGCTAGAACTTTCAAAGGAAAGACTCAAAAAACTCAACATGTGTGTACCTTAATCTTCGTATAAAAGATTAATACAGAGAAAATAACAGAGAGGTTTGTTAGAGAACATTACTGAGTATACATGAAGACCAAAAAACAGACCAGACAGGTCAAGGATAAAACTACGCAGGAGTTTAAAGCAGGGTTATGTTATAAAACTACTCAGGGTGTTCAAGCCATATGCCAAAAGGGGGAAGAGTATAACAGCAGCTGCATGACATGGCCATTGAGCTAAACTAGAAGGTGAGATCTTTCCTGAAGCAGTTTTTGGTATTAAAACTACTAATAGTCCCATGTAGGAGCACCGCAGGGAACTGTTCTCTCACCATTCCTTTTCACTCTGTATACCTCAGACTTCCAGTAAAAGACAGACTCCTGTTATCTGCATGTTACTCGGATGATTCTGCATTTGTGAGATTTTTTGAAAGGGCTAATTACTTCTTTTGTTTATGCTAAACTAGCTAGCTTCTAGCTGTAGCCTTGTAATTACTCTACGGACATTGGAATATCATTAGGATCATTTAACTGTCAATTGGCCCCAAGAATTGTTGAGTTCGCAAAAATATTTTAAAACTTTAAATTTGGAGTTACATCATTATCATTAATCACTCCGTTGTTTCGAAGGTTTCTGAATATCAATTTATTTAAAATATCAGAGATTTAAAATTTATTTTAAATGTAAAATTGAGATTTACTTAGGATGTAAAAGAAATGTACAAGCTGGCCTACTTATAAATATTAGGTTTACATGGCAACAAAACAATGAGAGGCTGGGGGGTGATGGGCCTAGCTCAAAGAGGGCCCCCAAATTAAGTTCTGCTCGTCACCTCATACAATCTTGGACTGGCTCTGGTTCAAACACAGAACAAATAAACCCAAAGAAACATGAATGTGATAAACTAGCCTCGTTACAAAGGAGAAGAAGAAGAAAGAAGAAGGATTAGGAAACATGAAGAAATGCTTAATGCTTCAATCATTTAGTCACCAAAACAGGCTATGATGACATCATGGAAATAAGGCACAACCTTAGTGAGCCTATATGTTTGTATCTGCATGAATAAGTGTGTGTGTGTGTGTGTCACTGCCACTAATTGCTCCCTCCTCTCCTAAATTATCAGATGAGAAAATCTGAAGTTATGTTCCTGCCTGGCCAACAGTGGTCTCCTTGTGTGGATTTATCTACGAGCAGCCAGGGGCCACAAGGGCCACACCCTGCCTTTATCAGAGCTCTCGAACACAGGATGGAGGGACAAACCGACTGGGTGGAGAGATGGACAGATTATAGAGAGATACTGCTCAGTGATGTCATGATGGCCTCATACGGCAACATAACTCGGTTGAAGAAAATGCTCCTTTAAAGGAAGGCCATTCATGCTGGAAAACCCTCCAATTTGTCTGAATTAAATCAATTCTGCAAAGCAGAGTGGGTCAAAAACCCTCCACAGTGATCCTGAAGAGTCATTAGCAGTTATCAGAAACACTTGATAGTAGCTGTGGAGTAACCAATTATCAGGTTTAGGGGGTAATTACTATTTCCCATAGAGCCAGGTTTATTTTCTTTCTTAATAAATGAAATAATGATTTAAAAAACAGCGTTTTGCATTTACTTGATCCCACTTACTTACATGTAACTGGGACGAAAAAGCAGAAACGGAACAAATCTGAGCGGGTAAATACTTCTATACCTGAACTGAACTGTTTTGCTGATCTGGTTACTTTCTGCTGAGTACAAATGAAGCACAGCTTTAACCTGGAAATAGTGGTTTGTTTTCTGCATCTTCTATCAGGCTGGTTGACATGAAGCCAGAAGCAGCATCAGGCTCCAGGTTTCCACCCATCACCTCGTCTTGTCTTGTCCTGTTGTGCTTGACTACAATCTGAGCTCTTGCTCTCTACACCAAAGCAGGAGGCGTCATTAACCTAATTTCCTCCTGAAGCCAGCTCCGACATCATTACCAGTAAACCAGTTTTTCTAAGCTGGTAAAAGTCAGCTGGGTGAGAGTTTTGAAGAACCGCGTTTCTCTTTACGGGTTCTGATGACATCCTCTCACCAGTCAGCCATCAAACCAACATGGACACCAGCGACAAACGCTTAGTTTATCTTTATCTGTTGCCACACACATCAAACACAGATGACCGGCAAGAGGAAATGAAAGTGATGAGGAGGAAAAGTGGGAAATGAAGAGGGATTGTTGTCCGTTAGACACAGCAGCTAATCAGTCATGCTGATCTCAAATATCTCCCTCAGCCTCACTCTCTCCTCTGTCTGGTTAAGAAAAAAAAGGCTTCAGTTTGTGGCTGAGGAGAAGTCAGATCAGCCTGAGAGTCTTGTGATGAAACCTAGAAGATCAGAAATAAATCCATTAAAGTAGTCCACAACACAAGCTTCTTCCTCTCCTATTTGAAAAGTGAGGTTCATCCCTCCCTTCTCACTCTTCACCTCGCATCAATCATCTCATCCTCTTAAATGTGACACAGCAAAATATGAGGGCAAAGGTCGACCAATGAGAAGCTGTCATGAACTTATGACTGATTACATCAAGCCTGAAAATCTATACCTATTCCAACGCAATCCATCAAGTCCTTCCTGATCTTCTCATTATTGCTTTTCCATATTTATTTACATATTTTCACTCTGTCAAAAATCCATTTAAAACCCATCTTCATGTTATTGTTAATACATTATAATAACTAATTTTATGTGGTGGACCAACACAATGTCACGCATCATTGTGAGGTGGAACAAAAATGGTGCAAAAATGTTTTAAGTACAAATCTGAAAAGTGTGGCGTGCACAAATGATCTGTCCACCAGAAACAGAACATCTGCAGTTAGATTCACACACAGCTGGCCTATTTAAAACGTTAGGCGATAACTGGGGCTAAATGGTTGTGCTGAATTTTATTTAGGGGTATTTGAGTAAATTGGGAAGAATATATGCATGTCAAAAAATTCAGATTTCAATTTGTAAAAAAACTATGGCTTTTCATTTAATTTCACAGTTTTACAGTTAGGTGCTGCTATGTTATTTAAATTTCTAAAAAACATATAGTTGCAAAAAACATTTCAAAAGTTCAAAGTTCAAGGGGTGTAAATACCTTTGCAATGGACTGTGTGCTGGGTGGTGTTACTGCTGGTCATAGATATAAATGACTGATTGTTGTCTTTCACACATGGCCCACTGGTATCCAGTTAGATCTATTCATTTCCTATATTCATCACTTAATGGTTCCCTTCGGTCCAAAACTGGTGGCGACCTGAGCCGTGGCAGCAACCTTCAGCTTCAGAGAGGGCAGCTGGAGAACCTCTGTAGTTGTAGGACATAAAAAGCTGGACATTCCTGTCTGGCAGGACTCGTCTATACTTTCTAACCTGACGTCTCTGTGACACCAAACTGAATCAATAAAAAGACTGACTCTAAGGGGCATGTAGGGAGAAGAAAGTACATCAGCTGCTTGGATTGGACAGGTGGAGAGACCTGAGTGTGCACATTATTCCTCTTTAGTGAGCCGTATATTATCAACTATAAATGTCAGCATCGATGAAGCACTTCTTACCAATAAAGCTGAATGAAAGTCAATTAGTTCCTGTGATAACAGCAGGATATAGGCTCTTATACTGAAAAACTACAAGCATGATGTGTAGATGTGGACCTTAAAGATAACACACCCAGGTTCCCTCATCCTCAGGTTGCACGCTGTGGTTGTCTGAAGCATCATCCTTCAGTGATAAACCCCCGGATCTCTACCAGGAGGTTCCTCCACATGGAAGCTTAAGTTCTCAATCTGCCAAATGCTTCCTTCAAGCATTTAGTTTATGTGTTTTACTTGGTTACAAGCAGAGGACCAGAGGCCCAAAAACACGTCCAGGACTTTGAAACCAAGGAGAGATGTTTAGGTGATCCCTTCCAGCCCCAGTTTCAGATCACTGGGTGGGTTTCAGATCCTTTTGCTCTAGACTGGCTCTAAATGGTTAATACAGCTTAAAGATTTGGAACAAAACAATATATTTACGAATAAACATAACTAATATGGAGATAAAAAATATAAATCAATACTCCTCTTAATGGCCTAATCATATTTGAAATATGCCTCATTAAATATAAGATGTAAGACAATTAAATAGTTAATTTAAAGCAAAAGAAGTGAACCCTGCAACACAGGAGTATTTCTGAGGCCTCTACTTCTTTAACTAAGCTCAGAAACCTGCTGTATCGACTAACAGTGCTGCTAAATATATTTCACACATTCTCTATAAAAACATTAAATTCAAGAAGAAATGTTTCATATTAAGTAAAACATGGTGATGGTGATAATTGTTGTTTAGCTCTGGTTTGGTTATGATGATTATGAACTCAGAGGTCTAATGTATTAATTATGAGAATCAGAAAAACTATCATAAGGCTTTAAATAATTAATAGATAAATTAGTCTTTATTTCAATCATTTTTAGCCATACTTTTAAGAACTATTAACCCCTCATTACTTTTAGTTAAACATGTAGAAATACGTTTATTGTTCTTTTTTTTTAGCTTGTTATCATTTTAAACAAATTTCCTCTTCTGATTGTTGCTGAAAATATATTTTTCATTAACTTTTTGTAAATAATGTAGCTTTAAATTACTGTTTGATCTTAACTGCTTTATAGAGTCAGAGTTAAGAAGTTATTTTATCTGAGATACATTTAGCTACATTAAGCTCCACAGAACCACGACTTTTACTTTAATTTGACAAAAATCTTAACTAAACGTTATTGGAAGTTATGAAGAAATTAAACTCTAATCTCTTTCAACTGTTGGCCATTCATTTTTCATTCATGTATTAGTTGGCCTTGCTTAATTTTATAAAAATATTTGAATTCATTATTTCACGAATGAACAATCTAAGCCTGAAGTCAAGACTTCACAGTCTATTTTCATACTTTCAGTTAAAATTAAACTGTTGAACACATTGCATGTATATTTATATTTGTTCAGAATAAACTGACATTCCTGCTGGATGTTAATTAGCTGCTGTCTGAAAGCCAGTTGTTGACTGATTTTTACAGTTGGCTTATTGGCCCAGAACATGACCGGACTACGGAGCAAGGAGCTGTGATCGCTGCACCAGAATCTGCTCAAGGGTTCCAGCAAGAGCGGACAATTAAAACATTTATAATAAACAATACATTTAAAAAATGTGATCCAGGCAGCTACCATAATACATAAAAGCTGAATCTGGCTCCCATTCGTTACACACTTCCAACACGGAGACAAACTTTAGATCCATGTGCACAGAACACGTATTTGTTGTATAAAATGAATATTTCTGAATAAATCAGACCTCCTGAGCACAACAAGCCTCCTGCTTTAGACTTCGGGCGACCACTGTACCCAACAGTACATTAAGCCTGATGTTTAACAGGAGACCCGGTCAGGTCCGTGTGTCCCTGAGCTGCCTCAATTATCGCTGCCATGTCCTTTTACAAGTCCGATTCACACAGAGATGACCCGAGCCGTCAGAAGATTAGCTTCATTATATACCTTCAGCAAAGAACGAACAGGACAGTTTGTGTCTTGGTTGTATTTACAAAGAACAAAGGTCAAAGTTTATTAACTGAAAGCAGAGAAAATATGAGTGTAAAGGTCACTGATCTGCTGACACCCTTGGATTTACATCATTAAAATTATCTGCATGAAATCTCTAGATTGAATGTAAAACCATAATATTTTGATCAATTGGGACCATTATCTCAATCAGCTTCACATTACACCACCCTCATCCAGACCAGAAACCCCTCCACCCTCCGTGAAACAGTGAAGACGGCTCTCGGTAGGCCGTGTGTCAGCTCAATGAGTGGCAGTTTATTGGTAGGGGACTGAAGCCGTCCTTGGACGCTTTCAGTGGAGCATCGAACTGCTTCAGACCCACATTAATGAAGAGAAGGTTCTGATCATAGAGCCAGAGCAGGGTGATACCTCCATAAGAACTAATCAGAGGAGGATGTGTTTCAAGCTGGATAATGAAATAAACCAGAGGATACCAAACCTTTAAATTCATTTCAGTCTGAAGGACAGAAAATACAACTTCAAATTTAAACCTTTAGTAATGATGTTAAAAAATGTTTGAACGTGTTTGGAGTGTATCTGTGTTTAACATTCAGCTTATTATATATTAGATTATTAAGGCAAATATAGTCTATAAAGACTAATTGGATTAAACCTCGAACTTTTTCACATTTTCCAGGTTAGTTTGATTTTAATTGAAGTGGCCAATAAGCTTGAAGTGGGAAATTATACATAACTTTAAATTCTATGAAAAAATAGAAATCTGAAGAAGCATTGCATGAATTTTCTATTCAGCCCATCTGGGTCAGTAGAACCACCTCTGGCTGCAGGGCCAGCTTTGAACATCTACAGACTTTTCTCCGCTCTTCTTTGCAGAATAACTCAAGCTCAATCAGATGAGATGGAGATCATCTGTTCAGTTTGTGCAAAAGAAACCAAGTTGAGTTGTGCACATACTGAGGGAAACCTTTATAGCCTGAAACTTAGATTAACGAAGTCATAATTGAAAATTAACACATTCATTTGAGTTTGAATCTGAGCTCTTGTTTGGAGGGCATGAGTCAATAATTGTCTGATTGAACTTGTCTGGTTAACACCTGAAGCACATTTATTTGTCAGGTTAATATTTCATTTAAAAAACAAATGATATATTACTTCTTATAATACGACACTGGGCTTTTTCTGAGTTATTACTTGTTTCTTTTTCTCTTCAGTGAACTTCATGACGTGCAGTTAGTTTTTCTCTAAGCGTTTTGCATGAACACAGGTGAAAAAAATCCAAGGGGTGTAAATACTTTTGCCAGGCTCCTTATAGTTAAAGCTTAAAGTTTCCAAATTAATGCTACCTTACAGTGTGGAGCAGGTTAACGTCAGTAAAGCACCAGTTTTACCTGTACCATTCCAGCCCCCTGTCGTAGAAGCGGTCGAAGAAGTGCGGCTCTGCGCCCACGGCTCTCACGTCCGGATGGACGCGCAGGAACTCCAGCAGAGCCCGAGTGCCGCCCTTCTTCACCCCGATGATGATGGCCTGGGGGAACTTTTTGCTGCCGAAATTATTGGCGATGGAGATGTTGGAAGGATGGACGTTTGGTGAGTGCGACAGCTGCTTCCGGACGAGCGACACCGGGGACGCGTTGTGCGCACCGAGAAACTGCTCGCCTTCTGCACCATCATTGCCTGAGACGGGCTGGTGTTCGTAGACGGGCCTGGGCAGAGAGTCGCAGTATCCGTTGAGACAGTAGAGGAGGTAAGTGAAGAGAAGGACCATGGTAAAGAAGACGGACAGCTTGGACTGCGCCTTCAGGTGTCCAAAGTTGAACGCAGCGCTCCATTTACTACATCCCATGGGTCGCGATCCGGAGCAGGAGGACACGGCGTAGGAAACATGGCACAAAAAGGGACTTCATACCACCGTGTCAACCAGTTCCTCACGTTAGAACCGGAAACATTTCACAGGGATATTCCAGAGGAATCATTTGTGCCCAACCTGCGCACTGTGCATCGTGGCAGAGCTCCAGATATCCATCGGTTTGGTTTGATTTCTTCAAGTCCCAAGAATAAAAGACAGCATGTCAGTATCTCAGTAAGTCCTCCACAGGCTCCCGGTGCTCCACTGGCTGCGGTTCTATAGGAAACCCACATCCACGCCCTGTTTATCACACTCACGCCCCTTTTATCCCCAGCCCACGCCACGGCGCGCTGAAATAACTGAGAAAATAATAATTATCGGGCGAATGCACTCTAGTCTCCTCAAGTGAACAGAGAGGGAAAACCTCTCATGTCAGATGATTATTAGAGTAATTTCAGAGGAATACGGTAGTTACTTTAATTGTATTTAATGCGCTTTTAATGCGCTGGAAGGGAGAGAAGGTTTGGAAAATGATGGAGGAGGGATATTAGTCTTTGATTGTAGACCAGAGAGGTAATTTCTTCTCATTTCCGTTCTAACTTCCACTCTTCAGCTTTGTGTATATTTAGAAAGCTTATTGAATTGAGCTGTATGTTTCCTCTGTGACCATCTAGAGGTCATCACCCGCTGTCTGCTGACCAGCCTGACCACACAGCCTCCTGGTGCCGAAGATGACCCAAATCCACCCCCCTTCCCTCCTGACACCAGGCCAAACAGGTGTCAAGACACGTCTCTCTTTGCTTTCTCCTTGTCCTGTGATCTGCTGTTTCTGTTGTCATGAAGGTTTATATATTTAGGTCATTTTCCTGGCAACTCAAAGGAGAAAAAGAAAAGTTCTGGATGAAATAAACAGACAGTGATGAAATTTAAAAAGAGTCCTTCATCTTTAACGATGACACAATCATAAAGCATAGGGCGGTTTCAAAGTGTAGCAATATGGACACTCTGTTAACTCTCCTGCAGAAGGCCTTCATCATGACATTGAGCTTAATATTGTTTTTTTATATTGCAGATTATTATTTCTGACACTATTGTGGGCTGCCGTTGTTTATGACCCAGAAGCCTCTATTTATTTAGATGCATGTCTGTCCTGCTAGTTTAAACTCAGTAAGGCTTTCAAAACTAATTCATGGTCAGTTTTAACCTTTAAAATATTACAGTACACATCCAGAACTGAATGGACCAAGCAGCTGCAGCCGGAGGTAAATAGTAGTTTGGGGAAGATCTCTCCTTTGCAATGTAAACGATTAAGAGTGAAAAAGTAGCAGAGTCAATTATTTAAAGCAATGTGCTGCAGGCTTTCCTGCATTCCCCTGTGCCTAATGACATCACATGAGAGAACTGACTCGGAGAAGATTCGGATACGGACCTAGAACCACACAGCACCAGAAGAAGCCCGATCCAGGCCAAAGGATCATGCCTGATCAACATGTTGAAAATGAGGTTGCATCTTTGTTTTTGACCTTTAGGCTTTAAAGTTGCAGCTCACCTGCACTTTTTCCAGCAACACTAATGTACTGTTAACAGTGTGGTTCTGACTTCAACGTGAGGATCAATAGAACTGCACCAGAACCAGGAGCCTCCTAAATGTTTATTCATTTATATAAAACTGATGTTGTTTTATACGATGGTCTTTGAAGGTATTTATTATCCAGTATTCAGGGTTATTATCCAGTTCTGCAGGGTACCTCATACAGTATTGGCACCTTGACCTCATGCTGAAATACTAGTGAAGCTCTACATGGCAGCAGGTCCATAAGGATGATAAATCTGAACCATATCTATCGACCCATGGCTCCTCAAGCATGGCAGTATGTCAATTCAAAGAGTCTGCAAACTGAGAAGACATCATTTAGCTGCTCTCCTCAACATTGATCTGTTGTGATGCTGTAAAACAATCAGAGACGTGCGGCTGTGCTGTCAACGCAGTCAATAATGTTGCTTCATGCTGTTTATGTGTGTAGTCCAGAGCAGAGAAATCTGTAGAACAGTCAGAAGACCCAATAAATCTGGACGTTTATAAAGAAGAAGCAGCATCGTGTTTCCTGTTGTTTCCAACTGCACCAGTATGCTTGTAGCCGGACATCTCTCTTACCTTACTCTGGCCCGGTTTATACCTGCTTCAACACACTCTCTGGGCTTGTTACTGAGGTTAGAAACTGCAGAGGCACAAAGTAAACAGACAGAAATGAGCTTTAACTGAGTTCTTTCCTCACCAACTCCAAAACCTGCTCTGCAGCCCTGACTCGTCTCCACAGGCGTTTATCCGCAACTCACACCTTCGGACATGGGACCAAAACATCTCACATGGCATCATTAGAGACATGTTTGGATCATCAGGCAACAATGACCAAAACATTGAGCTAATAGAGGGTAGGACCGGGGACTCCCATGTCCTAATTGCCCCATTAGTGACCTTAACGGCCTTCTGGGTGATCCTAAGGGCCCCAATAGTGTGATTGTTCAGACTACAACTTATCAGCCTGTTACTTCCAACCATGTTCAGAACTGAAGAAGGATGAGGAGAGAAACAAGATGGCTGATCAGGGAAAAGATTGGCTAACGGATGATTTCCAGAGCATCTCTTTTCTAATGTTTAGTTTGCAGAAGTCGTGCATCAGTAGCATGGATGGAAGCATGATTTACTGTTCTTCACTGTTCTTATAACCAGCTGCCCAAAAAGTTGGGACAAAATATTTACTTTTACCTCTGATTGTGAGTTTGTTTTTCTACGGCTTCATCCAGACACATCAGTTAAAATTTAACCACGGTTAAAACAAGAATGCGTCTGAAAACGAAATTATTCAAACTTTATGGTCAAGTATTAAAATTTTTTCAGTATTGTCACACATCTGTACCTGGACGTCATTTCCACCCACTCCTGACAGTCTGTGGGTGTGGGAAGGCAGACATCTGTGATGAGAAGATGAGATCCGTTTCAGTTCCAGAGACTCACTTCTTCAGGTTCCTGCTAAATGACTTCCTGTTTTTGTCCCTTTGACTAAAGCTAATCCCTTCTTTGCTGCAGCTCAAATTTGATACACCAGACCTCTCAAGCTGTCCAGGAGGGCGTTGTCCCTCAGAATAATAGCGAGCATTATGCTGGTATGGTGACGGTTTAGTGTGAATATAAGACATGAGAAGCTGGCGAGGAGAACATGCATGTTAACTCACCTTGATGGAACGTGTCCTCCACTGAGCCTGGGACAAATAAACATGTACAGAAATGTCAAGGAGCTGAGGAGCTGCACAGTGGAACAGTGTCTTCCACTGCAGCAGGTCCTGGGTTTGAGACCCAGCCTGGGGCCTTTCTCCGTGGAGTTTGCATGTTCTCCTAGTGGACTCCTGGGTTCTCTCATGGTATTCTGCTTCCTCCAAGAGTCCAAACACATGACTGCTGCAAACAAGAAAACAGCTACCCACCAAAACGTGCCCTTTTCTACAGTCAGAGCACTAAATAAAATAACTGGAAATGTGGAGAACAAGGCTGGGCTAGGACCTGTGTTCATCTAGCTGCCACATGCCCTGAGAAGGATGAGAAGTACAATATTCTCCACATTTAGAGAAATGCAGGAAAGAAATCCAGCTCTGGGTCACCATTGTCTCTTGAACCATGAAAGACTATCTACATCTACTTGCTGCTTTGGTCAGGTGAGGCTAAGATACAGCTCAGCAGGAACAAGCACCCCAGGTACTGGTGGGGACAGGCCATCTGGTTCTGTGGTGCCGATGTCTGGGCTGCTCTTGAGCGTCTGCAGGGCATGGACTTTGGGGGGCGGCCGATTTGCTCCATGCAGAGTTGCTAATAGTTGATGGTTGACGCATTCAGATGCCTGAAGTCTGGCGGCTGCTGGGTGGAAGTGGGATCCTCTACTGTTTGTGCGAATGTCTTGGGTTTGGGTGCGATAGAGGCTGACCCGTTTGGCCCGCTGGATTTTGGTCCCTGTCTGGATTTTGGAGCTGTGGGTATATACAATAAAGATCAAAATGATAAATGATAAATGATAAATTTAGATTTTAATGTATTTTGGGAAATGAGACAAACATCTCGCAGGCTGCCCCCTAAAACAACAGAATCCGTTTTGAAAAACAAATATTTAATCTTTTTAATTTAAATTTCTTTGAAATGTACATATAAAAAATTACTTATGCGCTTCTCAATAATAAGGGGAAAACCTTTTATTGGCATAACAAAACTTTTAATATTTATAACATTCAATCTTTCCTATTTGGTGCCTAAACATGAAGTGGCTTATCATTCTTTTCATTGAATGTCAGCTATGCATCATGGGTAATATTCCATCATCGCCTGGTTGTCTACCCTGACACAGTGAACTAAAACAATCTGGGTTTATTTAACTGTATTTTCATGTTCACATATGTGGATTCATTCATTTGTCTGGTGGTTGTTTCATATTGTTTCATGTAAAATAATATTTCTGATAATATATTTATCGCGTAGCTTCATCGGTTTTTGCTTCTTCGTACTTACCCTTGCAGCTAAACATGCAACAAGTAAAAGTCCTAAAGCAAGCTAAACTCTTTCAGTGGTAGCCAGTTGCATTCTCTGCAAAAAACACTGCAGGAAGTTGTCCATTTCACTGAAGATGTCACCAAGAAAGCCCTCCACACAAGTAGATCCCAGCCGCCTGTTGAGTCTCCACATCTGTGCACGGGGGGCAGCCTGCGTGTTGTGAGAAAGCCAGTCACGGGGCCACATTCTCGGCCTAACTGCAGGGCAGAGCTCTGTGGTGAGCTGGGTAAGTATAGGCCACGGAGCACTGTACATTATCACATGGGTGTGGCTATGAGCTCCTGCTCACAGAAGAAGGCACGTTAAGTGGCAGACATGCCTACACATGACTGCAGTCGTACTGTGTGACACGGAGGAAACCAAAGGCCAACAGGAGAAGCTGTTTACCACCTTGAAGCTGGAAAAAATGACAGGAGCAATGAAACTCAATGTGATGCCATATCATATTCAGACTCCAAAAACTAAACGGTGACCGTTGCCTACAGTTTATAAAGAATGTTCTGCTGTTTGAAGGAAGCAATGTTGGCATTAAAAATGGGTCCACAATATTCTGCTGAGATCTGCTGACACCACGATGAGGAGTAAAAGATGATGATTATCAAAACAGGATGAGATAAACCATCAGGTGTGTCATATAGTGCTGAGATAAAAAAAAAAACAAGTTGGAGATAAAATCCAATGGTGTGACATCTGACGCTCTGTTGCTTCATGACCTAAACGAGGCTGAAGGAGGACATTTTGTCCTGAAAAAGGTAAAGATTGAAGACATTTTCATGTAGATGTCTGTTAAATTGTCAAAAACAGCTTTATAAACACAGAAGATGGGACATTTGAAGTCTTTTCACTCAGCAGCAGTAGACAGTCAGCATCTCTGATAGCTTATCTGACACCTTTAATCCAAAATAAGAAGACCTCCCTGCAAGATGTGCCAACAACCACAGGACAGCATCTCCACCCAATTCCCAAGTTATACGAGTCCTTTTTATTGTGTGTCTGCAAGCTGTTTCAGCAGACCTTCAGATGTCCTCTAAATGAATCCCAAACGTTTAGCTGGAGATCTTGGATGCTTGGATTGCACGCTGCAGCTACAGAAAAATTTACTGCATGGTGTGGAGAGGATTTCCAGATCTACGTGATCTACAGCCATGATCTCATTCGTGTGATGAAAGCTGCTCTGTAATCATTCTGGTCATTTCTTCTCTTTGCTGAAATCCTGTTGAGGACAATGAGATGTTTGAAGCCTGACATGATGAACACCACAGTGGTTTATAATGCAGGCTTATACTGATGTTTAGACAGAGCCCAGCACAAGTTTTCACACCCATGGAACATTTTCACATTATTTCACAGACTTCAGCATGTTTGGGAGGATTTTATGTGACAGATCGGAACAGCTGTGCACTGGAAGAAAAAATGATTGATAGTTTTTAATATTTTTTATAAATACAAATCTTAAGATATGTAGCATGCATTTGTATTCAGCCCTTCTGAGTCAGAACCCTGTAGAACCCCCTCTGGCTGCAGGTCCAGCTGCTGGTCTTCTGGGGTTTGTCTCTACCAGCTTTGAACATCTACAGACTGACTTTTGGCCCATTCTTCCATCAAAACAGCTCCACCTCAGTCAGGATAGATAGAGAACATCTAGTCTTGATGCAGATTCTCTGCTGGAGTTAGTCCTCTACTTTGACTAGGCCATTCTAACAAATCTATCTGCTTAGGTCTTGACCATTCCATTGAAGCTCTGGCTGTATGTTTAGGGTTGTTGTTTTGCTGGAAGGTGAAAAACATCTCCACAACGTGATGCTGCCACCACCGTTTTCACTGTGTGGATGCTGTGTTCATCTAATGTTCAGAGGTAGCTTGTGGTTTGATGTGGACCAAAAATGAGCAGAGCAGCTTCTTCCATAGGTTTGCTGTGTCTCCCTCATGGCTAGCGGTAACTTCTTTGGGTTTTCTTCTAGCAACTCTTCCACAGTGAACAGATTTGTGGAGTCCAAATTTAGATTGTCCTGTGGACATATCTCTCCAGCTCCAGCTCCAGAGTTATAATGGGCCCCTTGCTGTTTCTTAGATTAATGCTCTCCTTGTCCAGCCTGTCAATTCAGGTGGACGTCCATGTCTTGGTAGGTCTGCAGTTAGTCCATCCTCTCTCCATGTTCAGATGATGGGTTGATCAGAGCTATGGGAGATGTTCAAAGCTTGGGATGTTGTTGTAGAACCTAACCCTGTTTTAACTGAACCAGAACCTTCTCCCTGACCTCTCTGCTGTGTTCCTTGGTCTTCATGATGCTGGTTGTTTTCTAATGTTCTCTAAAAAACCTCTGAGACCAGAAACAGAACATCTGCAGTTAGAATCAGATGTAATTACACTCAGCTGGATTCTGGTTACTGACTTATCTGTACTGGATTTTAGACGTGTCAGAGTAAACAGGCCTGGATTTATCTCCACACCACAATTTTCAGATTTTTATTTGTAAAAACAATTGAAAATTATGAATAATTTTCCTTCCACTTCACAGATATGACCTACTCTGTGTTGGTCTGTCACATAAAAACCCAATTAAACACCCAGAGTCAGGGGTGTGAATACTTGTGCCTTTAAGCTGCTCATATCTGTGGGGTAAAGAGCATCAGGGCCTCTGAAAGTTCAGGCTGTCACCTGTACAAGCCCGAACCCGACCCGATGAAGCAGAATCAAACATAACCTCTTTAACTACAACCACCACGCAGACACAAAGCACATCACAAATCTGCTGCTACAGCCCAAAGAAATCACTGAACGAAATAGTTCTGGAGTGTACGCCGCTGCGGTTCAGAGAGATCCACTGCTTTGAAGCCAGCAAGCTTGTGTGATTGTCTCTTATCTGCGCTTAGACTGAAGATAAACTTCTGCCCGCTCTGACTCCATGTTTACAGCCAGAGAGACTTAAAAAAGAGAAAGGTTGCTATGAAGATGGGTGGGCAGATAAAGCCTGAAACCTGCAGCTGACAGACACCATGTTATCCGTAACCCCTGGAGATGAACAAATATTAGGAAGACACAGCATTAATGTGTTTATTTCACCATCCAACCACCCGTCCGTCCATCCATCCATCCCATTAGAAATGACATACTAGAACCTGCTTTAGGTCCTATAAGGACATTTTAGGGTTTTTAGAGGCTTCTTTTAGCATCCTGCGATCTGCTTTCAGGGAGAATTTGCTTGCACAGACCTGGACATGTTGACAGTTGTTATTTCCCACAGTGGCTGATTTCAGATCCTTCTGAGACCTCTTTAAATCCCTGTCCAGACTCAGAAGTTGCTCCAGTCTTCTCTCTGAAGGCCTCAGACACTCTCACTTCAATAGTCAGGAGCACCAAACTGTGGTGTCTGAGGTTTTAACGTATATTACTTGAGTCTCCCAGTATTGTTAACATTGCCATAATTAGGGCGTGGTGCTGGTGGTGTAGGGTTAAGCGTGCGACCATGTGCAGAGGCTATAGTCCTCGATGCAGCTGTCCCAGGTTTGAGTCCCGGACCCCGCAACCTTTGCCGAATGTCTCCCCTTCTCTTTGCCCTCTACCTGCTATCAAAAAATGAAAAATAAAGGCCTCTAGTGTTGCAAAAAAATACATAAAAAAACATTACCATAATTAGAAAACCACCACAGGTGTTCTGGGTTTTCACGACTTCTTATCTGAACAGCTTCTCCCTCTGTGTGTCAACTTCATGTCTAAACCTTTAGATCCAGACAGCTTTCTCTTTTAGTCACGACTGTGTACATTTAACAACACAGTCAACCTGCATCCAAATTGCCCTCATCTACAGTTTTCTGGACTCACATCTGAAAAGTCAGGTGTTGCTCTCTTCAGTGCTAATTTTCTCCACATATGATGTATAGGAACACATGTTGGGTGAGAAATGATCTGAGAAATGCAGCTGACACCAGGGGCACAGAACAGACCCAGCAGGATAGGTACTGTAATCGTCAAGTGCTACAGTGCGTGTCAGGACATCAAGATGGATGGTGGAGATTTGCTTTGTGTCCAGAGGATGGACCATAATTCAGCCCATATGCTGGGTGATTCTGGTTCCATTCATGGACTGGTTAGCTGAGTTGATGGCTTTTGCAGCCGCTGCATGATTTAATTTCTCTGTGCACTGTATTCACCCAGCAGGAGCAGGCAATGAAACACTCACTAAGATAGTTTTTACATATTCAGACAAATTTATAGCTTTTTGAGCTTCAGGTGACCAACGCCTGAACACTGAATGAACAGGTGGTGCATGTTGGTGGTGTTTTATATCCAGCTCTATGTTCCAAGAACAAATGAAAAGGGGTTCTGTTGGTCCCAGCCTATAGGGGACTGTCAGCCCAGAATATTTTCTTTGAACAGACTTAGAAAAAATGTTTTCTTTCATCTGGAGAAGAGGGAGGTGAAAAGATGTCTACTTAAAGCCAATTACCGGTCTAACCTTCAGTTTCAGTTTTCTTCCTGCATATTTCCTCCATGGAACCAGGTTCTCTTCATTTCCTCTATAGAGTTTAGAGACGAGTTTCCAAGGAAAGGGAAAAAATGATAAGGATATAATCTTTGGAGTTGATAACAATGACGATATCACATGATCACGTCTGCTTTGAGGTGATATTTCTTCATAAAGCCTGAACTACCTCGGACATGGAGACACAGACCAGCAGAAAACAGTGATACTGATAATGTTTGGAGCAACGGGACATTAAAATTGCAGAACACATTTAGTTCATTTAATCGTGACTCAAATGCCCCTGCCAAAGGTCCAGTAAGGAGGTTGCCCAGTGTTTTATTGGACCAAAAGGGTACAGGCTACAGTACAACATGGCTTTAGTAGCACTTTGTTTGAGAAAAACTGAAGAACCAAAGCGTTCACTTATACGTACGAATGTTCTGAGATGCG
This sequence comes from Crenichthys baileyi, assembly GCA_036173005.1. Lineage (NCBI taxonomy): Eukaryota > Metazoa > Chordata > Actinopteri > Cyprinodontiformes > Goodeidae > Crenichthys > Crenichthys baileyi. The sequence goes on along the minus strand of JAHHUM010000061.1, from coordinate 89,153 downwards.
GAGAACCCTAGCTTTCAATTTAAAGCCAGGTGATGTTGAACCAGGTAAAACACCTGAACCAGATGTTGGAAAGCTGTCCTTCTAGGAAGCTTCCCTTATTAGCAAACATATAAATCAAGCTCCAGCTTCACAACAACACTTGTCTTTCCCATTGCAATTATCTGCTAGTTGCTGCATGTCTGTGTGTGTTTTGGCTCAGAAATCATCTCTAATATGCCCTAATGGCTGTGATGTCACCCACCTGTGTTTTGGCTTGGGAGACCTGAAGAAAGATGGAACAATTTTGCACAATTATCTTTAATCTGATCTGGAGCTTGGTAGCTAAAATCCACATAAAATACAACAAATGTAAGTTTTCTTTTCCAAAATAATCAGGCAAACTGTTTGGTTTAGGAAAATTGCGGAACAAAGGTTTAGCCAGAGTTTTTCTAAAGTAACATAAAGAAAGTCTAATCAGTGTTGGTTGCAGACCTAAACAAACTTGCAGGAAATTTGCTGGTTTGGTTTAATTCAGTCTTCTTGTGGTTTGCATTTAATGTAAGATTCACCTGTAAAACCAGGGGAGGAAATGGAACACTGAATAATGATGTAGCTGCCCTCTGAATACCTTTCCTTCATAACAATATGTGCAGGTCGTTTACTGTATAATAGAGCCCGCCTGTAGCCGTGCTCACATTCCTCTGGTATTGAATCAAGCTTTAACTCGGCCCCCAAATGTCTCAGGGCACTTGGGTTAATGGAGTGTTTGTGCAACCCTGTGAGGTTGACCTTTTACCTTAGATTTATCGGGGAGAAAAGATGTCCCCTGGTTGCATTGTGTCTTTACAGAGTGCTTCTTTTCAGCTGCTTCTTTCATTTTCTGAGCCAAAACCAAAATGTCACCTAATGGATATGAGTCACATAGAGGACAATAACTGTGATCAGGAGATAATTTTCAGCTGATGTTTTTATCTGATAGCTCGCGACAAATTGCCAAGAAGACGCTTTTAATAAACCACAAACTCAGTTCAGAGCAGCCTGATAGGTCAGTAAACCTGTTTGTGGTTCAGACTGATGCTTTGTGTTTACTGGAAGGTCATTAAAAAGACGAGACAGGAAGTGTTGTGTTTATCTACAGCAAACCTAAACCAGTAATCTTCATGAAAATGTCATTCCGCCAGTTGATAATCAGAGGTTACAAGCAATCTTGGGCAGGTATGAGTCTCAAAGAATGAGAACCATGAGCAAAAATGTGAAGATATTCACAATAACACAATTAAAGTAAATAAAGACAGTAATAGTCCTTATTTTTGGCCTGTAAAAACTCATGTATACTCTTCACAATAATCAGTGGAAAATTCTTTATTATTATCACAGCAGTCAAACCCTCCTAATCACTGGGCAGCTTTCTGCATGTTTCCTCTGATGTTTGTAGATGATTTCTCTTTGATGATGTTGATGATCACCCAAATCTTTATCTCCAAGTCTGGACTCTGGTGGGCCTCTGTAGGGTCAATAATACTTCCAGTCAGAAGAAACATGGTGGTCACATTAACTCAAATCTGCCAGGGGTATGAATAATTCTGGGCTTTCTCTGTATTCTTTTCATACAGTCTGAAATGAAGATTTTACACAGAAACCTTTTGTCAGTATGCTAACAGAATATTTTATAGAGAAACACCAGATGCATAAAGACTCACATGTCGACCTTGTATACAGCTAGCTAGCTAGCTAGTGGCTAACATCTGAACACACGCTTTTAATCAAAGAAATAAACAAATGCTAACGAATTAATTTTCTCAGCACACATTTCTTTAAAGTACTGAACATATGAGGTAAAAATTAGGCAAAATTTCTCAGCTTTTTACTTTTGTAGAGCTACCAATAAGCAAATGTGGTTAAACCTTTAATAAGTAAAGATATATGTCAGTGGCTAACTGTTAACATTGTCTCTACATGTTGGTTACCATGGTGAATGTAGCATTTAGCTTAATCACGTGAGGGTTTGAGCACAACTACAGCAGATAAATATAATCTCATATTAATGCAACCAGATCTGTGTTTGGAACACAGCTAGAATCAGAACATGAGAAAAACCCAGTTTAATCGAAACATTTAGGATGTAAGTCTATAAAGTTCAGCTGTGTTACCTAATGCTAACCTTCTCCTTACGTGGTTTTGCTTTGTGCACATCTCCTATAGCTGCTCTTCGCAGTGTGACAGTCAGAACTGGGCTCAGCTAAGGTTCTGGCCCCAGCCAAGGTTCCGGTGTCAGTTTCTATACTAGTAAATACCGTACAGTGAGGCTTCTCTGGTGAAACCTGAACCAATGTTCAGAAGTTGAGGGTTTGAGCTGCCAAGACAACACCGAGAGAAAATGTACCCAACCTTAACAACCACAAAGCAAGGCTGGCCTCTCTGCAGCACGGACAGGAGACATTCATCTGAAAACCTGAAGCTGGTTTGCAGAAGAGAAATTTGATAGTGACGCTTCAGCATTTTCAAACTGTTCATGTAAATGACATCCTTCTGGCTCTGAAACCAGCAACAGACGATCGACAAGAAAATTAGCTGCAAAACGAACCTGTGGTGAAAGCAGTGAGTGTGTTTTTAGAGGGTGAGTTAAAACTGGAAAATAATCATCATGCTTGGTGCCTAATTTGCTGCAGTTTTCCTGTATGCATGCAGACACATGTTTGTATGTAACCTGTCACTGAAGATATCACCTTTCTCCACTTAACTTTCCATGTTAATGCTGACCTCAGAACCTACAGAACATGGCCTGCAGCTGGACACGAGAGAAGGCCTGCATGGTGCAGAAGAAACAAGCATCTGTAATTAATGCTGGTGTTGCCTTCATGTCAAACTCATTCACCAAAACAAGCAGGTGGTGCAGCACAGAAGCTTCTCTCACTGGTTTCATTGGACAGGTTTACTGAAGACGGATTTTGTATTTGTGTCTGTGAATTTTCAGGGAGACATCGCCATCTAGAGGTCAATCTGAGGAACATGATCATCTTCTGCCTTTCAGCACATTCTGGCAAGCAGGTCCCACAGCTTCCTGCTCTCTGTCTGACTACTTGTTGTTGGAAAAGCTTTCACTGGGACTTTAACACAGGAACTGCTGCTTTAGTCAAATGGGACTAAGAATGAGCTTTAGAGAAACAAACACTTGAGTCGGCAGTGAAACAAATGATGAATATATTGGAAAGCACCCCAGGTCCAGTGCTAAGTATTGTGGAGGATCTGTCATGCTCTGGGCCTGCTTTTCCTCCAAATGTCCTGGGGACCTTGTTAGAGTGCACAACATTATGACATTTTAATGAGGACATTTTTAAGTTTTATTTTTTAAATAAATAAATATCTAGAGATTTAAAAAGATCTGGTGACCTCAGCTAGAAAAAAAGTCGTTCAATAATGATCCAAAACGTGTCACCAAAATGAAGACAGAACTGGGCCACCAGACAAACATTGACCAACTTGGTCCTCAGACCGAACTCCTCCAGAAAACCTGTTGTTGAGCTAAAGGACCAGGGACTGAAGGATCTAGAGATGTTATGTCCAAACCTTTATCCACATGGATCAAAACCAACAAGGTAAAAATTCAACAACCTTAATGTTTAATTACAAATGTGAAATACATTTTTTTTATAATAATACACTTTTTGGATATCACTTTTTGAACAACATGCTACATTACTTGAACTGCGGTCAGGGGTCACACAAAATCATTCCAAGGGCGACAAATGGCCCGCTGGCCGCCTGTTGGACACCCCTGATCTAGAGAGGAGTGTTCAAAGATCCCCCTCTAATCTGTAAAATGTTCTAGGTGCTGTCTTAATGGTAGAAAGGCGAACCAACAAGTGCTGCACCACAGACTTTGTTAAAAATTATCAGTCAGTCATTTTCTACCGCTTCTTCCATAGTGGGTCACAGGGGAGCTGGTGCCTATCTCCAGCAGTCTATGGGCGAGAGGCGGGGTTCACCCAGGACAGGTCGCCAGTCCATCGCAGGGCAACACACAAACAACCATGCACACACTCATTCACACACCTAAGGGCAATTTAGAGTGACCAATTAACCTAACAGGCATGTCTTTGGACTGTGGGAGGAAGCCGGAGTACCAGGTGAGAACCCACACATGCACGAGGAGAACACGCAAACTCCATGCAGAAAGACCCCCGGCCAGGAATCGAACCCAGGACCTTCTTGCTGCAAGGCAACAGTACTACCAACTGCGCCACCGTGCAGCCCTCAAATGATCAAATACCATATTAATTATTTCATAAAGTTAGAATTTCTCACAGCAGAACGAATGTAGTGAAAAAAGGCTGGATTTAAAATGAGTATGAAATGATGCTGCTGCAGGAAAAGTTACGTTTACTTCATATTTCCCAGTGGTGTTAAAGGTAACCAGCACTTATCCTGTCCAGTTTCAACCAATCAGCAAGGAGTCAAAGATGCACACTGTATTTTCATAAACGTCCAGCAACTTCACAACATTTTTCCTTGTTTTTAATTTGTTAATTAATCATAAATATGTGACAATTTTTACTCAACTACAAGTATCTGAAGGTCAGAGTTGCACTACAAACAATGACAGACCATTTATCTCATTTTTCTGTGAAACAGCGTCAGAATAAAGCAACATGTGTGTATTTGTCCTAACAGTAGTACTAACTGTTACTAACAGTAAGCTCACAGTGCATGCCAACTGGAGGGAAACGTGTTTTCTTTGCCAGAGATGATCTCACAGTTGCAGATGGAGGATCAGGATTTCAGTGCATAGATAATAGTTTTATCTTTAGGCTTAACTCTAAGGTCGGTGCTGCCAGTGTCACAGATGCACACTAGAAGACACGGTGGGTGGTTTTTACACAGCAGCATGAAGTTCTCAGTACCTGCATGATAAGAGCTTCTCAACATTTGTTGCATCTTTCTACAGTCTCCAAATTCCTGCTACCATGGTTGGAATTTAAGGGTTTCTGACTTTAAGTGACAGAAATATTTTATCTAAATAGAAGAAATCTTTGAGAAAATTGTGTTTTTTACAAGAATTTTAGTAGATCTGTGGTCCAGGTTGGTCAATGATTCTTCAGTGGGCAGGGAGTCCTTGTCAGGCCTTTCCCCCGTCCACGTCACGCTCTGACCCGGCCTTTTAACTGGACCCATACAGAGCAGCAGCAGAACCAGCATCTCTTTACTACTGGTCCTGACCTGGAACAAGGCAGACATAAAGCATCTGTCATTTAAAATGTTTTCTTTACAAGAACCTACTGGAATCAAGAGAGTTCACAATCTGTTAAAGACGTGTTTTTTTACACTAAGAAGAGTTCAGTGAAGAAAGAAGAAAGAAAATACTTTTATAGGTTTAACAGCCTATAGTGGGTTAGTGGCTAGCAATGACTGAAAGTTAGCTTTAAAGCATGGTGGTGGCACCATCATGCTCTGGTGCTGGTTTGTTGACAGAGTAACAAGTTATTAAATTTTAGCAAACATTCAGTCTTATAATTAAAACAGAGACTCAAACAGGATAATGACCCCAAACATCAGAGGCGAATGTAGGATGGATCAAACAACCCAACAGTTCCTCAAAGGTTTCCTTTAACTGACCCGCAGAATGCCTGAACTTAAAAGAAAGATCCATCCTGCCCTAGGAGGCGCCAGTGAGTTAACAAACACTTAGCGGATCCCAAATATAGAGCGCTGAAGATGAGCCAATCAAAGAACCGCAGGTAATCCTCAGAACAGAACCAGATGTGTCTGTAGGACCTTTGTTCGGGATAAACCGGAGCGAGTGGCTGAAGATTCAAAAACGGGATGTTCCCTCTTCTGGACCATCGTTCACAAACTCATGGCCCAGTCCGTTGCCACACTTCCCGCACAGAACCTGTGAACATGCAACACCTTTTAGGAACTCTTATCGCAGTGGTTCTAGTGACTGTAAACCATGAGTTGTGTCTCGGACCTTGTAGGCAGTGAGGGTCTCCATCATCTTGGTGACGCTGTCTTCTTTGATGGTGTCGGTGAACGCCGGCCATGGAGTCGAGTGGGGGAACTTGGACCGACTGGAGAACAGGGGATGGTTGCACTTGGAGCACACATAAATTCCTGCATGGTAAAGACCAGTGGGTCACTTGGAGGGAACCGGTCCCACGTCTCTTTTCAGCCGAATGAATGTTCACTACTGTACTAAATCAAACTAAATCAGTTAGACGGTCATTTATGGACCTCTGGTCAAACATCTTTACAGCAGCTAAGCGTTAACATGGGAGGCCTGTAATAATTGTGCTGCTTGTTGTAAATTAGGACTAAAAGTCCAGAATAGGAAAAAAACTGCTACAGTGGATTTAAAAAGTCTTCACACCCCCTGCTGAATGTCTGAGATGGAAATCGATGAGACCAAGACAAATTCTTTTAGACATGTTTTTGCCTGTATTGTGACCTTTAACCTGTCAGAAAATAAACTGAAATGTTTTAGGGGGGAATAAAAAGTATGGACACATCTAAACTAACGCTTTTGGTTTCTGGGTAAGAGTCCTTCAGCATCGCTGGTCCTGACTTGACAGTATGTGTGTCGGGTTTTCAACCTATGATGAAAGATGACATTCCTCATCTGAGGCTTCTGTGCCAGCACTGACTGGTGTCTGGAACTGGTCAGGACTCCCTCCATCTTGACTAGGGCCCCAGTTCCAGATGAAGAAAAATAGCCCTAAGGTGTGATGCTGCCACCACCGTGCTTCACTGTAGGTGAGGTGCTCTTTTGTTGATGTGGAGCATTGTTTTTCTGCCAAACCAAAACGTCCAGGCTGTGTTTTATGACATCCAGTTATTGGTAATATTGCTGCTGCTCCAGGGTGTTTCTAACTCTTTGGGACCCTTCTCCTGACTGATACCTACCAGAGTCTACTAGAACATCTGAACTTGATTTGAGGTTACATGGAGGCACTTTAAATGATGGCCGCAGTGTACTGACTGAGTTTAGATGCAGTGGCTGAACACAGCTACATCCACAGGTATAAGAAGGTATATTTACATTTTATCTCCTAAACGTCATCACTTTGTTTTTCAGGCTATAGGTCCTAAGAGCTACAAGCTCCACAACACATGCAAACATTTTCTATGCTTTTCTATCCTTTATTTATGCATTTAAGTGTTCTGTTCTGTTCTGTTCAGTTCTATTCTGTTCTGTTCTATGTTTGCAGTTAGGTCTAAAACAACTTCTTCCAGCACTGACTTCAACATGTTGCTTTCATTCATGCACAATGTTCATATGATCTGGCGCTGCTATTAATTAATTAACAGTCAAATCAAGCATATTATTAGAGAGCAGGCGGCTGGTTTTGATACGCAGTCGGGGATGTGACATCACTTCCCGTTTGCTCACCTGGTTTAAAATGATCCTTGTAGATCTCACCACCAAGGAACCGACAGAAGGACATTTTGAGCTGCAGAACCACAGAAGCGAATCTTAATCTGGATCCTGGGTTTCTCCTCTTTGATGACGCCCTTCCTGTTGTGATGAGTGACGTCACCGCCTGATGGCGATTTAAAGGTGGAGCTCCTCCCACTGCATTTATCAGGGCTGCCGCTAGATGTCAGTGTCGCACAACAGAGGAAACTACAGATGAGAAGCAGAAACGTGTTTATGTTTAGGTGTTTGGTGACGACATGTGGACCGACGTCATATTAATTTATGATCACCTGAAGAAGGCCAAATAAAATCAACATAAACAACAAAATGAAACATCAAACGTCATCATACATATAAAAGTGCTGGTTGAGGTATATTCAGCCATCCTGAAACATCTGCCAAAAGACAGAATCTCCTGGAATATTGGTCAGTCCCTTCAGTCTGACCAATCAAGTAAACCATTCACAAGTGAAAGAGCCACAGAATTGGAGTATACTTTTACGAACTGTGAAATTCTGGTTTTCAGCTGGGCTGACAGCTTCCTGACCCAAACGGATCTTTCTACTGCAGGGGATTTCATACAGAATACCCCAAAACATCTTCTTAGTCTTCTTAAGAAATGTGTTTTTTCTGCACCTCAGCATAAACACTGTAACCCCCTAATTGTTCCAGGGTTTCATACTACTATTATCTGCACAGACGGATGAAGGATGTTTTACGATTTGGTTGTGAATTATTATTGTAGGGAAATATAACAGTTAATGTGTGACAATATAAGTATTCTTCTCTGTAGGCGTGGTTTTGTAGTTAAATTATCCATTATGTTTTATTTAATCTCTTTAGCTCATCAATATCAGTTTAGCTTTAACCTTAAAAATCAGATTTGTTTTACTTAAAGGACGAAGGACAACAAAAAATAATAGTCATAATAGTGCTTTAGGTTTGCTGTAACAATCCTTTTATAAGCCAGTAGGAGCTTCTAACAGGGCTATTAATATAAAATTAATTCAAGATGGGCTCAAAATCCAACCAATCCACATATAGAAGGAAATCAAAACAAATCAGTTCAATTATTTGATTATAGTCAATAATTTTAAATGCTGTGGAATTACACAGGGAACAAGAATGGAGCATATTTGCTGATACGCATTAAATACTGAGTAGAAATCTCTTTTGCTGGTAATGACAGCTTTAAGATGTCTCCTGTTCAGGGAAACTAGATTTATGCATAACTTAATTATGATTTCGGCCCAATCTTCATCACAAACTGTCTCTAAATCCCGAAGACCTCTTAAGTCCTCTCTGATCTTCAGTTTTTTCCATACAAATTTTAATGATCGACTGTTTGTTTGACCTGTTTGTTTTTATGTCTTTCCATGTTTGGATCACTTGGATTGTTTTCCAACTAGACAAAGATTCCAGACATGTAGACCAGCAGAGGTATCCTCACTGTGGACACTGAGAAGCTGTCCACATGATGTCCACTGCCACAATGTTATTTGCTTATGAAAGAAATACAAACACGGCAGCTGTCTGAACAATCTCTGCTTTATTCCAGACAAGAATAAATACAGTTTCTATAAGAACAACAGAGAAATTGTCTAATTGTAATAATGTTTTGAATTTTTTGATGAACATTAGAAAAAGATCTCAGATAGTTCTTCTTTTCTCAGCACTTCCATAAGCTTCATTCATACTTGCAGTAGTGCTTAAGAGCCTCAGGCAGCTGAAGCCAGTCGATAGCCATCCTGTGGACAATGTGCTTTTGAATGGTTTTCCTGCACAGCGTCTGCAAGGAGGAGACTGGGGGAGCACACAGAGAAGACAGAGACAACAGATACGCTTATCAAGGTGCAAATAAAATAAACAGGTCAGAACTATCATGAAACCTGTCAAAAAAAGAGTCAGAAGACGAAAAACTACCATAAAAAAGCCCCTAACATAAAGACATCAAGGAGCCACAGAAAAGATGATAGATGAAGGCAAAAACAGTCAATTAAAGCAGGGAGTTACAGAAAGGCTAGAGAAAATCCCAAATTCAACAAATAAATCCCAGAAAACAACAGGCATGGAGATATAGTAGAGGAATAAATGAAAAAGAACAACCAATGCTAACAATGTTAGCCCAGAGACACTACAACCCCCGCCTATAACTATTAGGATTATTGTGACACTCACAGCCATACTCCACCTGGACAATCCGAACACACTTTGTGGCAGCAAAGACGTCCACCACCGCGTACAGAGGCCTGGTAGAAGGTATTCCCTTTGCAGAAGCTCCCATGTCCTCTCCATTGATCACAATGTGCATATCGGCCGTGTCTCTGCTTTTAGGCACGTACAGAACTCCGATTCTGCTGCGTCTGGCTGTGGGAGGCAGGGCGTTTGTCTTGTACAGATCGTCCAAGATGTGGCTAAAGCGTCCAGGACGGCTCCGACCAACAAGTTTGTCTCTGGGGATTCGGACCGTGTCGATGTACAAGTATGTGTCAGTGAAGAAAGTCTTTGGTTTTGTGTTGTTGTCTTCATCTTCCTGAACTGCATCTTCTTCCTCTCTGCGTCCAAGTCTCCGTCCAACACCAAGTCCTCCTTCTCCAGCTTCTGGAACCTCTGCCTCCTCTATTACCTTGTTATGGTTGCGAGTGATGGCAAACACCCAGCTGTCCCCCAGTGCCATCAGGTCTGGGATGGAGTATTCAGGGACCACCTCTAAGCTCTTTGGGTCCCTGGCGGTCAGGCCGATCCGGAGGTGTCCACACCAACCTAGCTCCTTCTCTTCAATCTCAATGAGAAAGATCTCTCCAGGCTTCAGAGGGTATTTGCTGAAGCAAACACCATTGGCAAAGCTTTCTATTCGGGTGGCTTGAGTTCCTGAGTGGTTCAGACTGATATTGGTGCCGTGGTTGGGGTGAAACTCCAGGAACTGCTTAGAAACCGCCTCCATTTTGTTTTCTGTCAATCAGATGTTCTTGTTCAGGAGACAGAACCGACCTTCAACAAATAATTTCAAAGGAGACAGCTTATAAAGATAAGAAGAATTAAAGTTTCCAATCAAACCTGCAAGCAAAGCTTCTGAACCACACTTAATCTAACCAAGGGAATAATAGAGACACTAAAGCTTACACAGCCGCACTGAGGAGTCCTGCTCTGCTGGACACTTCAGGAAGCTCCTGGTAGGGGGCTATTTTTAAACAACTGCATATGTCAACAGATGGGAAAGTATGTGTGTTAAGGGGGCTGCAAACAGTCATGAGAAGACCAATGAAAATGATCAAACACCAAGATAATAAAAAGATTAAAACCTAAGAATGAATCACAGTTTGGTCACAAAACCGCTGATGGCTAAATATAAGACATATTTACCAATGTCAGTAATTATTTAACAGATATGAATCTGCAAATACTCCTTGTTAATAGTTGCATTTATAAAGCTGCTGTTTGTCCTGGCATGAAGACTCTTGTAAAACAGAATTCAAACCACAACAGTTTTATTTCCTGGTTAAATAAAGCTTTATAGTGAAATTACTATTATTAAAAATTTCTCAATCATTATACAGTGAGAAAGATAATTTCAATCCATCTGTTCAGAATATTTTTGGACTGATATGGAGAAAAGGCAAACTTCCTGCAGAAATGCCTCTGGCCAGGAACTAAACCCAGGACTTTCTTGCTGGACAGAAACATTGCTAACGTTTACACCATGTGCAGCCCGGAAGATAATTCACAAAGCAAACTAATTGAAGATGGATGTCAGTCTTCATTGCAGAGGAAGCACCAATAAATTCATCCAGAGGTCGTTTTAAAACCCGAAAGCTGTACAGCAATTTAATCCTCCACAGCGCCGTGCAATCACAGCAGCTTTACTTAACCAGAGTAAATGCCTGCTCCTTAGCAATTTTTCAGCATGTTAAAATTATGTTATTGAAAGTAATATTTGTAGTTATAGCATTGCTCTTTATTATTCCATATTTTACCCTTCTAAAGGTTTTTTATGTTCAACCAGCAATGTCAACAATGGTATTAGGTGAAAGGTAGCAATGGTCCATCTTTATGATTACATCTAACTGAATTTATTTGCATCCTGCTCTAATTTACACTTTAGTCCGTCAAAGATGTGAATTAGGTTTATATCTGACAGTAACATCCTGACAGAGGTTTTTGATAAGTCTGTCCTCCGTCCTAAGTGATCTCTTTTCCCTCCTCGCTCTCTTCTCGTGTGTCCCGTCAGTGCTGCTACTAACATACTGTTTCAGTTTGTTAACCATCATAAGCTAGGCTATTAGCTTAGCTAACAGCTGATAGGAGAGGCAGGTTTTGGACAAAGCGGGAGAAATATCACTGTTTATGTTATAACCTTGTACTCTTTGAACAAGTGATGTGATAAATAACTAACTGGCTTTTACACATTGGTGCAGTTTCCTCATCATGCGTGTCTGACCCGCCCTGAAAACGGAGCTGCCGAGAGTAGCAGCCGGTAGCCCCTCCCTTTGGAAACAGCGTGTGGACCAAACCACTTTGTGGGACAGGGGTGTTGTGATCTTTTAATAATTATGAACCTTTTTTTTACGTATTCTCTAACTTGGATCACTTTAGCTGTGCTCTTATTAATTATTGGTATATTATCATTTAAAAAGTCTTTTGTATCTACAGTGATTATTGGGGTGGGGGGACATCGTTATGGAAGTGGGGGGGGACATCCCCTCCGTCCCCCCCAGGATTTCCGCCTATGGTTCTGTTCAAAGCTTGCCACAAGCCACCAAATGTGTGGAAGAGACCAAAATTCTACTTTTTGGTCTACATACCAAATGATCCGCTGAAGACCTAAACCAGCCACAGCATTCCTGTGGTCAAAGCTTTCCCACATGCCATGGAGATGCTTTTCTTCAGCAGGGACAGAGAAGCTGGTCAGAGGTGATGGGAAGATGGATGGAGCTAAATCCAGGACAATCCTGGAAGAAAACCTGTTAGAGGCTGCAGAAGACCTGAGACTGAGGTGGAGGTTCACCTTCCAGCAGGAGAACCACCCTGAACATACAGCCTAGATACTCTGGATCAGAATCAGAATCAGAATCAGCTTTATTGCCAAGTTTGTACATACAAACAAGGAATTTGACTCCGGTACACTTTGCTCTTTGGTTTTTTTTTTGCACTACAGAATATACATATTTACAATGTACAATATACCTTTTTAAATAAAAGGGTCTTTTGCAAATCTTTCTTTTTTTTGTATTTTTTTTAATTTTCAACAAAAAAACGCCTGGGGAAAAACTGTCTCTGGGGCGGCGGTTTTTGTGACAGCGCTCTGTAGCGTGGCCCTGAAGGCAGAACTTTAAACAGTTTATGTGCGGGTTGGGGGGGTCTGCAGAGATTTTACAGCTCTTTTCCCTGACCCTTGACCTGTATAAGTCCTGGATGGGGGGGGTCCCCTCATGATTCTCTCAAAAAAAAAAAAATCGTTGCAGTCTGGAACCTGTCCATGAACCAACCACACTGAGATGGATGAAAACGGCAGACTGAATGAGGGCAGTGGAGAAGATGACCAGCAGCTCCTGTGGAAGGTTGTACTTCTTTTAAGTTGCCTCAGGAAATACAGTCCTGCCGGCCTTCTTCCGAACAGTGTCTATGTGTGAAAACCATCTCAGGTCCTCAGAGATGGTGGTTTTCCTAAGAACCTGAAGTGATCCACAGCCGACACGGTTTTTGAGGATGGTGAGGGGGTTTGGAGGTGGGGTTTTCCGAAAGTCCACCACCACTCCACAGTCTTGAGTGGGTTTTTTGCTCCAGGCAGTTCTGACTACACCCGTTAAAAAGCCGATCCACCTCCTGTCTGTATGCAGACTCATCACCGTCTTGGTCAGTCCAATGACATGGGGTCATCTGCAAACTTCAGAAGTTTCACGGACGAGTCCCCCTGATGGTCATTTTGTGTAGAGGGAGAAGAGGAGTGGGGATAGAACCACCCCCGGGGGCACCAGTACTTATTGATCTGGTTCCGGAGAAGATCCCCCCGTCCACCTGCTGCTGTCGGTCCGTCAGGAAGCTGTTGATCCACTGACAGGTGGAGGCTGGGACTTTAGCTGGGTGAGCTTCTGGTGGAGGATGTCTGGTATGATGGTGTTGAAGCCGAGCGAAGTCTACAAACAGATCCTGGCGTAGGTCCCCGGGTGGTCGGGTTTTTGCAGGATGAAGTGTAAACCTAATTAAAAGCGTCATCTGCCACCTGTTTGCTCGGTACGCCAAAATGCAGGGCGTCGAAGGGCCTGTGATGTCCTTTCAGTGCTTCAACACCACCGCCCAAAAATTCATGACCACAGACGTCAGGGCTACAGGCCCTGTAGTCATTTAATCCTAGGTTGGGGGGGTTTTTTTGGGGGGGCACTGGGATGATGGTGGATCGTTTGAAGCAGGAAGGGGACCTTTCACCTTCCCCAGTGACTTGTTGAAGATCCGGTGAAGAATTTGAAGCGAGTTGGTTTGCACAGCCTTTCAGGCATGATGGGGAACGTTATCAGGCCCTCCAGCTTTCCTTTTGTTTAAATGCGCTGAAAGAGCCTATTTTAACATCTTCCTCAGAGATCTTTAGTGCAGGCGGGATCTGAAGGTGGGGGGTTTGGTTGCTTTACTGGTCGAACCTGTTCCTGAATGGGAATGTGGGGGAGATGGTTTGAGGTGTGAATGGCTTCTTGTCATGTCTGCAGTAGAAGCCATTCAGACGGTTGGCCAGGCGGGGAAACTTTGTTCAGGAAGGGTGGTGGGGCTTCTGTAGGCGTCAGGTTTCTCAGACCAGTCCATACAGCCGAAGTGTCACCAGTAGAAAAGGGTGTTTTTTCAGCTTCTCACTGTAGCTTCTCTTGGCTGCCTTGGGTCTCCCCTTTGTTAGTCTGTTTTTCCCGGGCCTGCCTGTACCCGCCCAATCTCCCCTGCTGTGAGCTTCTTCCCTTTTTCCCTGCGCAGATTCCTTGAGATGGGATGAACCGGGGTTGTTTTTTCCCAAAGGTGCAGAAGGTCTTGGTCTGCACACACATTTCTCAAAAGAAAATGATGGGTTTATGTCACCACATCAGTTAGTTCGTTTAAAAAAGTGGCTGAGGGTTTTTAAAAACAGTCCTCCCCGTGAAATTCAAATCAGGCCTGGGAGCATCTGCTTCGATTCCCCCAGTCCACTTTTTAACCAGTGGGGAACCGTGGTTTGGAAGCTCTTAGTTTCTGTCTGTAAGTTGGGGTTTTTTTTGGATAAGGCAATGATCCGAAGGCCCCAGAGCAGCCCTGGAAAAGCATGGTATGAGTCCTTAAAAGCTGTGTAACAGTGGTCCAGTGTGTTTTTTGTCTCTGGGGGGACACTTAATATGCTGTCTGTATTTTGGGAGCTCATTAGAGAGATCTGCGCTGTTAAAATCTCCCAGTATTATGATGAAAGAGTCAGGGTGTTTTTCTCCACGTCTGTAATCAGCTCAGCAAGAAGTTTTTCCGCAGCAGAAGTGCAGCCATGCGGAGGAAAATATGAGCCGATTATTATGAACGAGGAAAACTCTCTTGGTGAGTAAAACGGTTTACAGATTATGGAGAATGACTCCAGATCCGGACTACATGTTTTCCCAGCACTTTTATGTCTCTGCACCAACCTTCATTTATATAAAAGCAGATTCCGCCTCCTCGCTTCTTCCCTGATAGCTCCGCGCTGCGATCCGCTCTGAACAGCTGGAAGTCCGGTATCAGCAGTGCGCGGTCCGGGATGTTGTCACTCAGCCATGTCTCAGTAAAGCAGAGAACCGCTGATCTGCGGAGGTCCGAGTTTTTACCGGTGAGAAGAAGTAGCTCGTCCATCTTGTTGCTTAGAATACAAAAACAAGGAGAGAGGGAAGCTCCGTGGCTGCCATCGTCGGCGCCATCTTGAATGAATGGTGTTGATCAAAAACAATCATGTGTTAGAATGGTCCAGCCAAAGTCCAGAACCAAATCCCCCTGAGAATCTGTGGCCAGACTTAAAAGCAGGTGTTCACAGAAGCTCTTCATCCAATCTCACTGTATCTGAGCTGTTTTCATGAAAGAATGAGCAGAAATGTGAGCCTCCGTTTAAAGCTGGAGCTGCCGGTGGTTCCACAGTGTCCACTTAAGGGAGCTGAATATAGATGCATGCAACATTTTACAGAATATTATTTGTAAAAAAAAAAACTCTAAACACAGCCAGTCAGTCATTTTCTACCGCTTCTTCCATAGTGGGTCACGGGGGAGCTGGTGCCTAGCTCCAGCAGTCTATGGGCGAGAGGTGGGGTACACCCTGGACAGGTCGCCAGTCCATCGCAGGGCAACATACAAACAACCATGCACACACTCATTCATACACCTAAGGGCAATTTAGAGAGACCAATTAATCAAACAGGCATGTCTTTGGACTGTGGGAGGAAGGCGGAGTACCTGGTGAGAACCCACGCATGCACGGGGAGAATATGCAAACTCCATGCAGAAAGACCCCCGGCCAGGAATTGAACCCAGGACCTTCTTGCTGCAAGGCAACAGTGCTACCAACTGCGCCACCATGCAGCCCATAACTATAAAAACGTTAATCATTTTTCTTCCAAGTCAAAATTAGCATATTTAAGGTTTTGGGAAAATATGAGAAAATGTGTAAAAGTTGCAGCTCGGTTTTGATCATCTTTAAATGAGTCTCAGCTTGTTTTATTACATTTTATTACAGTTTAGCTTTGATGCACCAGAGACCTGAGTGCATCTCTGGAGGCCTGCGGCTGAGCGTAGAGAGCATCCATGCATGCAGTGCGCGTCTGACTGGGACACTGGCTGCTGCTTTAATCTGGATTATCGTGCAGCGCGTCCATGCTCTCCATAATCAGCGCGAGGAGCTGCAGCGCGTGACACAGCTGGAGGTGCGCGCGCAGCTGCGCGTGGCGAGAGAGAGGGATAGAGATGCTTCTCCTCTCTCCTCCTATGGGTCCAAACCCTCTCAGATGAAGCAGGAACCACCAGCGTCCATCTCTGACCCGCTGGTTTACTCGCGTTTCCACTTAAGAAAATATCTTTCGGTAAGTAAACCCGCATTAGAAGTAAACCCGCATTAGTGCTCTTTATAATCAGACAGGGCGCTGTTTTGAAATGATTTATTATACATGTAAAGGTCCTACTTGTGCTCTCCAGCGCTGTTAGAAACACAGAAGAGAATTAATCAACCACTTAATGTCGTTAATGAATTAAAATATGAAGTAAATACATGATTAATGTCGTAAACATAACTCAGAATGAAAATATTCATTTTATTCACAGCAGCATATGATTTTTAATCTATTTGATCATAATTATCATGTGGCGCTAACACTGTAACTGTAGACTGTTACTGTTTTAATTATGTCCAGAAATTTAGTTATTTATCTGACTCATTTAAATATTTATAGATACATTTATTTATTTTTTATGACATGTAAGAACGATCATTTAATGAAATGATGTATTCACTTTGCATGTAAAAACAATGCTTTAATCATTTATTTATTGGACGTTTGGTCACACTTGAGGATCTTGAGGTTGTGATGGTCCAGAAAAAGCTCAGGTTTTCCTTGGTTTCATGATACAACATATTGGCTCATAGAAGGCTAAATAACACCCCATACAGTACAAGTTAATAAACAGATTAATTGGTTCTGGTATTTATTTCTTGTCAACTCAAAATTAAATGTAACTAAAAACTGTCAGAAAGTTGCAGAAACTGAACAGCGTATCATTTTAATCTGTCACTGTGTAATAAAGCAAAGCAATAACTGTGACATGTAGCAAACAGAAATATTTCAGGATGATTAAACAGTTCTCTAATAATCAGATAAGGGATTTAAAAACCAACAGATTAACCTCCTAATTCTGTTAGCTTGATAGTTTCTGGTTGCTGATGCAGAATCACATTCAAAACGCTGCTGGGATTTTTTCTGCATTAAGCAGCTAAATGGAATTATGTTTTACTAATATACAAATAAAATGAAAATTTGGGTGAAAGCCAGCAGAAGAGCATCAGGTCAAAGCTGGAGAGTCCATGACTTCAAGGCCCAGGATGAGATGAATGCTGGCTGAGAATGCTGAGAAGAATCAGGAAGTCACTAAACTACAACCAGCACAGCTCACTTGGAAACACACCCACCAAAATGTTCGTTTAGCTCCTAATCCCCTGGACGATTTGTCAGACTTTACAGTAAAATCCTGATTTAATGTTAATCTGAGATTGTTAATGTCTGTGTGTGATCAGAGGGCGGCCCACTACCCCGTCCTGGTTGTAGACATGTAGGACGTGTTTCCTTGGGGAGGACGTGGAGGGGACGTAGAAGTGCTATCATCAGATGATGTTGGTACAAGCAGGGGGTGGGAATGACAACTAATACTGCAGGGGGGCACAGGGAAACAAAAAAATGAGCCAAACAGACGTAGTCTTGCTGGAGTTCTTTGGGTCACTGTTCTGCTGCAGAACCCAACTGAGCTTAAAGACACAAACTTATGGTTGGACATTCTCCTTCAGGGTGTTCTGTCATAGAGCAGAATCAGTTATAGCAAGTAGTCCCAGACCATCATACAACCACCACCATGTTTGACTGCTGGTATGATGTTCTGATTCTGAAATGCTGTTAACAGCTCCTTCTGAAAAGGTCCACCTTTGTCTCGTCAGAATAATACTTGAATTGACTCCATGACTGGACTACTTGTTTTCTTGCATTTTTAATATTCAGTTTTTAGTAGCTTATTCTCAAACTAAACATTGTTCAGACTGGTTTATCACAGTTTTAGCTGGTTTTAATGATCCCTCTGACGTATTTATGGGCGTCAGCTGAGTAGCTTTTTATTAGCCACTTCCTGATACATGATCAACACACATCTGACATGTTTTCTTGTCTTTCTGATTTTGAAGCGTGGCTAAGAAACATTTGTCGTTGCATCACATCAGTTTTGTACCCCAGGAAAACAGGAAGTAATGGATTACAAAATAAAAGCTTATTGTGATCATCCTTTAAACATCAGTTATCCTTATACGAATTATTGGGGGCTCCAAGAAGTGTTTCATCACTGATTTTATATTAAAAGTTTTTAATATGAAATTTTGCCCCACTGAATAATCAGGGTTATGGTTACTAAACCTTTCCTTCCCACTCTTTCCACATTCATGCTAATTATGAGGAACTGCTGCAAAGTCAGCAGAGAGGCAGCAGAGATTACGGAGCAAAGAGTAACACAAAGTTAAAAGCTGCAGGTGGGACACCGTTTGGTGGGACTATGTTGGCTCTTCTGAAAGTCTTTCTCTACCGAAACAAAAATTACCTCCATCTTTTCCCGTTGGATAAATGAAAATATTGTTGGTTAGATTTTAAAGCTACCAGGTCATAACAGATCCATCTGCTTTTGCCTTTTGTGGTCTTCTTGTCAAACCAAGATGGTCACAGCTGACACAGTATATACACAAACATATACAGGGGTTGGACAATGAAACTGAAACACCTGTCATTTTAGTGTGGGAGGTTTCATGGCTAAATTGGACCAGCCTGGTAGCCAGTCTTCATTGATTGCACATTGCACCAGTAAGAGCAGAGTGTGAAGGTTCAATTAGCAGGGTAAGAGCACAGTTTTGCTCAAAATATTGAAATGCACACAACATTATGGGTGACATACCAGAGTTCAAAAGAGGACAAATTGTTGGTGCACGTCTTGCTGGCGCATCTGTGACCAAGACAGCAAGTCTTTGTGATGTATCAAGAGCCACGGTATCCAGGGTAATGTCAGCATACCACCAAGAAGGACGAACCACATCCAACAGGTTTAACTGTGGACCCAAGAGGAAGCTGTCTGAAAGGGATGTTCGGGTGCTAACCCGGATTGTATCCAAGAAACATAAAACCACGGCTGCCCAAATCACGGCAGAATTAAATGTGCACCTCAACTCTCCTGTTCCCACCAGAACTGTCCGTCGGGAGCTCCACAGGGTCAATATACACGGCCGGGCTGCTATAGCCAAACCTTTGGTCACTCATGCCAATGCCAAACGTCGGTTTCAATGGTGCAAGGAGCGCAAATGTTGGGCTGTGGACAATGTGAAACATGTATTGTTCTCTGATGAGTCCACCTTTACTGTTTTCCCACATCCGGGAGAGTTACGGTGTGGAGAAGCACCAAAGAAGCGTACCACCCAGACTGTTGCATGCCCAGAGTGAAGCATGGGGGTGGATCAGTGATGGTTTGGGCTGCCATATCATGGCATTCCCTTGGCCCAATACTTGTGCTAGATGGGTGCGTCACTGCCAAGGACTACCGAACCATTCTTGAAGACCATGTGCATCCAATGGTTCAAACATTGTATCCTGAGGCGGTGCGTGTATCAGGATGACAATGCACCAATACACACAGCAAGACTGGTGAAAGATTGGTTTGATGAACATGAAAGTGAAGTTGAACATCTCCCATGGCCTGCACAGTCACCAGATCTAAATATTATTGAGCCACTTTGGGGTGTTTTGGAGGAGCGAGTCAGGAAACGTTTTTCCTCCACCAGTATCACGTAGTGACCTGGCCACTATCCTGCAAGAAGATGGCTTAAAATCCCTCTGACCACTGTGCAGGACTTGTATATGTCATTCCCAAGATGAATTGACGCTGTATTGGCCGCAAAAGGAGGCCCTACACCATACTAATAAATTATTGTGGTCTAAAACCAGGTGTTTCAGTTTCATTGTCCAACCCCTGTATATCAATATAAAACAATAAATAATCTACAATGTTTATCCAGATAGAAAAATACATTTTCACAATGAACACAGGTCCACTCAAATAAAACATGCAGCATAGCCCTTTAATATGATCCTTTCATGGTCAGAAATATTTATTTAATTTTCTAATATTGCAAAATCCAACTTATAGCTGCAGTGCTAGCTAAAGAACCATTTGGCTTAGTGCAAAAAACATGCAGCATCAGGCATTTCTGAACTCATATGATAAGAAGAAACTGATGCTGGTTCACAGCTCTACAATCAGCTTAGGAAAGAAAACAGCAGCTTAGTGTGTCTGAGGTTTGTCTGGAGTGCGTTTGGCACCTTGCAGTCCGTGGTTCTTGTCCCCACCCTGTGAAAATCTGGGAGTCAGACTGACCCCGACCCTCAGGTTTATCTCCCCTCCGTCCATTTTGGGCGAGAGCAGATTAATTTGACTCTACCAGCTGCTGTGGACTTGTATCAAATTGTGCCACACAGCGTTTTAATACTGTTACGTAAATCTGATCAGTTAGAAGTATGGTTTAACTTGCATTCAGAGCAGACCACTTGAACCCCAGACACCACTCCTTTGGGCTTTGTGTTTCCGATAATGGAAAACTGCTCTGTGTGCTGCAGCAGGATTGATAATTGTGGTGAGGCTTTAACTGGCTGATGCTGAGGTCTTAGTAGCCTTTAAACTTTGCTTTATTACACCATTTAAATCCAGTAAACATCATTAGAGAAGAAATCTGCTGCAGGTTCCTTGAAACAGATATGATATGAGTCTTGAATCTCACACAAAGTGTCTGTTTTACAAGATGACCCTTGTTCATGCATCAAAGTGAAACCTTTTTCTGTGTTTTACTGAACTCAAATTAAAGCAGACCAGAGGATTCACTGTTTAGTGATGCTTTACAGACTAATCAGTGAAAATGTTTCATTTTAATACAGTTTCAATGCTTAATGGTCAGAGGATCAAAATAAATCACTGGCTGGTTGGTGCATCACTGGTCTTCCTTACAAAACTATTCACACTCCTTTCACTCCCTTCTTTTATTACCTTACAAACACAAATTTTGTATTTTATTGATATTTCATTTGACAGGCCAATCAAATGATACCTGGATTGAATGCTTTGTAGAAACAGCAGTTCCAGCTGATGGTCTTTTGGGGTTTGTCTCCATCAGCTTTACATATCTACAGACTTACTGCTTGAAACAGCTTAGTCAGATCTAAAGAAGAACGTCTGTGAGAATCAATTTTCAAGTCTTGCCACAAATTCTCAATTAGATTGAGGTTTGGACTTCGACTAGGCCATTGTAACCCATGAATCTTCTTTGATCTAAACCATCCGTCGTATCTCTGGCTGTATGTTCAGGGTGGTTGTCCTTCTGGAAGGTGAACCTCCACCCCAGTTTCAGGTCTTCAAGAGCGTCTAACAGGTTTTTCGTCTAGGATTGTCCTGGATTTTGCTCCCTCTGTCTTCTCATTAACTCTGAGCAGCTTCATTGTCCCACAGCAGGAAACTGCCACCACCACGTTTCACCATGGGGTTCAGGGGGATATGCTGTGGTATGCTGTGGTTATATTGCATATTACATGCAGCCCAAAAGTTCCATTTTGGTCCAGTCTGATCAGAGCACATAACTACCTCTGGCGTTCTGCTTTTACTCTTCCATAAAGGTCAGATTTATGGAGTGCACCACTAGTAGTTGTCCTGTGGACAGCTGTGGATGTCTGCAGCTCCTTCAGAGTCACTATGGACCTCTTAGTTGCTTCTCTGATTAATGCTCTCCTTGCCCAGCCTGTCAGTTTAGGTGGACGTCCATGTCTTGGTAGGTCTGCAGTTGGTCCATCTTCTCTCCATGTTCATATGATGGATTGAACAAAGCTCTGGGAGATGTTCAAAGCTCTTGATGTTGTTGTAGAACCTAACCCAGCTTTAAACCTCTCCAGAACATTCTCCCTGACCTGTCTGCTGTGTCCCTTGGTATTCATGATGCTGATTGTTCTCTAATGTTCTCTAAAGGACCTCTGAGACAAGAAACGAAACATCTGCAGGTAGCCTCAAATTCAGGTGCACAGAGGTGGACTCTGACTGAAGATAATTAGCTGTACTGAATTTTAATTAGAAGTGTCAGAGTAAAGGAGGGCGTGATTGGGAGGAATGGCCTCCCCGATTGGACTTCTGTGCTAGTCACGGATTGTCCATAATGAACACCATGTTCAAGCATAAGGGTGTTCATCGGTGCACTTGGCACCAGGACACCCTGGGCAGGAGGTCGAAGATATACTTTGTAAGACCTTCAACCGCATGTCTTGGATACTTGAGTGAAGAGAGGGGCTGAGCTGTCCACTGATCACCACCTGGTGCTGAGTTGGATCCGCTGGAAGAGGAGGAAGCCGGACAGACTTGGCAGGCCCAAGCGCATAGTGAGGGTCTGCTGGGAACGTCTGGTGGAGCCCTTGGCCAGGAAGGTATTCAACTCCCACCTCCAGGAGAGCTTTGACCAGATTCCGGGGGAGGTTGGAGACATAGAGTCCGAGTGGACCGTGTTCTCCCCCTCTATTGTTGATGCTGTCGCCCATAGCTGTGGGTGTAAGGTCTGCGGTGCCTGTCACAGTGGCAATCCCAGAACCCAGTGGTGGCCATCGGCAGTAAGGGATGCTATCCAGCTGAAGAAGGAGTCCTATCGGCTGTGGTAGGCTTTTGGGACTCCTCAGGCGGCTGACAGGTACCGTGAGGTCTGGGCTGTGGCAGAGGCGAAAACTTGGGCCTGGGAGGAATTCGGTGAGGTCATGGAGAAGGACTAATGGGCAGCCTCGAAGCGATACTGGCAAACCATTTGGCGCCTCAGGAGAGAG
Organism: Crenichthys baileyi; assembly: GCA_036173005.1. Lineage (NCBI taxonomy): Eukaryota > Metazoa > Chordata > Actinopteri > Cyprinodontiformes > Goodeidae > Crenichthys > Crenichthys baileyi. The sequence continues at coordinate 66,170 of JAHHUM010000061.1, read as the reverse complement.
AAGCAGTGCTTTGTCAACACTGTTTACAGTGGGGGTGAGGAGCTGTTCACCTCGACTGGGGACATTATTGGGCGATGGAAGGAGTACTTTGAGGATCTCCTCAGTCCTGCCGTCATGCCTTCCCTGGTGGAAGCAGAGACTGGTGAATAAGAGTAGGACTCTTTCATCACCCAGGCTGAATTAACCGAGTTGATTAAAAAGCTCCACGGTGGCAAGGCTTTGGGGATGGATGAGATCCGCCCTGAATTCCTCAAGTCTCTGGATTCCGGATACAAACGACTAATGAGCCTTCTCCGTAGGGTGGCCGGGCACTCCCTTAGAGATAGGGTGAGGAGCTCTGCCATCCGGGAGGGGCTCAGAGTAGAGCCACTGCTCCTCCACATTGAGAGGAGCCAGTTGAGGTGGCTCGGGCATCTATACCGGATGCTCCTGGAAGCCCCCCTCTGGGAGGTGCTCCAGGCATGTCCCACCCAGGGGATGGCCCAGGACATGCTGGAGGGACTATGTCTCTCGGCTGGCCTGGGAACGCCTTGGGCTCCCCTCGGGGGAGCGGGAGGAGGTGACTGGGGAGAGGGACGTCTGGGCGTCTCTGCGGAGTCTGCTGCCCCCGCGAACCAGTCCCTGATGAAGTGGCAGACAACTACGATGAGAATTTTATTTGGAGGTGTCAGTGTAAAGACGGCTGAATATACAGTACTGTGCAGAAGGTTTAGGCAGGTGTGAAAAAATGCTGTAAACAAAGAATGCTTTAAAAAATGGAAGTGTTAATAATTTATTGTCATCAATCAACAAAATTCAGTGAGTGAACAAAAGAGAAATCTAAATCAAATCGATGTTTGGTGTGACTATCCTTTGCCTTCAGAACAGCATCGATTCTTCTAGGTACACTTGGACACAGTGTTTAAAGGAACTCAGCTGGTAGGTTGTTCCAGACATCTTGGAGAACTAACCACAGATCTTCTGTGGATGGAGGCTTCCTAACATCTTTCTGTCTCTTCTTGTAATCCCAGACACACTCCATGACATTGAGATCAGGGCTCTGTGGGGCCAGACCATCACTTCCAGTAAGTCTTGTTCTTCTTTACGCTAAAGATAGTCTTAATGACTCTAGCTGTATGTTTGGGTTCGCTCATTTAGCATTTTAGAAATTGATAAAAATGAACAATCCTGATTTATATTTCTGAAAGCATTTTTTTGTTTATAGCATTATTTCACACCTGCCTAAAACTTTTGCACAGTCCTGTATATTCACAATACACTTCAGATATTTATTTGTAATTATGTTTTTAAACCCTGGATCATTTTCCTTCCACTTCAGAGTTATGACCTTCCTTGTTTAGGTCTGTCAAATTAAATCCCTGTAAAACACATGGAGGTCTTTGGTTGCAATGGGATAAAATGTGGCTTTTGTAAGGCTCTGTAGGATCTAGATGGTCCAGATGTTGTTGGCTGTGTATTAGCCAGACAGGAGGAATGACAGTGAGCATCACCGATCAGCTGGAGGAAAACCAGAGGAAACATTATAATTGGTGTTTTCACGTTAATGATGCTGGAAATAATCATATCCTTTTTTGGACAGAGTGTGACTCTTAAATACATTTTCTCACATATCCCTCCTGTTCTTGTAAATGAGTTGTTTAAATAAGGCTTTTAAGAACTGTTGTTCCTGATCCATCAATACCAATGCGATCCAAGCCTGTGCTGCCCCAGTTTCTGCAGCGTTTTAGAGAGAAACTCTATTTCTGAGTCCCACTAAAGCTCATTCAGTATGTGGAGCGGCTGCTGTGGGAGACATGATCACTTGGCTGGGATTCAGACTCACTAGTCCTCAGATTAATGGAGAGTTTCACGATTCTTTAAAGCCGTGCACTAACTGAGACAAATTAAAGCACAGTTGGTTCCGATAAGGAGTTTCTGTAGAAATGGTGCCCAAGAAATGAAAAGAAGTCTTTGGTCCCTGTTTGCAGCTCACCTTCTGTCTGCTTCTACCTGTTCTGTCCCTAAGGCGTAATACTGCAGCTGACCATGTTTGTCTTCTTCTACTTACATACAGGTCCCTCAGTTTGGAGATGTAAACTTGAGAAATGGCAGACGGTGGAGAAAATGAGGAAGGAGGAGGCAAGGATGACACAAACGGGGGAAACAGATCTTTCCATGACCCTCATGGCCTCTTCCCAATGGGCACCACCTCTGTCACCACAAAGAGAAATCTGTCCAGGGGGATTGTGATCCATCTAACCGGTACCGAAGGGGAGTGGGACAGCCTCAACGGCAATGAGCTCATTTTCTCGTTGGACCACGGTGAGGACTTCCTCTCCAGATCTCTTCCTAAGGAAAGAGTGCTTCCTGCTGAAGATGAGAGTGGCTTGAAGTCCCAGAACTTTCATGTTCCTCTTTCTCCCTCATCCCCTGGTTCACTGGGGAACTGCTCTGCAGCGGGCCCCAGCTTCCTCTCTCCCGGGCCCTCCTCACCCAGCCAGCGCCCCCTGGCTAGCCTTGTCAAGTCTCTCTCGACTGAACTCGAGCCAAAAGAAGGTTCTACCCTTAGACCCAAGCCGTTACTCAGCCTCGTGAAGTCTATCTCTACAGAGCTGTCCCGCTCAGAACCAGAGGTATCACAATCTAAATCGGACTCTCGTCTCAACCTCCACCTGTGGAAGCAGTTGACTCAAACAAAAACCCGGACCGGTGGGGACTCTCGCACTGCCCCACCGTCTCCTAGCTCGCTCTCTCCTAGTGCAGAAGGCTTAAAGGGGCTTAAAGTGGAGCTGGAAGACACCAAGAGGAAGCTCTCTGAGGCCATGCATGAACCTCTAAGCAGCATGTTCAGTAAGATCATGGGAGAAGAAAGTGGGGGCACGGTGGCTCACCAGAGCAGCTGTAGGAGTTTGGGGAGGGATGGCAGCGTAGACACGGTCCTTTCAGAATCTCCTGTGAGGACTGCAAGAAAAGCAGATGGTGAAGTTCTACCTGTGTTTGAATGGCCTTCGGTTCGACAACTTACAGGAGCTCAGCGCAGGCTGTGTCCTGTGCATCACCAGAGACAGCATCACAAAGAAGAGGAGCTGGAAATATGCACAGATGGTGATATGATGCAAGTGTTTGCTGTTAAAACTCTCAGGCAGGCATCTGCTTCTAAAGCTCCACTAACAAAGACCTCTACGTTCTCTCCTCTTCCTCAACCGCCGCGTCCACTGCCACGTATGAGTTTATTCTGTGTGGCGGTACTGTCCTACAGCTATTTCATCCTTCCTCTTAGTCCATACATCTCTGGCCTTGCTTTGGGACTGGCTCTGGGCTTTTTGCTTGGGCTGTTCCTCATTCGGATCGGTTCTTCAGGCTCTGATCGCTTGGCGCCTGCTCACAGACCAGCTCAGACACTGTTTGGTGAAGCCGGTGTCCCAGGTGGCTTCATCAGCACCAAGCCTGACACCCTTAAGGTAGGTGACTAAGTCATAGAGATGCACAATATCACTGCAGCTTCAGGCCTTTCATGGCGGACTCATTCTCAGCATGTTTCATATTATTATGGGAAAGATTGTGTGTCCAGTAGGTTGAGGTCAGGATATTGGGAAGCTCATCCAGAAGCTTACCAATAGTCTGGTTTATCCATTCCAAAATTTAGGACTGATGTTCTGTTCCAACACCAAACCTCTAACCAAATCCACCACCTTCAGACAAACAAAACTTGCCTAGGATGTTCAGGAGCAACCCAGGAACCACCACATCTCAAGACCCTGACCTGTTGGTACACCAGTGTCACTGTCCACAGTGAAGCAAATTTTCCCACGTCATTGACTGAGAGGGTGTCGACAGACAAATGAGCACCTGTTGCAAAAGCAACACCTCCAACCCTGAAGGAAATTTGCAGCCGTTCACATGGAAAAGCCAAAAAGGTCTTCTGTTGTCAGAGAAGACAAACATCATCTGTTTATTCACTATAACAAGAAGCATTTCTGGAGGAGTCAAGGTAACACTTTTAAACCTCAGAACATTCTACCAACCATCTAGCATGATGGTGGAAGCATCATGCTGGGGTCTGTTTCGCTACCTGTGGTACTGGTGCAAAGCAAAACATGGACAGAATAAGGCTGGAAGGCTGCAGTACTACCAGACATGATGAATTTATCTCACCTAAAACTGATAGTAAGACAAAGACAACAAGCTGGAAGAGAAAACTGTGCTCAGACTGTAGAATCCAGAAACCACTGAGGGGCTTCAGAAAGCACTTTGTTTCCGTGGTAACCGGATACTTTCTGCTCAGTTTGGAGCAGATGCAGATATCCTGGGCGCGTTTGTGTCACGTGCTCTGGGGTCAAAGTTCAACAACTTTCCAGCAGTTGTTAGATGTGAGAGGTGGGGACCATAAGAGGGCAACGCAGACACACACAGGACAAACAACCACAGACACACACTCACTTCTAAAAGCCATTTAGAGTAACGACTAACCTAATATCCTTGGTAGGAGAACCAGACAGAACCCACACATGCAAACTCCATGCAGAAAGACCCCAGGCTGGGATTTAGTTTAGAACTTGTAGAACCTCAGTCCTGCTAAATTTCAGATGTCTCTTTGTGTTTTTAAAATGAAAGTAGATATAAAATCATGGTTCTGATTATCTTAATAACAAATACCACCTCAGTAAATACCAAGTACTACAACAGCAGTTGGGCCTTTTCCATTTCTTGTGTTTGGTCGCAAGGAAGAAAGACAGAAAATATGTGGATGAAACACTTATTAATCTCTGTTTATTGCAAAGATGAAGAGGTTTGAGCTACTCATCACTTAGCTTTACATTGTAGTGGTTCAGGATCCAAAATTTGAAAATAAAGAAGATTGAACAGAAGATGATTGCAGCCATCATAAAAACGATTCTGACTGCATAAACTCTGGCAATAAGAAATAATAAAAATATTTGACCCCAGCTTATCCAGAACCGAACCAAAGACTGGGATGGGTGATTAAACTGAGATGGTGAGAAATGTGTGAATAGCTTTTAGTTTTTAAATGTTCTCCAGTTAAACACCTGAAGAAAGCTTCACTGCTTTTCTCCTGATTTGTTCTCTAAGGGGAACCGTTGAGTCGCTTCAGTAACTCCGTCTGTTTTCTGCACAAATGAAAGCTTTATTAAAAGGAACGCCAGTACATTTGGTGCCCTGAGTCCAATTAACACCGTCAGGGCGCAGTGGTACAGTAATTACAGATCTCCTTGAGGCTGAGCTCGACAGGTGGCTGCAGCAGAAAGCGGTCCCCAACCAGAGCCGGTCAGTTACAGCAGCTGTTAGTGAAGGATACAAGCAGCAGGAAGCTGGAGATGGTCAGCAGCTTCATGCTGGTGGGAGAAAACGTGCAAAATGAGCGTCTCTGCTCTGGTTTGGAGATAATTGCTGTTTGATCATTAGCAGGTTGAGTTTGAAGGCTGTTAATAAGGGAAGGAAGTTTCTTCAAACCTCTTAAAGTTCAGAAAAATTTTGTTTTTTTATATTCTATTTTATGTGAACATAATCAGTATAGAAATTTTAATCTAGATTATATGAGTCCATTTATTCAGGTTTTTATGCTTGTCTAACACAACAGGGGAACCCTTAGAACTACATCCTGTCTTACTGAGTATCTGAGTATCTAAAGTATCTGAGCTTCCAGCTCAGATACTTTATTCACAGTGAAGAATGTATGACTCACTGCAAATATTAACGCATATTCTGCTAAATAAAAAATTTTAAATTTTATTTCCTCTAATTGTTCCAGGGCTGGATGAATGAGATGCATGATTATGACCCAGAAACCTGCCATCCAGCTCTGACTCACTCCGTCTTCGCCACCCTGGAGGGCTCCTGTCTCCGTCTGGACTACCCACGCACCAACATCAGCCGCCGGGCCACGAATGATGAGAAACTGCATGAAACCATCTTTATAAAGTCATGCTGCTTTCATCTTGCAAAGAGCAAAGTATGATGAGTCCCTCAAGAACAGTGTTGGGAAAATAGCTGAAGACATTAAACACATCATCTAATTTTCCCTCCTTCATTCAGTTTTATGTTCTGGGAGGATTTAATCTTTTTAGTCCATGAGCTGAAAATTAAATTAATTGTTAAAAGAATGAGCCAGGCCAGTCTGAACTCAGTTAAATATCTTCTTGCAGCAGTGATCAACAATAAAAAAGGATAAACTGTGTAGTAGAGTGTACTATATATTAATGCATAAGATTAAGATTAATTAATGCAAGGGTCTGAGAGGAACATCTGCCTTAAGGTCCAAGCAGAAGCTCACACAAACTACACTGAGCTGGAGAAAAAAGGTTTGTGAGGTAAAGGTTAACAGGCCATCAGAGACAGAGCAGATATAACCTGTGTTATACTCTAAATGTTCACATTCAACATATTTACTCTCGTACTGATAATTCAAATGTTGGCTTTATTCCTAAAGGTCTTTCTCCTGCCGTCTGTGTTGGCTCGGAAGAGAGTTTGGAACCCGAAGTATCCCATCTGCATCCAGCTTGCCAGAGCAGGAACATCTCCAGAGGATGAAGAAGCAGGGTCAGTGAAGGACCTGGTATCTGAGCCAGTTGCTGAACAAGCACCATCCAAAAGACAAACATCCCCCGGACATCCCAAAAACGCTCCTGTCATACTTTACCTCTTCGGACGCACAGGACGAGAGAAAGAGGAGTGGTTCCATCATCTCCTGCTTGCTTCCATGGAGACGGAGGCGGAGAAAGAGAGGGACGGACAGAGACCTGGCAGATGTTTGACCCGACCAGGTATGAGAAATGCTTTCGTTGTATTGGGAGAGAGGGTAGAAGGTCTCTTCAGAAATCATCCATATAAATCCTTCTGTAGAGGCCGAGGCTGCGCTTGAAGCCACTGAGGTGAGTCGGGTTGATGTGATCATTTTTTACCTTTAGGTAACTGAGCCCTAAATGGTCCAGTTATCAACTGCTCTCTTTGTAATGGTAGGATAGAAAAGGCCTGACAGGTGGTGGGTTTAACCAGATTGGATTTCATTCGATTTGTTTTTTAGGAATTTTAGGACATTTCCCCACAGAATAACTGTACTCAAAGACAAGTCAGATGTATAAATGTTATCCTGTGATTTGTCTGTCATTTGGAGGACACATCATGCTCCTTTTGGTGAATAATCTACTAATGCTGCCTTGAATGTGATTGTTTTCTTCGTTCTCCAGGCGGTCCAGCACAGAGCGTTCATGTCCCAAAGAGCAGAGGCCTCAGCAGAGTGGGTAGCAGTGATGAGGATGCCCCGTCCACACCTCCAGCCTCTTGCATCCCTGCAGCTCCCCCCAGCACCACCAGGGGGCTGGACTACCATAGCTACATGTCTCGAATACTGGCTGCAGATGAGATGACCCCCCTCTACAGTCCCGGGGCCAGCAGCGCAGAGACAAGCCCCACCATTAAAGCAAACGTAAGTGATATCTGCAGGTAAAATAAAGTGATAGAGTTCTTCAACCAGACTCTGTACTGTTGCTTCTTTTCTCAGTGCACCTGTGATCCACTAAAGTCCCCCGAAGTGAGTCAAACGGCCTGGGCCAACGCTCTAATTGGTCGAATCTTTTGGGACTTCCTGCGAGAGAAGCACTGGGCCGACGCCATCTCCCACAAGATTCAGAAGAAGCTCAGCAAAATCAGAGTGAGCGCTCTCTAAGTGAAGCTGCTGAGTCACAGAAAGGGTCACTTAATATCCCCCATGTTAAACTTTGACATTTAACATTTCCTGCAGCTGCCTTACTTCATGAACGAGCTGACTCTGGCGGAGCTGGATATGGGCTGCTCTATGCCGCAAATCATGGCCACTTCCAGACCAGAAGTTAACCACAGAGGTGAGCACTGACTGGAGATGAAACCTGCAGGAGCGTTGATGTCTAATCACTTACAGCCTGTTGTTGATGTTATTACAGAAGTCAGATCATGTAATCCCATCGGAATATCAGAAAACAGACCACCAACCCTTGGCTGCATATTTGCTTCTGTTTGAGATGAGGGAAACGATGCTTCTTCTCCTCCCACGTTACTGTTAAACATCCTTGCCTCATTTACTAGCTTTTCATCAGCTTCTAAAGAGGACCAATGATTTTGGCCGAATCATCTCAGTCAAAGCTGTTTAATCAGCTCCCCCAATCACTGCTTGCTGAGATTAAGAAAACCTTCTGAGCTTCGCCTTGGATTTGGCAGCTTGGTGTTGACCTGCATTGTGCTCCCCCTGCAGGCCTCTGGGTGGAGCTGCAGCTGGTCTACATGGGTAACTTACAGATGACCCTCCAAACCAAGTTCAACTTGTCCAAGCTGGGGAAAGAGGGAGCTCAGGACACAACACACTGCTTCACTGAAACTGGCAGTCTAGGGTAAGTGCCACACACTGCTTTCATAGAAAATAAAGAGAACTTACAAAATGGTCTCACACAAGGAGAACAGGCATGGAGAACTGGACTGGGCATGGAGCAGCGAGATGAAGAACAAAGCAGAGAACGAAGACAATGGAAGAATCCAGCCAGGAACAAAAAGACATCAGGAGCTTAAATACTGAGGAAGGAGTGGAGAAATGGCCACCAAACCAGAAGAGTAATCAGAGGAGATTTGGAGCAGCTGGGGTAAAGTGGAAGCAAAACAGATGAAGAAGGAAGACTAATTAACCGGAGCAGAGCAGAAACAGAGATACAAGAAAACCCAGGGAATATAACTAATAGTGATCTAACAGAAGATAACTCTGGGTAAATAAAGCACAAATAATAATATTCATAGGAAAATGACCATAAGAAGGCAAGACCTAAAGTACAAAATAAACTGCAAGGAAATAGTAAAATACATTCAGCCTGTTATACCTTCTCCTGATGTTGGAACAACACTGGAATGAGGACATCTAGCACAGCTAAGACACATTCCCCATCAGTCCCTGGTCCATGCAGACCCGCTACAGTAGACCTGGCTGTCAGAAATCCGCAGCAGTTAAAGTCCAGGAGGAGTTTCCTCGCTGTACGGGAAAATGCAAACTGTGAAAGGCGAGCTAGAACAACATGTTTACTTCAACAATGATTCGATTTGGGTGCACTTTTCAGGAAACATTGAAATATCATGGTAAAGCTTCAGAAACATGAATTTTATTCGTAGTGTCAGTGTCTTACCACCCTCCTGATTTATCTCCTCCTAGCTGCAGGCCCATCCTAAGCGTGTTGGCAGACAGCGATGAAGAGTCCTCCAGTGCTGCTTCTTCTGATGAAGAGGAGCTGCTGCTCTCTGAGCCTCACTGTTCAGCCTGGGAGAAAGGCTCAACAACAGCATCTGAAGGGTAAACACAGGGTTTAATGTTACAGCTTCATGCAGGTGTTCATAGAGGTTCAAACCACCAACTTCAGGGTATCTTACTGGGATTTTACAGGAAGCTACAGCTCAATTGTGCCCTACTTTGGCATGTCTCTACCAGCTTTGAACATTTACAGATGGATTCTTTTTCCCATTCTTCTTTGCAAAATAACTTGGCCTTAATCAGATTGAAGGGACTGTACTTTGGCTAGGCCGTTCTAGCACATGAATCTGCTTTGATCTAAACCATCCATTGTATCTCTGGCTGTATGTTCAGAGTGGTTCTCCTGCTGGAAGGTGAACCTCCACCTCAGTCTCAGATCTTCTGCAGCCTCTAACAGGTTAGGTTTTCTTCCTGGATTGTCCTGGATTTAGCTCCATCCATCTTCCCATCTACTCTGACCAGCTTCACCATCCCTGCTGAAGAAAAGCATCCCCACAGCATTATGCTGCCACCACCATGCTTCACAGTGGGGATTCTGTATTCAGGGTGAGGTGCTGTGTTAGTTGTCTGCCACAAATAATATTTTGCATGTAGGCTAAAAAATAAATCTATGGTTTCATCCGATCAGAGCACTTTATTCCTCATGTTTGTAGCCAACAGCAAAAAGGAGTAACTTCAACAATCTCTTTCTTCTTCCCACTCTTCCATTAAGGCCAGATTTGGTGAGTGCACGACTAATATCTGTACAGTGGACAGATTCTCCCAGCTGAGCTGTGGATCTCTGCAGCTCCTCCAGGGCTAACATGGTCCTTTTGGCTGATTAATGCTCTCCTTGCCCAGCCTGTCAGCTTAGGTGGACGTCCATGTTTGCAGTTGTTCCATACTAGTTAGGTGACTCCTGAAAGGAATTGGTTGAATTGGATTTTATTTTGGAGATTCAGAGAGAAAGGGGACTGAATGCAGATGCACTGCACATTTTTCAGGTTTTTATTTGTTAAAATATGTTAAAAACCATGAATCACTTTAACATCTATGCAGTACTCTGTGTTTATGGTTACAATGTGACGATATGTGGAAAAGTATGGTTAGGAGGGTTAGGGTATGTGCATACTTTTGCAAGGTTCTGTACTTTTAAATAATCTTTTGCTTTGCAGTTTTATGAAATAATTAGCATAAAGGGTGAAATCTCTCATTAGGCTGCAACATGAAGTGTGACTTCTTCCCTTCTGTTTCATGAATGTACATTTTCCAACAGCAGAAAATAAACCATGCTGACATCACACTCCAGATGGTTCCTGATTTCATTCACTCATCTCTCCCCCAAACTCTTGACTTTAGCATCTGAACACTGAAATCTGCTGCCAGAAAGCAGGATGACACTAAAACTCCTCCTCTAATCCTCTTTTCCTGACAGGACAGGGGGAGGAAAGACCGGGAGGAAGATTTTAAGATTTGTGGACAAAATCGCTAAATCCAAGTGTTTCCAGCGGGCCGCAGAGAACGAGTTCATCAAAAAGAAGTTTGAGGAGATGTCCAACACCCCCCTGCTGCTCTCTGTGGAGGTTCGAGAGCTGTCTGGCACTTTGGTTGTGAACATCCCAGCGCCCCCTACAGACAGGATATGGTACGAACTGAGACACAGGCTGAGCACAGGGACATTTAAATCATAAACTTATTCAGCACCCATAAAATAAATGATGACGGCATCCAGAAGAGGCTGAGTTAAAAAAATGATTTTACTCTGTAACAAAATCAATAACTGAAGATTTGTGATCTTCTACAAATGAATGCAGCCCGGTTTAAATGTCCAGGATACCGACTGTGATGAGTTAAGGCAAACAGAGATTTTACAGAAAGACATAAAGAAAAAAAACAATATTATAAAGAAATGAATTCAGATTAAAGTGATGCTCTGCCAAATGTTCCTTAAGGAAGTGAGAAATAAGTTAATGACTGCACTGTATCTGTCACATAACGAGACGATATTATTGATGCAACTCATTTCAGTGGTTGGTTCCTGACTAGATGTTTTAAAGTTTTGGTCAATAATCCACCGGGTCATCTCAGGTCAGGATGAAGGGAGGTTCTGTTAAAACATTATAAGCTGTTCATATCTTATCTACAGTAGATAACTCTATAAATCCAGATTAGCTGCTCCCAGAGACTAACGCTAGTCTAAGACGGGTCAAAACCAAGATGCGCTTGAAACAACTCCAGTCTATAAAACTTTGTAACACTTCATATTTTATGAACATTTAACATTTAAAGCATTGAGTTAGCCGGCTTTTTACTCAGAAAGTGGTGAATGTTAAGACAGGAGTCTTGGAGGCGGTGTGTCACCAATAACCTTCCTGTCTGAAACATGTTCCAAGATGTGAAAATGAAGATTGTTTCATTGAGTTTTACACTGCCTTACTTTCTACTCTAACTTTACACTTTATTTCTGTTATGAGTACCTTTCCCACAAGAAGATGACTGGTTGCACAGCGCCTCTTAGCTGCACTTCCAGGGGGAGCAGCCACTAAATATTCTGATTACAGATTCTGTTTCTAATTCACCTTTAATTCACCTTTAGTCTTTATTTTTGAAAGAACAAAGTTTTAGTTTTTCTAAAAATGTGAAATTTTGGCTGAAATCTTTTCTGATGAAGCTGATGCCGTCTGTCATCTCTATCTGAAGTCTTGCACTGAAGCGCTAGCTCTTACACGGACCATGTCAGAGCAGCTGTTAGCGTGATTGTCTCGTTAGAACATCTCTCTATTTCTCCCTTATCCCTCCGATCTTATTCTACTGCTCGAAAACCCGCTCACAACTAATGAATCATTCACTTAAAAACTGCTTTGTGATCCATGCTTTGTAAGATGGAACACAATGATGGCTTTAAAGTTGTGGTTAATTTGTGTGCATCTATGTTACCCTGTTCCTAAAATGGGCCGGCAGATTCTCTTTATGCCTCATTCATTAAATCATCTGTTTTTCCTCAGGAATAAATCTGCTGAATGCTGCCAGTAATGTTGCATCCTGTGAATTACACTTTATGCTTAGTTTCTTGCCAAAAGAACAAGCGTGTACCCTTATTTAAGTGGTGTAATTAGTTAAGGACTAAGTGTGTTCGGCTCTGGCCAAACTGATCCGAAACCATCGACCCATGAATTTTTCACTTCCTTATTTCCTCTCTAGGTACAGCTTCTGTGTGCCCCCCAAACTGGATCTGCATGTGTGTCCCAAACTGGGGGAGCGAGAGGTGACCTTCTGCCATGTAACTGAGTGGATAGAGAAGAAGCTTCAGGATGAGTTCCAGGTAATTAAAAATATAACCCATCATTTATAACCCATCCAACATCAATTCTCCTATTTCATTAGCTTTCCATTTTTTCCTGCTTAGAAAGTGTTTGTGCTGCCAAACATGGACGACATTTACTTACCACTGATGCATTCTGGGATGGACAACCTGCAAGCATGCAAGTCCCGAAGTTCTTCCTCTGAGTCCATAGAGAAGATCCGGCTGGAAACTGGTGGAGAACCATCTAATTCTAGTGCCTGACTATTGACAAGTTGTTGCAAAATGGACAAAATGAAACCTGCCTAAATAGACTTAAAACCTATTGTGTAAATGTCTGAACCAGGAGCTTCTAGGAGACTGATACTTGTAGACTGCAGATGTTCAGATATTTATTGTGAAACAAAATAACTCATTTAGTCGAATCAAATATTGTAAAAGAAATACAATTTAAAGAAGTTTACATGTGAATAATTCCTGTGAAATGTTATTTATTTACTGATTTTTTAAATATAACTCAGTATTATTTTGGACATTAAGAAGTCAAAAATTCATAAATAAAACTACTAAAGGTTTTTTTTTCAAATATGGGAATATTTATTCTTCAAAATCAGAGTTAAATAACAGCTCTAACTCTGTAAAAACAAAGTGTACAAATAGCTTTTAAGCCTTAATTCAATTCAATTCAATTCAGTTTATTTATATTGCGCCAATTCACAACACATGTCGTCTCAAGGCAGTTCACAAAAGTCAGGTTCATACATTCCAATTAATCTTAATCATTGAACAGTGCAGTCAGATTCAGTTATTTATTCAAACTGGATAAAAAGTTTTTCTATCTAAGGAAACCCAGCAGATTGCATCCAGTCAGTGACTTGCAGCATTCACTCCTCCTGGATGAGCATGTAGAGACAGTGGACAGTCACTGGCGTTGACTTTGCAGCAATCCCTCATACTGAGCATGCATGTAGCGACAGTGGAGAGGAAAAACTCCCTTTTAACAGGAAGAAACCTCCAGCAGAACCAGAACCAGGCTCAGTGTGAGCGGCCATCTGCCACGACCGACTGGGGGTTAGAGAGAACAGAGCTGAGACAGAAAGAGAACAAAGAAGCACTGATCCAGGAGTACTTTCTATGGGAAGGAAAAGGTAAATGTTAATGGATGTAGCTCCTTTAGTCGTTTCACCTAGAAAGAAGGAACAGATAAACTCTGAGCCAGTTTTCAAGTTTAGAGTCTGAAGAGAGCACATAGAGTTAGTTACAGTAAAACATCAGTCAGTAGCTATGTCTAGGAGAGAGAAAGGGTTAAACACTGAAAGACAGGGCCATGTGGATCATCGGTAGAGGGTGAGCATTAAGTTGTTGCCAGCAGAAGCTTGGAGGATGGGCCTCTCCAGAAAGGTGTCACTGGTAGACACAGAGTCAGGCCAGGTGTAGCTTCTAGGAAGAGAAAAGAGAGAGAACAAAGTTAAAAGCTGAAATAACAGCAAATAATGCAAAATTGGAGAGTAGTGTGAGAATGTAGTGAAGAGGGTGAAAGTGGTCATTATGTCCTCCAGCAGCCTAAGCCTATAGCAGCATAACTACAGAGATAGCTCAGGATAACCTAAGCCACTCTAACTATACGCTTTATCAAAAAGGAAAGTTTTAAGCCTAGCCTTAAAAGTAGACAGGGTGTCCGCCTCACGGACTAAAACTGGGAGCTGGTTCCACAGGAGAGGAGCCTGATAACTAAAGGATCTGCCTCCCATTCTACTTCTAGAGACTTTAGGAACCACCAGTAAACCTGCAGTCAGAGAACGAAGTGCTCTGTTAGGAACATATGGAACAATCAGATCTCTGATGTATGATGGAGCTAAATCATTAAGGGCTTTATATGTGAGAAGGAGAATTTTAAATTCTATTCTGGATTTAACAGGGAGCCAATGAAGGGAAGCTAAAGTAGGGGAAATATGATCTCTCTTTTTAATTTTCATCAGAACTCTTGCTGCAGCATTTTGAATCAGCTGAAGGCTTTTAACTGCATTTTGTGGACATCCTGATAGTAAAGAATTACAATAGTCCAGCCTTGAAGTAACAAATGCATGGACTAGTTTTTCAGCGTCACTCCTGGACAGGATATTTCTAATTTTGGCAATGTTCCGGAGATGAAAGAAGGAAATCCTAGAAACCTGTTTAATATGGGATTTAAATGACATGTCCTGGTCAAAAATAACACCAAGGTTTTTTACTTTATTATCGGAGGTCAATTTAATGCCATCCAGGTTAAGTGATTGACTAAGCAGTTTCTTTTTTAAAGACTCCGGTCCAAAGACGACAACTTCTGTCTTGTCTGAATTTAGAAGCAGAAAATTTAAAGTCATCCAAGTTTTTATGTATTCAAGACATGCTTGTAGTCTATCTAACTGGTTGGGCTCATCAGGATTTATGGATAAGTAAAGCTGAGTGTCATCAGCGTAACAGTGAAAATTTATTCTATGCTGCCTGATAATTTGACCTATTGGAAGCATATATATAGTAAAGAGAATTGGCCCAAGTACTGAACCCTGTGGTACTCCACAATTAACCCTGGAGTTTAAAGATGATTTATCATTTACATGAACAAACTGGAATCTGTCAGACAAATAAGATTTAAACCAGCCTAGCGCTGTTCCCCTGATCCCTACAGCATATTCCAGCCTTTCTAAGAGAATATTATGATCGACTGTATCAAATGCAGCACTGAGATCTAACAGAACCAGTACAGACACAAGTCCATTATCTGAGGCCATAAGAATATCATTAGTGACTTTCAGCAGAGCTGTTTCAGTGCTATGATGAGCTCTGAAACCTGACTGAAACTCTTCAAACAGGTCATTGCTGTGTAAATGCTCACACATTTGATTAGCAACTATTTTCTCAAGAATTTTAGATAAGAATGGAAGATTGGATATCGGTCTGTAATTTATTAAGTCATCTCGATCAAGCGAAGGTTTCTTAAGCAAAGGTTTAATTACAGCTACCTTAAAAGCCTGTGGTACATATCCATTTACTAAAGATAGATGAATCATATCTAAAATGGGGCTGGTAATCAGAGGGAACACTTCCTTAAATAATTTGGTTGGGATTGGGTCTAACATACAAGTTGAAGGTTTAGATGAAGCTAATATTTCTGATAACTCAGGAAGCTCCACAGGATCAAAACAGTCCAAACACAGATCAGGTTCTACAGTTACTTCCAATGTTGTCTCACTTGCTGAGGATGAAGTAATCATCTTCGGGAGTATGTCAAAGATTTTATTTTTAATAGAATCAATTTTATTTTGGAAGAATCCCATAAAGTCATGACTGCTGAGAGCTAAGGGAATGGATGGCTCAACAGAGCTATGACTCTGTGTAAGTTTAGCAACTGTACTAAAGAGAAACCTAGGATTATTCTTGTTCTCTTCTATTAAGGATGAGAAATAAGCTGTTCTAGCTTGGTGAAGTGTCTTTTTATACAACAGTAGGCTATTTTTCCAGATTAAGTGATTACAGTGATTTGATGTTCCACTTCATGTTGTGGGTCAGGACCCTGGCAGCAGGCTTTTGGATGAGCTGCAGCTGCATGATCTGACAACATCACAATGATCTATCTTTAGAAAACATCTTGTTGTTGTCCTGATTTGACAGGAAACCCTTTATTCTGTTTATTAAGGTGGTTGCAACAGTGGGCTCATTAAGCTGAAAGAAACTCTGACCTATACACTAGATGACATGCCGGCCACACTGACTCAGTAACTGTAGGGGACTGTGGTCATTTGGTGACACAGAAATATAAAGCTGCATGTCATCAGCATACAGTAGGTACAGTGTCGTGACACTCCATGATCTTAGCTAGAGAGAGTATATACATTATGAGTAATAGTGGCCCAAGAACACAGCCTTGAGGAACCCCACATGGTTCAGATTTATCATTGTCAGATAATACAAAGTAGCCCCAGTTTGCCTTTCCAGTATGTTACTCAGAATGTCATGATAATCTGTCTCAGAATCAGAACTAAGGTCCAGTAAAACCAAGACATGTTCAGATGTGCATCATTTTATACATTTACCATAACCATGCACACAGTGCTGGGGTTGAAAACCGAACCTTCTCTCAAAAAAATAATCATTGGTTATGTTCACCAGTTTATTGACAGAAGCACTGAGTTAAATTACCCTCATTTTAATTATCTGATTTTCTATAATCAAGAGTTCATATTTATACATGAAACCAAATTTTAAAAACAAAATAAGAAGATTCCACATACTTGTTGTTTAATTTATGATACATTTATACTTAATCTAACTTAACTGTTCGTCTATCAGCTCTAATGAGCTGATGGACGAACAGTTTCCTGTAGTTGAGGGCAGGGCAGGGAGCTGGATGCATGAAATGAAGCCATTTGGGAAAAACAGTGTGATCATGTGTAGGAGGAAGCGTGTGCAGGGAGCATGTAAATGTGCACACGTGACTCTATGGGGCGCCATTTTCATGTCATTAAATAGGCTCCAGGTTTGTGTTTGTTTGAACGTGATAAAAGATACATTCCTGATGATAAAATTATTTTTTTAAAGTGGAAATAATGGGTAGCTTATCACAGTCGGAATAATCATTTGTTGTGCAGTTTCTAATGTTCAGGATAAACACCTACACAGCTGATCCCAACTTCTAATAACTCTGCCTGTAAACTACTACTAATGCCTGTAAATAACTACAGGACGGAAGCAGAAGAAGTTTTAGTATTTATTATAAAACTTTTTTCCACATCCAATCCTAATTTGAATTCCCTCAGACCTGGGATCTGCAGATACAAAAAATAAGGTGTCATTAAAGTGTGTTTAATGTAAAGCACAGTGAACATCACTGAAACAGTCCTTCATCTCCGATAAACTAAGTCGTTTTTCTTTTATCGGACTGAGTCTATGTATAACGAAAACATGAAGCAAATCTACATTTGATCTAACACTCATTCCTTTGTCTTTAAAGCAGTGGACAAAAAGAATAAATTACCAATCATTTGTAAGTTTCTCCTCTGCCAGCATCCTCAGCTGCATCATGTGTCGGGTTCCTAACGTGATATATCAGGAATGCCTGAAAGGAATTTCTTTAAATAGCACACAAAGGTCCTCCTGAGAATGCAGTCAGAAACATTCTTCAAAAACACTTCCAACCACTAGATAGCGTTAAAACTCAGGAAACTGCAGTGGTATCTGGTATGCAAGAAAGCCCATAATTTAAAAATGCTCAGGCTTCAGCTTCGGTAGAAGAGACGTTCTCCCACAGTCTAGTTTAGTTTCTAAGGCAGAAGCATGTAGAAAGTTAAGGAAATGCAGGCATATAAGACAAGATCCAGGTTATCAGAGACAGCTGAGGTTCTACACAGACTTTCCTCTGATTGTTAATGAAAAAAACATGGAAAGAGGGTTCAGAACTGCAGGAAGATGTTGAAACAAATGATCAATTTTAAAATAAAATCATGTGTACAGTGTGAGATTCCAATCAAAAATGCTGTAATACCTATACTACACCTGCAGTTGACGAAAACATCATTGAAAGCCTGAGCATGATAGAGCAGGTCTGTGTAGCTGCAGCAGATATCCAGTCCACACATATACACCACTGGAAACCCCAACACAGCTGTGTTTGCTTGTGGATGGGTGGAGCATCCAGAGAAAAAAGCCTCCATGTTGGACAGAGCCTACGAGGCTGCTGCATTATTTCTGACTGTCTCCATAGCAACATCTTTGAAGCTAGCTGGACGTCCAAGCTAGGGTCTGCTGAAAATCCTGATGCTGTGGAGGATATCTGACTTAAAACCCAAAGCAGTGATAGAAGTTGCAGAGCACCCATTGGCCAGCGCAACAGTTGGTTGCCATAGAAACCAAACCCGGGCTGATGGAGAGACATTGATGACTCAGGAGTTAAGCCTCAGGTATAGATCTGTGTGCTTCTTCCAGACAGAGCCCACATGTGGGCCTCTGCTGAGAAACAGCAAGGACAGAATGGATGGGTATAAACCTGGTGTTGCACTGACCTCTTTGGCTGCTTTGAGCCCAGAAGATGTGACAGATGACACTGTCTCCAAGGTCTGATGGATCTCCTGATATGTAAAATTGTTCTCCATCAAACAGCACAAATATAGTGTTGTTACTTAGAATGCATCAATTATTGTAAGCATTATATATTATCCAATCAGCACTGAGATCAAGAAAGATCTGAGTTCATTGCTGAGAATGAATCACAGCAGGAAGATCCTGGGTTTGAAGCTTTCAACCTGGAGCATCTGTTTGTCAAGTTAAGATTTCATCTCAGGTGGCTTTTCCATCCTCAGACCTGCAGAGACCTGCATGGAACAATGACTGGCACCTATAATGAGGTCACACCTTGCAGAAGGTTTACATAATGAAAGGATGGTGAACTGGTTGAACTAGTTACCTCACTGAGAAACCTTAGATGCATCTTACATAACAATGGTTTTTCTCACAGATGGTGTTTAGTGATGTTATGGTAAACGGTGTTGCAGGAAACATTCATCCAAACTGCAGGAAATTTTATTTATGAATCATTTGGCTCTGGAAGACAAAGCATTCTCTGTTCCTGAAACCAGCAGCAGTCTGATTTCTCTTTAAAAAGGAATCAGACTAGAACAATGTTTGCTTGTCTTTGATTTTTCAGCTCAAGGTAGTTTAGATAATACATGAAATGAATGTACTGACTCTTTTACTTAAATTCCTGTAACTTTGACTTTGAAAATTTGACTGCCAGGTGTTTCTGAATGCAGCTGTCATGCATGAAAAACTTTGCACCCTTTAAATTAAAATGAGTTTCATAGCATGTGGGCTCAGATTGAAACTATCCTGAGAAAACACCAACAATTAGTAATTTTAGAAACAATCACAAAGATTTTTACACATAGCATTAAATAAAAAATGCATTCTGTGGAAATGTTAAAGTACGTTTAAAAACCACGAGTGAATCTTTTTCCTGAAACAATAATAAACTTACAAAATAATAAAAAGAAGTGCATTCATTTATGTATGTATGTAGGATTAAATTTAAATGCATTTCATGAAAACAGTTACTGAGCTTCTGTAGTAAAAAAGTTCAGAAAACTGAATGTGCATAAAATCTCCTGCACTGCACCTCTGTTCAGGTTTCTTATTTTCCCCAAAGGAAATAGATCTGTGTTTCTTTTAAGGAAGTAGTTTCTGTCAGGTAGGTAAACTCCTTCCAGATAATGACTGGATGTTTGCCAGTAAAATGACTTATTTCTTCCAATCAGACAAATAAATATGTTTCACATTTTATATGCATTTAAACAGGTTATAAAATGTTTTAACTCTAAATCATTTTTGGACCATAAAATTTACTGATAACATAAATCAGGATGTTTTTTCTGTAATAGTAAAGCTTTATAACAAGTTATAGATTAAAGATAATGATGATGACTGAGGAAGCGGTGCTTTGCATTGAAATACTTGTTAAATTGTCTCCACCTTCATCAGTTAAGGATTTGAAAGCAAACCATATCCCACCTCTCTATCTTCAGTTGTTTTAATCTTCAAAGCTGTCTGGCCTGAGTGATAACACACACCTATGGACATTGATTCCCATCAGTGGCACACTTCTGACTCATTTGTCATCCACATTTCCTCATATTTGTCCATAAACCTTGTTTGATGGTAAGTGACCCTCCTAAAGTAAACAGAGCAGTTTTATGATTTTTTTGAGGAATGCTAAAGTATGCACCACTGCTCAAAATGTTTGTTTTAAGGAAATCAAGTGTTTTACACACTTGAGTCATTACATATGTGGAAGAATACATTTGTTTTCACCAACCTTCTTTGCCCTGGTAAACTAGTCATGCATGTACACACTTGATGCTGACGTCAGTGTAGGATCACCCTATAATCCGGCATTCAAACTGGATCCTGACACGATGATAACCTCTTCACCACCGTGAAGAGGTTATTCATTTATTGGACACTTCTGGCAGCTGTTTTGTCCTTTGCTCCTCCTAAAAAAGCTGTTAACGAACGTAGACAATCAGAGTCACAATCATCAGTTTACTGAAGAACTGCTCTTCACAGAGATGAGGGGAAAAGCCTGAATACTCTGCTGATATTTCCTCATCTAAGGCCATCATCTCACACCGTGACTTCCAACAATCCAGAAACCAAGGTTTACTGAACAAACTTTGCAAAAGTTGGAAAGATTTAACACTGATGTGCTTCATGTTTCAGATAAGATATAGGCTTTTTTGTTTAACAGTTTAGGAGGAAGAAGCTGCCAAAAGGTCAGTGTGACTCACTCCTCCTAAGGCTGTCTCCGGTTTGAAGGGTTTCACACCCCTATCATCTAGGCAAGGTTGCTGAACAAAAAGAAGTTCTGTGATGAGGAAACCTGCAGAAAACCCATGAGGATGTCTTAAAAAAACGAAATGAGGCAACAGCCACCACCAATCAAGGTGTGAATGTTTCCTGAAAGTAGAGCTCAGTCAGATAATATTCTCCAGCCTCTAGCTACACAAAACCAGATGAAATTACATTTTCACTTGAATTTCTTGGTTTTACAGCTCTGCATGCATTCTGCAGCTTTTCTCTCGCTCTGCAGTGTCTCTTTCCTGCAGCATTTCTCTCTTGTTCTGCAGCATTTTTCTCATGTTTTGCTCACTGAGATTAAGTGTGTGGGCAGACAACTGACTTTTTTTCAGAAGAAGTTTCTCAATTTTGTCAAGAAACAATAAAGTACTATTGTGTAGCAAATATTTTTTTGACAGTTTGGACCCTTGACCTTCATGTTAGGACTTTTTACCACTTGTAAACAGGCCTTTTGTACTGTCAGTAGAAAAAATTTAGAAAATACTGCAGGCTGTTGGTTCAGGCTGAAGACGGGAAGCTGGAAGGGACGCTCTGGACCAAAATGACCTTTTATGTCAAAGTTCACAGCCCCAGAAAGACAAGAATCAGACAGCGTCTTACTCTAACACTTTCAAAAAACATATGTTACAGTGTATTAACAAAGTTATTGGCTCACTTGCCTTCACAGATGCATAAACCTGAGGTTTATGCATCTGTGAAGGCACTGGATTAACACCGGTTAATACACCGGTTAATACACTGGTTAACACACTGGTTCACATACTGGTTAATACACCGGTTAACACACTGGTTAACACTGGTTTACACACTGGTTAACAGTCTACTCAGAGGAGGAGAGGAAGAAGAAAGTAGAAGCAGATCTTTCCTTGGTTTTTGTTTTTCTTCCTTCATTTTCTTTCTCCACTGTGAGTCTGAAGCCACATTAACGCTATAGTATTATTGTCCCTGCAGATCTTTACAGTTTTATTCAGTAAATGAGAATATTATTGGCGACCAGCCCTGCGTGACACCCCCCCAGCCTCTGCACGAAAGTGCAACAGAGCAAACACCATTAAGTCCCATACCTGCACCGGAGCCCCCGACCCAAAACAAAAACAGGATCAACTCACCTGCAAGCAGTCCCCGATGGCCCCCACCATGCCACAACATAACCGCCACTGCAATGGCAGACCAGGGAGAACCACCAATCAGTTCAGCTCCCATCAGAATATTATTTAAAGGTTTCATTTATTTCAGTTTCTCCTTCACAAAGTGAATCACATAGTAACTTTACCTTTTAGTATTTCAATAGATGATTGTTTTACCTGCAATCACACAACAACAAACTGTTTTAAAGAGCTAAAATATGACAGTTCATTGTTTCCTTGTAAACATTAACCTTCCAGCAGGTGTGCGCAGAGAAAACATTCCCCAGGGTTTGTGCCCAACTTATTTGTTCTGGAAGCTTCTACTGACATCCTTCAGGGCTTTGTGTTTATTGGAGGTTCCGCCTCCACGGCTGTTTGTCCAGTATGACAAGCATGTAACAATTCAGTTCAATTCAGTTTATTTATATAGCGCCAGTTCACAACACATTTCGTCTCAAGGCACTTCACAAAAGTCAGGTACATACATTACAATTAATCTTAATCACTGAACAGTGCAGTCAGATTCAGTTATTTATTCAAATTGGATAAAAAGTTTTTCTATCTAAGGAAACCCAGCAGATTGCATCCAGTCAGTGACTTGCAGCATTCACTCCTCCTGGATGAGCATGTAGAGACAGTGGACAGTCACTGGCGTTGACTTTGCAGCAATCCCTCATACTGAGCATGCATGTAGCGACAGTGGAGAGGAAAAACTCCCTTTTAACAGGAAGAAACCTCCAGCAGAACCAGAACCAGGCTCAGTGTGAGCGGCCATCTGCCACGACCGACTGGGGGTTAGAGAGAACAGAGCTGAGACAGAAAGAGAACAAAGAAGCACTGATCCAGGAGTACTTTCTATGGGAAGGAAAAGGTAAATGTTAATGGATGTAGCTCCTTTAGTCGTTTCACCTAGAAAGAAGGAACAGATAAACTCTGAGCCAGTTTTCAAGTTTAGAGTCTGAAGAGAGCACATAGAGTTAGTTACAGTAAAACATCAGTCAGTAGCTATGTCTAGGAGAGAGAAAGGGTTAAACACTGAAAGACAGGGCCATGTGGATCATCGGTAGAGGGTGAGCATTAAGTTGTTGCCAGCAGAAGCTTGGAGGATGGGCCTCTCCAGAAAGGTGTCACTGGTAGACACAGAGTCAGGCCAGGTGTAGCTTCTAGGAAGAGAAAAGAGAGAGAACAAAGTTAAAAGCTGAAATAACAGCAAATAATGCAAAATTGGAGAGTAGTGTGAGAATGTAGTGAAGAGGGTGAAAGTGGTCATTATGTCCTCCAGCAGCCTAAGCCTATAGCAGCATAACTACAGAGATAGCTCAGGATAACCTAAGCCACTCTAACTATAAGCTTTATCAAAAAGGAAAGTTTTAAGCCTAGCCTTAAAAGTAGACAGGGTGTCCGCCTCACGGACTAAAACTGGGAGCTGGTTCCACAGGAGAGGAGCCTGATAACTAAAGGATCTGCCTCCCATTCTACTTCTAGAGACTTTAGGAACCACCAGTAAACCTGCAGTCAGAGAACGAAGTGCTCTGTTAGGAACATATGGAACAATCAGATCTCTGATGTATGATGGAGCTAAATCATTAAGGGCTTTATATGTGAGAAGGAGAATTTTAAATTCTATTCTGGATTTAACAGGGAGCCAATGAAGGGAAGCTAAAGTAGGGGAAATATGATCTCTCTTTTTAATTTTCATCAGAACTCTTGCTGCAGCATTTTGAATCAGCTGAAGGCTTTTAACTGCATTTTGTGGACATCCTGATAGTAAAGAATTACAATAGTCCAGCCTTGAAGTAACAAATGCATGGACTAGTTTTTCAGCGTCACTCCTGGACAGGATATTTCTAATTTTGGCAATGTTCCGGAGATGAAAGAAGGAAATCCTAGAAACCTGTTTAATATGGGATTTAAATGACATGTCCTGGTCAAAAATAACACCAAGGTTTTTTACTTTATTATCGGAGGTCAATTTAATGCCATCCAGGTTAAGTGATTGACTAAGCAGTTTCTTTTTTAAAGACTCCGGTCCAAAGACGACAACTTCTGTCTTGTCTGAATTTAGAAGCAGAAAATTTAAAGTCATCCAAGTTTTTATGTATTCAAGACATGCTTGTAGTCTATCTAACTGGTTGGGCTCATCAGGATTTATGGATAAGTAAAGCTGAGTGTCATCAGCGTAACAGTGAAAATTTATTCTATGCTGCCTGATAATTTGACCTATTGGAAGCATATATATAGTAAAGAGAATTGGCCCAAGTACTGAACCCTGTGGTACTCCACAATTAACCCTGGAGTTTAAAGATGATTTATCATTTACATGAACAAACTGGAATCTGTCAGACAAATAAGATTTAAACCAGCCTAGCGCTGTTCCCCTGATCCCTACAGCATATTCCAGCCTTTCTAAGAGAATATTATGATCGACTGTATCAAATGCAGCACTGAGATCTAACAGAACCAGTACAGACACAAGTCCATTATCTGAGGCCATAAGAATATCATTAGTGACTTTCAGCAGAGCTGTTTCAGTGCTATGATGAGCTCTGAAACCTGACTGAAACTCTTCAAACAGGTCATTGCTGTGTAAATGCTCACACATTTGATTAGCAACTATTTTCTCAAGAAATTTAGATAAGAACGGAAGATTGGATATCGGTCTGTAATTTATTAAGTCATCTCGATCAAGCGAAGGTTTCTTAAGCAAAGGTTTAATTACAGCTACCTTAAAAGCCTGTGGTACATATCCATTTACTAAAGATAGATGAATCATATCTAAAATGGGGCTGGTAATCAGAGGGAACACTTCCTTAAATAATTTGGTTGGGATTGGGTCTAACATACAAGTTGAAGGTTTAGATGAAGCTAATATTTCTGATAACTCAGGAAGCTCCACAGGATCAAAACAGTCCAACACAGATCAGGTTCTACAGTTACTTCCAATGTTGTCTCACTTGCTGAGGATGAAGTAATCATCTTCGGGAGTATGTCAAAGATTTTATTTTTAATAGAATCAATTTTATTTTGGAAGAATCCCATAAAGTCATGACTGCTGAGAGCTAAGGGAATGGATGGCTCAACAGAGCTATGACTCTGTGTAAGTTTAGCAACTGTACTAAAGAGAAACCTAGGATTATTCTTGTTCTCTTCTATTAAGGATGAGAAATAAGCTGTTCTAGCTTGGTGAAGTGTCTTTTTATACAACAGTAGGCTATTTTTCCAGATTAAGTGATTACAGTGATTTGATGTTCCACTTCATGTTGTGGGTCAGGACCCTGGCAGCAGGCTTTTGGATGAGCTGCAGCTGCATGATCTGACAACATCACAATGATCTATCTTTAGAAAACATCTTGTTGTTGTCCTGATTTGACAGGAAACCCTTTATTCTGTTTATTAAGGTGGTTGCAACAGTGGGCTCATTAAGCTGAAAGAAACTCTGACCTATACACTAGATGACATGCCGGCCACACTGACTCAGTAACTGTAGGGGACTGTGGTCATTTGGTGACACAGAAATATAAAGCTGCATGTCATCAGCATACAGTAGGTACAGTGTCGTGACACTCCATGATCTTAGCTAGAGAGAGTATATACATTATGAGTAATAGTGGCCCAAGAACACAGCCTTGAGGAACCCCACATGGTTCAGATTTATCATTGTCAGATAATACAAAGTAGCCCCAGTTTGCCTTTCCAGTATGTTACTCAGAATGTCATGATAATCTGTCTCAGAATCAGAACTAAGGTCCAGTAAAACCAAGACATGTTCAGATGTGCATCATTTTATACATTTACCATAACCATGCACACAGTGCTGGGGTTGAAAACCGAACCTTCTCTCAAAAAAATAATCATTGGTTATGTTCACCAGTTTATTGACAGAAGCACTGAGTTAAATTACCCTCATTTTAATTATCTGATTTTCTATAATCAAGAGTTCATATTTATACATGAAACCAAATTTTAAAAACAAAATAAGAAGATTCCACATACTTGTTGTTTAATTTATGATACATTTATACTTAATCTAACTTAACTGTTCGTCTATCAGCTCTAATGAGCTGATGGACGAACAGTTTCCTGTAGTTGAGGGCAGGGCAGGGAGCTGGATGCATGAAATGAAGCCATTTGGGAAAAACAGTGTGATCATGTGTAGGAGGAAGCGTGTGCAGGGAGCATGTAAATGTGCACACGTGACTCTATGGGGCGCCATTTTCATGTCATTAAATAGGCTCCAGGTTTGTGTTTGTTTGAACGTGATAAAAGATACATTCCTGATGATAAAATTATTTTTTTAAAGTGGAAATAATGGGTAGCTTATCACAGTCGGAATAATCATTTGTTGTGCAGTTTCTAATGTTCAGGATAAACACCTACACAGCTGATCCCAACTTCTAATAACTCTGCCTGTAAACTACTACTAATGCCTGTAAATAACTACAGGACGGAAGCAGAAGAAGTTTTAGTATTTATTATAAAACTTTTTTCCACATCCAATCCTAATTTGAATTCCCTCAGACCTGGGATCTGCAGATACAAAAAATAAGGTGTCATTAAAGTGTGTTTAATGTAAAGCACAGTGAACATCACTGAAACAGTCCTTCATCTCCGATAAACTAAGTCGTTTTTCTTTTATCGGACTGAGTCTATGTATAACGAAAACATGAAGCAAATCTACATTTGATCTAACACTCATTCCTTTGTCTTTAAAGCAGTGGACAAAAAGAATAAATTACCAATCATTTGTAAGTTTCTCCTCTGCCAGCATCCTCAGCTGCATCATGTGTCGGGTTCCTAACGTGATATATCAGGAATGCCTGAAAGGAATTTCTTTAAATAGCACACAAAGGTCCTCCTGAGAATGCAGTCAGAAACATTCTTCAAAAACACTTCCAACCACTAGATAGCGTTAAAACTCAGGAAACTGCAGTGGTATCTGGTATGCAAGAAAGCCCATAATTTAAAAATGCTCAGGCTTCAGCTTCGGTAGAAGAGACGTTCTCCCACAGTCTAGTTTAGTTTCTAAGGCAGAAGCATGTAGAAAGTTAAGGAAATGCAGGCATATAAGACAAGATCCAGGTTATCAGAGACAGCTGAGGTTCTACACAGACTTTCCTCTGATTGTTAATGAAAAAAACATGGAAAGAGGGTTCAGAACTGCAGGAAGATGTTGAAACAAATGATCAATTTTAAAATAAAATCATGTGTACAGTGTGAGATTCCAATCAAAAATGCTGTAATACCTATACTACACCTGCAGTTGACGAAAACATCATTGAAAGCCTGAGCATGATAGAGCAGGTCTGTGTAGCTGCAGCAGATATCCAGTCCACACATATACACCACTGGAAACCCCAACACAGCTGTGTTTGCTTGTGGATGGGTGGAGCATCCAGAGAAAAAAGCCTCCATGTTGGACAGAGCCTACGAGGCTGCTGCATTATTTCTGACTGTCTCCATAGCAACATCTTTGAAGCTAGCTGGACGTCCAAGCTAGGGTCTGCTGAAAATCCTGATGCTGTGGAGGATATCTGACTTAAAACCCAAAGCAGTGATAGAAGTTGCAGAGCACCCATTGGCCAGCGCAACAGTTGGTTGCCATAGAAACCAAACCCGGGCTGATGGAGAGACATTGATGACTCAGGAGTTAAGCCTCAGGTATAGATCTGTGTGCTTCTTCCAGACAGAGCCCACATGTGGGCCTCTGCTGAGAAACAGCAAGGACAGAATGGATGGGTATAAACCTGGTGTTGCACTGACCTCTTTGGCTGCTTTGAGCCCAGAAGATGTGACAGATGACACTGTCTCCAAGGTCTGATGGATCTCCTGATATGTAAAATTGTTCTCCATCAAACAGCACAAATATAGTGTTGTTACTTAGAATGCATCAATTATTGTAAGCATTATATATTATCCAATCAGCACTGAGATCAAGAAAGATCTGAGTTCATTGCTGAGAATGAATCACAGCAGGAAGATCCTGGGTTTGAAGCTTTCAACCTGGAGCATCTGTTTGTCAAGTTAAGATTTCATCTCAGGTGGCTTTTCCATCCTCAGACCTGCAGAGACCTGCATGGAACAATGACTGGCACCTATAATGAGGTCACACCTTGCAGAAGGTTTACATAATGAAAGGATGGTGAACTGGTTGAACTAGTTACCTCACTGAGAAACCTTAGATGCATCTTACATAACAATGGTTTTTCTCACAGATGGTGTTTAGTGATGTTATGGTAAACGGTGTTGCAGGAAACATTCATCCAAACTGCAGGAAATTTTATTTATGAATCATTTGGCTCTGGAAGACAAAGCATTCTCTGTTCCTGAAACCAGCAGCAGTCTGATTTCTCT
This sequence comes from Crenichthys baileyi, assembly GCA_036173005.1. NCBI lineage: Eukaryota > Metazoa > Chordata > Actinopteri > Cyprinodontiformes > Goodeidae > Crenichthys > Crenichthys baileyi. The sequence continues at coordinate 37,768 of JAHHUM010000061.1, read as the reverse complement.
TTAAAAAGGAATCAGACTAGAACAATGTTTGCTTGTCTTTGATTTTTCAGCTCAAGGTAGTTTAGATAATACATGAAATGAATGTACTGACTCTTTTACTTAAATTCCTGTAACTTTGACTTTGAAAATTTGACTGCCAGGTGTTTCTGAATGCAGCTGTCATGCATGAAAAACTTTGCACCCTTTAAATTAAAATGAGTTTCATAGCATGTGGGCTCAGATTGAAACTATCCTGAGAAAACACCAACAATTAGTAATTTTAGAAACAATCACAAAGATTTTTACACATAGCATTAAATAAAAAATGCATTCTGTGGAAATGTTAAAGTACGTTTAAAAACCACGAGTGAATCTTTTTCCTGAAACAATAATAAACTTACAAAATAATAAAAAGAAGTGCATTCATTTATGTATGTATGTAGGATTAAATTTAAATGCATTTCATGAAAACAGTTACTGAGCTTCTGTAGTAAAAAAGTTCAGAAAACTGAATGTGCATAAAATCTCCTGCACTGCACCTCTGTTCAGGTTTCTTATTTTCCCCAAAGGAAATAGATCTGTGTTTCTTTTAAGGAAGTAGTTTCTGTCAGGTAGGTAAACTCCTTCCAGATAATGACTGGATGTTTGCCAGTAAAATGACTTATTTCTTCCAATCAGACAAATAAATATGTTTCACATTTTATATGCATTTAAACAGGTTATAAAATGTTTTAACTCTAAATCATTTTTGGACCATAAAATTTACTGATAACATAAATCAGGATGTTTTTTCTGTAATAGTAAAGCTTTATAACAAGTTATAGATTAAAGATAATGATGATGACTGAGGAAGCGGTGCTTTGCATTGAAATACTTGTTAAATTGTCTCCACCTTCATCAGTTAAGGATTTGAAAGCAAACCATATCCCACCTCTCTATCTTCAGTTGTTTTAATCTTCAAAGCTGTCTGGCCTGAGTGATAACACACACCTATGGACATTGATTCCCATCAGTGGCACACTTCTGACTCATTTGTCATCCACATTTCCTCATATTTGTCCATAAACCTTGTTTGATGGTAAGTGACCCTCCTAAAGTAAACAGAGCAGTTTTATGATTTTTTTGAGGAATGCTAAAGTATGCACCACTGCTCAAAATGTTTGTTTTAAGGAAATCAAGTGTTTTACACACTTGAGTCATTACATATGTGGAAGAATACATTTGTTTTCACCAACCTTCTTTGCCCTGGTAAACTAGTCATGCATGTACACACTTGATGCTGACGTCAGTGTAGGATCACCCTATAATCCGGCATTCAAACTGGATCCTGACACGATGATAACCTCTTCACCACCGTGAAGAGGTTATTCATTTATTGGACACTTCTGGCAGCTGTTTTGTCCTTTGCTCCTCCTAAAAAAGCTGTTAACGAACGTAGACAATCAGAGTCACAATCATCAGTTTACTGAAGAACTGCTCTTCACAGAGATGAGGGGAAAAGCCTGAATACTCTGCTGATATTTCCTCATCTAAGGCCATCATCTCACACCGTGACTTCCAACAATCCAGAAACCAAGGTTTACTGAACAAACTTTGCAAAAGTTGGAAAGATTTAACACTGATGTGCTTCATGTTTCAGATAAGATATAGGCTTTTTTGTTTAACAGTTTAGGAGGAAGAAGCTGCCAAAAGGTCAGTGTGACTCACTCCTCCTAAGGCTGTCTCCGGTTTGAAGGGTTTCACACCCCTATCATCTAGGCAAGGTTGCTGAACAAAAAGAAGTTCTGTGATGAGGAAACCTGCAGAAAACCCATGAGGATGTCTTAAAAAAACGAAATGAGGCAACAGCCACCACCAATCAAGGTGTGAATGTTTCCTGAAAGTAGAGCTCAGTCAGATAATATTCTCCAGCCTCTAGCTACACAAAACCAGATGAAATTACATTTTCACTTGAATTTCTTGGTTTTACAGCTCTGCATGCATTCTGCAGCTTTTCTCTCGCTCTGCAGTGTCTCTTTCCTGCAGCATTTCTCTCTTGTTCTGCAGCATTTTTCTCATGTTTTGCTCACTGAGATTAAGTGTGTGGGCAGACAACTGACTTTTTTTCAGAAGAAGTTTCTCAATTTTGTCAAGAAACAATAAAGTACTATTGTGTAGCAAATATTTTTTTGACAGTTTGGACCCTTGACCTTCATGTTAGGACTTTTTACCACTTGTAAACAGGCCTTTTGTACTGTCAGTAGAAAAAATTTAGAAAATACTGCAGGCTGTTGGTTCAGGCTGAAGACGGGAAGCTGGAAGGGACGCTCTGGACCAAAATGACCTTTTATGTCAAAGTTCACAGCCCCAGAAAGACAAGAATCAGACAGCGTCTTACTCTAACACTTTCAAAAAACATATGTTACAGTGTATTAACAAAGTTATTGGCTCACTTGCCTTCACAGATGCATAAACCTGAGGTTTATGCATCTGTGAAGGCACTGGATTAACACCGGTTAATACACCGGTTAATACACTGGTTAACACACTGGTTCACATACTGGTTAATACACCGGTTAACACACTGGTTAACACTGGTTTACACACTGGTTAACAGTCTACTCAGAGGAGGAGAGGAAGAAGAAAGTAGAAGCAGATCTTTCCTTGGTTTTTGTTTTTCTTCCTTCATTTTCTTTCTCCACTGTGAGTCTGAAGCCACATTAACGCTATAGTATTATTGTCCCTGCAGATCTTTACAGTTTTATTCAGTAAATGAGAATATTATTGGCGACCAGCCCTGCGTGACACCCCCCCAGCCTCTGCACGAAAGTGCAACAGAGCAAACACCATTAAGTCCCATACCTGCACCGGAGCCCCCGACCCAAAACAAAAACAGGATCAACTCACCTGCAAGCAGTCCCCGATGGCCCCCACCATGCCACAACATAACCGCCACTGCAATGGCAGACCAGGGAGAACCACCAATCAGTTCAGCTCCCATCAGAATATTATTTAAAGGTTTCATTTATTTCAGTTTCTCCTTCACAAAGTGAATCACATAGTAACTTTACCTTTTAGTATTTCAATAGATGATTGTTTTACCTGCAATCACACAACAACAAACTGTTTTAAAGAGCTAAAATATGACAGTTCATTGTTTCCTTGTAAACATTAACCTTCCAGCAGGTGTGCGCAGAGAAAACATTCCCCAGGGTTTGTGCCCAACTTATTTGTTCTGGAAGCTTCTACTGACATCCTTCAGGGCTTTGTGTTTATTGGAGGTTCCGCCTCCACGGCTGTTTGTCCAGTATGACAAGCATGTAACAATTCAGTTCAATTCAGTTTATTTATATAGCGCCAGTTCACAACACATTTCGTCTCAAGGCACTTCACAAAAGTCAGGTACATACATTACAATTAATCTTAATCACTGAACAGTGCAGTCAGATTCAGTTATTTATTCAAATTGGATAAAAAGTTTTTCTATCTAAGGAAACCCAGCAGATTGCATCCAGTCAGTGACTTGCAGCATTCACTCCTCCTGGATGAACATGTAGAGACAGTGGACAGTCACTGGCGTTGACTTTGCAGCAATCCCTCATACTGAGCATGCATGTAGCGACAGTGGAGAGGAAAAACTCCCTTTTAACAGGAAGAAACCTCCAGCAGAACCAGAACCAGGCTCAGTGTGAGCGGCCATCTGCCACGACCAACTGGGGGTTTGAGAGAACAGAGCAGAGACAGAAAGAGAACAAAGAAGCACTGATCCAGGAGTACTTTCTATGGGAAGGAAAAGTAAATGTTAATGGATGTAGCTCCTTTAGTCGTTTCACCTAGAAAGAAGGAACAGATAAACTCTGAGCCAGTTTTTCAAGGTTAGAGTCTGAAGAGAGCACATATGAGTTTAGTCACAGTAAAAAGCTCAGTCAGTAGCTATGTCTAGGAGAGAGAAAGGGTTAAACACTGAAAGACAGGGCCATGTGGATCATCGATAGAGGGTGAGCATTAAGTTGTTGCAAGCAGAAGCTCGGAGGATTCCCCTCTCCAGAAAGGTGTCACAGGTAGACACAGAGTCAGGCCAGGTGTAGCTTCTAGGAAGAGAAAAGAGAGAGAACAAAGTTAAAAGCTGAAATAACAGCAAATAATGCAAAATTGGAGAGTAGTGTGAGAATGTAGTGAAGAGGGTGAAAGTGGTCATTATGTCCTCCAGCAGCCTAAGCCTATAGCAGCATAACTACAGAGATAGCTCAGGATAACCTAAGCCACTCTAACTATAAGCTTTATCAAAAAGGAAAGTTTTAAGCCTAGCCTTAAAAGTAGACAGGGTGTCCGCCTCACGGACTAAAACTGGGAGCTGGTTCCACAGGAGAGGAGCCTGATAACTAAAGGATCTGCCTCCCATTCTACTTCTAGAGACTTTAGGAACCACCAGTAAACCTGCAGTCAGAGAACGAAGTGCTCTGTTAGGAACATATGGAACAATCAGATCTCTGATGTATGATGGAGCTAAATCATTAAGGGCTTTATATGTGAGAAGGAGAATTTTAAATTCTATTCTGGATTTAACAGGGAGCCAATGAAGGGAAGCTAAAGTAGGGGAAATATGATCTCTCTTTTTAATTTTCATCAGAACTCTTGCTGCAGCATTTTGAATCAGCTGAAGGCTTTTAACTGCATTTTGTGGACATCCTGATAGTAAAGAATTACAATAGTCCAGCCTTGAAGTAACAAATGCATGGACTAGTTTTTCAGCGTCACTCCTGGACAGGATATTTCTAATTTTGGCAATGTTCCGGAGATGAAAGAAGGAAATCCTAGAAACCTGTTTAATATGGGATTTAAATGACATGTCCTGGTCAAAAATAACACCAAGGTTTTTTACTTTATTATCGGAGGTCAATTTAATGCCATCCAGGTTAAGTGATTGACTAAGCAGTTTCTTTTTTAAAGACTCCGGTCCAAAGACGACAACTTCTGTCTTGTCTGAATTTAGAAGCAGAAAATTTAAAGTCATCCAAGTTTTTATGTATTCAAGACATGCTTGTAGTCTATCTAACTGGTTGGGCTCATCAGGATTTATGGATAAGTAAAGCTGAGTGTCATCAGCGTAACAGTGAAAATTTATTCTATGCTGCCTGATAATTTGACCTATTGGAAGCATATATATAGTAAAGAGAATTGGCCCAAGTACTGAACCCTGTGGTACTCCACAATTAACCCTGGAGTTTAAAGATGATTTATCATTTACATGAACAAACTGGAATCTGTCAGACAAATAAGATTTAAACCAGCCTAGCGCTGTTCCCCTGATCCCTACAGCATATTCCAGCCTTTCTAAGAGAATATTATGATCGACTGTATCAAATGCAACACTGAGATCTAACAGAACCAGTACAGACACAAGTCCATTATCTGAGGCCATAAGAATATCATTAGTGACTTTCAGCAGAGCTGTTTCAGTGCTATGATGAGCTCTGAAACCTGACTGAAACTCTTCAAACAGGTCATTGCTGTGTAAATGCTCACACATTTGATTAGCAACTATTTTCTCAAGAAATTTAGATAAGAACGGAAGATTGGATATCGGTCTGTAATTTATTAAGTCATCTCGATCAAGCGAAGGTTTCTTAAGCAAAGGTTTAATTACAGCTACCTTAAAAGCTTGTGGTACATATCCATTTACAAAGGATAGATTAATCATATCTAAAATTGTCTCACTTGCTGAGGATGAAGTAATCATCTTCCGGAGTATGTCAAAGATTTTCTTTTTAATAGAATCAATTTTATTTAAGAAGAATCCCATAAAGTTAACTATGATGTTTCTTTTGCTTTAGTCAGAATATGACATTTGATTTCTTCTGGAAAATGACATTTAAAGTTAGAATATTACATCACACCAATAAGAAACTTTTTTTTTTGTCCAAAACCATGCATGTTTGTGTATTCGGCTTCTAAACTGCCCTTAGGTGTGTGTGCATGATTGACCCCACCGTGACCCGATCAGAAATAAGTGGCTATGGAAAATAAATGGATTGGAGCTGAGTGCATATTTGAATAATTTTTATAACAGGATTTATTTCAGTTATTGAACTCAAATACTTGTACAGATCTTATAATATAATCACTGGCTTCAATTTTAAGACTGAACTGAATAATAAAAAACTAATAAAATAATTTAATAACTTGCGTTCAAGCTCCTTCATGTAATAAAGCTCTGCCATGTGAGTATTTTTTTTCTACGGTAACTGAAGTTCAACTCCTTCATTCAGTTTATAGTAAGCTACACTACACTACCGACTGGTCGAGGTTAACTTAACAAGAACATTTTGATTTTAATGGTCTAAACAGACAGATTTAAGGTATTAAGAAGCAGGTTTGTGGGTCTGCAGGGAATTTAGCACTGATTGTAGTTTTCAGTGAAAAAACATCCCCATTCCTCAGCAGCAGCTACAAATAAAGGGACAATGCTGCATGTGATTTAGAACAAAAACAGATGATGATTAATGAACAAAAGCTTGATCTGTTTAAGAGTTCATATGGAACATCTGGCTGTGTCGTTTTGAAAACAAAAATCAGATGATTGAATGAATGAGGAGTGTTTGTTTAAACTGTTAATAAAAGTCTTACTGCAGGATTTCTGTCTATCATGTGAGATACCTGTCAAGCTTGAAAAGCTGCCAGTGTGACACAGAGAGGGTCATTGTTCTGACATTTGGGTGTTGCTCAGCTTTAGGAGAAACCAGGTTCATGCTTTTCAGCAGGAAAAACACAAGGAAGAAAGAATGCTTCAATTTCCTGAACCAAAACTGTAAATGAAATCCACTGCAGCACCTATCTGCTCCTGACCTTTGCATCTTCCCAAAGCAGCAGGTCTACCTAGACTAGATGGTGCTGTGAAAAGCACAACTGATTCCATCAGTAACATCTACATGCAGACAGCCTGAAAACAAAGAGGTGAAAAGGTTATATAAAGCTGGTCTGTCAGGTCATCTATTGTTTTAGCTGACATCTTTAACCACACCTTTCTCCTGTCAGAAGCAGTAAATGAAAAGGCCTTTAGATTAGCATTCAGTTGTTTTTTCTTATTCCTGCTGTTCCTGTTGGCAGCTGCAGCAGATTTAAAGCAGGCCAAATGTAAACTGCTGTTCTGATCAACACTCAGTATAATCCACTAACAATATCTTCATGAAAAGTTCCAGAAATGTTGCATCTTTTTGATCGTTTTCTGTCTAATTATCGTCATTATTTGGTAACAAATGGCAGAAGAGGCAGAAAGCCAGGGGAGGTTTTTAATAAAAAAAACAGTAAGATATCATCTAAAACTTTTCTTTAAAAATATTTCTGCTACATTAAATCAAAGAAGATATTTTAAGTCATATGCAGCAGATCAGAGAAAATTGTGACCTATCTAATCCAGTGTTCAGATTATTCATAGAGGCTCTGTCACAATCCTGAGGTCTTAGGTTATGATTTTCATTTGTATTCATGTTTTTCGGCATTTTCCATTGATTATTAAGTTCTATAGCTCTTGCCATATTCTGTCATTTTTGCCATTTGGGTTTTGCCATACTGGTTCGTTCCCATGTGCTCATTAATGTTGTATTTCCTTAGTTTATTCTTTTGTGTCCTTGTGATCCTTTTAAGTTTAGACTGTTAGATCTGTTTCTAGTTCAGATCCATTCATGTTTGTTTGTCTTTTCTCTCCTCTGCTCTTTTCTTCTTCCTCAACTGCTCCACATCTCCTCTGATTGCTCTGCCTTCTCTCTGCCTCAGCTGCAGTTCATTCCCTCTGATCAGCTCTTCTGGTTTTCTTGTCATTTTTCTACCGTCGCTTCAGTATATGTACTTACTGGTTGTCCTCGTTCCTCACTGGTTCCCTCTGTTTTACTGGTGTCTGGTGAGACATGACAGGCTCAAAGACACACACCATCAGCAAGCCACCAAGCTCAAGTCAGAGTCTGTGAAAAGATTGAACTATTTGGCCACAATGACCAGAAGATTGTTTAGAGTCAAGGTGAAGATTTCATGCACAAGAACAATGTACCAACTGTCAAGCATGGCAGTGGCAGTATCATGCTGAAGGCCTGTTTTGCTGCCAGTCAACAGCTAGATGTTTGAAACTTGGAGACAGATTGGTGGCTCCAACAGGAATGTATGGTGTATAGTTATTAAAACTTCTGACTGTTTATTTGTTTTTTAACTTTTAACATTAAATGATTTGTTAAAGCAACAGGACCAGAGATGTTGGAGCCTTTCATTTTATTGACATGTTTTTATTTCATCAGCAAACGTTTCAGGATGAACTTCAGTTAAATGCAGTCAGGATTTATCCAGAGGAGGAGCTGGGATTCATCAGCATGTTGACTGACTCCCTGCTGGTGGCTCCTGCTGCAGCCTAACAACAGCAGAACCTCCTGGGGATCATTTGCATCATCAGAACCTGTTTAAACACAGAATACAACCTGCTAATGTGTCCGTGGAGTAACAACGAGGCTGCTGGACATAAGGAAGAAAATCAAACACTGATTCAAGTTTCAGAAAGCAGTTCAGATCCTGCAGCCTCAAGCAGACAAAAGTGAAACAAAATCAAAGTTTACATGAAGATTTTCTACAGTCTTGTTAAAATAACTGAATCCTGTTCATCTTCCTGTTCCTACCTGCTGTAATGCTTTGCTGAAGCTACGCTGTCAACATACAAACAGTTTAACAGAGGAACATTTCTAACTCTTGGTGTGTAATCATCCCGACCAGCATGAAAACAACCTGACAAATAATGCTACACAAAAGCCATCTGAGTGTGTGAGAATATAGTTTACATCATAGAGTAAATATATAATGTTAACATAAGAAAAGAGCGATGAAGACCGCAGCTTCTTCCAGGGTTCTAATCTACTAGCTCGACTCTCACAAGCGGCTGTGAATGGAGTCTGCTTCCGTCTCAAGGCGAGTCTTGGTGGCCAAGGCCGCCTTGCGTGTCATGGTGCTGCAGCGAGTCAGGATCTCCTCCTTCTTTGGTCTACATGGCACCCTGGGAGCCACTGAAGCTGTCTTGCTACTTTTGGACCTGGCAGATCCAGAGTTTCCAGTGCCGAACCTGGAATGGGTGCTGTGGCGTTCGGAGAAGCTGTAGCCTGAATCGTCGGCCTGGAGAGGTGAGTCGGGATCGCTTGTTTCGTCCTGCGCCTCCTCCCTAAGGCTTGAGGAGGAGTTGCTGCTGGAGGAAAACCTGGAGAAGATGGAGCCGTTGCTGTTAGATTTCGAGGTGTCATGCTGCGTCTGGGTGTGCAGCCAGGTCTCTGAGAGGACGTCCAGGGAATGGGCCCTGGGGCGACATGCAGGGACAGCGGACTGCCGTCTGGGGTCCTGTTTGGAGCTGTTTTCTTTAATTCTCTCTAGTTGAGAAGGTCGGGACTGTGTACTGCTGGCCAGGTTCAGAGAGGAACTGTGCAGATGTCTGTGCAAGCCATGTAGACCTGCCCGTGGGTTGTTGTGGGGCTGCAGGTACATGGACGGGATGTAACCAACCTTGCCATTGAATCTGAGGAGAAGATTGCACCACATTTAGAGCTAATGTCCTGAGAGATTTGCTCTATTCATCTATGAAGCTACTTCATGGCTCTGTTAGGAGACAATGGTATTTTATCTGCATGCAGGTAAGACAAGAGGTTGATACCTGATGAGCCACCAGCCGTCATCAGACTTCCTCAACACCTCCACTACGGAGCCAATGGACACAGCCACCTCATCAGCCTTTGTGGTTGAGTAGCTCCTCACAGCACAGTACAAGGAACCTGAAAGCAGGAGGCAGAAGATCTTTCAATGACAGTGAATGACTCATATAGCTGGTCAAGTTCTTGGTCAAAAGTTTTTCTAACATCTAGGCTCCATGGTAATTTTTAACCACAAAGTTCAGGTGGACTTCAACTACTAAAAAGAATATCTCACCTCCCAAGAATCCATCATTGTCCTCATCTTCTCCTTCAGAAAGCTCCAGGTAGGGAGCAGGAAACCAAGCCAGACGCTTGTCTTCACTCTCCACCAGCCACCAACCTGCAGAGGAGAGAACAGCTTTTAGTGTCTCTGACTAAACGTTGCCATGAGGAACGAGTGGAAAGGTGAACGCTGCTGCGCTTACCTGCCGGGTCTTTGATCAGGACGTCCAGTTTCTCATCTGCAGCCACCTTCAACAGCCGGTTCTTGGTGTCCTTGGTCTCATAGGGTGCCACGCAGCGGTACGTCTGGGTGACAAACGGGTTGGTGACGTTGCCCACCTGGTGGCGGGGAGCACCCTCTCCTCCTCTACCGTCCTCCACATCTTCAGACATCAGGATCATGACGCTGTAAAAGATGTAAAATCATCCTCAATGTTGGAAAACTGCTAAAAACACAGAAACTTCAGAGAAATCCCATCGGGATCTCAGAGCTTACGTGTTCTTGGTGAAGTCCATCTGCAGGTCTTGGTCTTTGGGCGTGAAGAACCTTGCTACCTCCGAGCTCAGGGTCACAGTCTGCTCACACTTCAGCAGTTGGTCGCAGTAGGTCTCCAGGAACGTCATCTGCCTCACAGACCCCTTGGATCCTTTCTGCTGAAGGCTGCTTCTTCTGGCCTTTCCTGTACAGAACCAGGACAATCAGATTCAGATAATGTTCCACTAGTGATGAAACAACACGTCAAAGAAGTAGGTCTCAAGTCAGCAGTGTGGTCAGAAAAGTTCTTTAGGATGCGGACCAACTCAGATCAGCTCGGTTTTAAAGTCCACATCTACAGATTATTTAAATCAACATCTGGGTTCTATTATAGCTTTAGGTGTTTTGATGATTCCAGTCAGAACTTATTTTTACCAACTTAAAATGTATGTAAAATTAGACGTCTTGCTTCAACCAATCAAACAGGACCAGTGGATTAAACAGATTATTTTTATGTTTCTTCTTTTAAAAAAGTTTTGTTGTGATTCTGTTTTCTGTCTAGATGTTGCCACTAGGACATATTTACTGAGGTGGTCCTTCTCATTAAAGGATTGGGAGGCACCGTGGTGGTTTGTCCTTACCAGTGAACTTTGGGATCATTCTGTCGTTCTTCCGAAAAGGATTGAAATTGGGAAACTTATTTTTCAGTTGTCTCTGTTGGAAAACATAAAATATGCCAGTGGCCTAGATTAGGATTTTATTAATAAACCAGTCTGTTTACATGTAGCTCTGATGAAATGTTTACTGACTTACATGAAACTTCTTGAAGTCCTGGAAGGACCTGTAGATGATCACCTCAGATTTATCAGACCAGAGGACCAATACCATGAACGTCTGGGAAGAGAACAAACCACAACTATTAAAAGAACCGTCTTCTGAAATAATGGATGGAAAGCAAAGTCTGAGGTCTAAACCCACCTTAAGTTTTGGCTTCTCTCTGTGGACTCCTCCGATAACTCGGGCAGTGATCACGTGGCGCTGATCTCCAGTCATCTTGTTCTTGTTTGGGGCTCAAATCGCTGCTTGCATTAACCTCAGATCTGCTGCTGCTGCTGATGTGACGATCAACCAGCACTCTCTTTTATTCAAAGAAGGAGGAGTCTAGCCTGGCATGTAAGCAAGAAGATGCAGTCATCTGCAGGCAGGGTGGGGTGGAGCAGCCAATCAGAGGACAGCAGCACCGCTGAAAGAAGTCCTACAGGATTGGCAATAACCTGCAGCAGAGATCATAAACCATCTTCATACAGAAGATATGAGCTGTTTATGCCAAAGTACATATAAAATAAAAATATGGAAAAAAATGACTATTAATATTATCTAAAAATGAAACGAACAGGGATTGTGTTAAATACATAAAAAATGTAAATCTGATAAAACAGAGACTATGAATGTGTGAAAATATGTCGAATCTAAAAAAGACCGAAAGTGTAAACTCACGCATTCAGTCTTTTTTACATACTTTTAAAAGTGTGTAGAGTATATAAAAAATGAAACGTGAAATCAAACTATTGTGAAAAAATAATTAATCTATTTCTATAAAGTCTAGATTTTTAGGAGTGTCAGTGGTTAAACCTTTCAGGGAATTACATGAATAACATGTTCAAGTTGTCGGACCTGAAACAGTTTCTTCCAAAGGCTTGTTTGTTATCAGCTGCTTCCCGTCGGTCTGGACCAGGCCTTCCTGGCATCCCTTGCATCATCAGCAGTCATAATTAATATCTTGGCACGTGCAGTCACGCCACACTTGTCATCTAACAGCAATAAAACCTTGCAGGATCAGAGCTGGATCTGTGTGTGTGTGAGAGAGAGCAGTTTAAAGCAGATATCTGTGAGTATTAGCAGGTGTTTCTTCAAAAAGAGCCAGAGGCACAAAGGGGGGCTGTCCCAAGCAGTCATCACATGGATGTGAAGTCCCTGCTGTGAAGGAATGCCAGCATCTTATCCAACACTCACACAGACATAAAACCAGCAGCACGCAGGAAAACACACGGCACGTGCTGCGGTGTAAAAGGTCAGGACTGTTCAGCTTTCAGGCTCACCTGATGTCAACACCTTAGAGCCGACAAAGGAAGTCATCTGTTCAGAACCAGGAGAACCATCTAAGATGTCCTTCAATACAAATACAAATGTATGCCTACATTCAGTATTCAGTAATGCAAATGTCTCATATTATGTGTAAGACATTATCTGATGGCCCAAAAGAATAAAATATATTAACTGCAGATAATTATATAATTATTGTGCAGAAGATACTCTGGTCAGGTGGAGCCAAGATAGAACTTGTTAGCCTAGATGTAAAACCCCATGTCTGTGTGTGTGCGGGGGTGTTCCAGCAGGAGAACCACCCTGAACATACAGCCAGAGATACAATGGTTTAGATCAAAGCAGATTCATGTGATAGAGTGGCCTAGTCAAAGTCCAGGCCCAAGTCTAGTTGATGTTGATGACTGACTCAGGATGGGAGAAGTAAAAATATTTCTGTTTACTCTGGATGCAACACAGTCCCAGGTCATCATCAGTCCACCCCCGTGTGACTCATGTTGGCTTCCAGGTAAAATCTCTCCCGGTGAATGTTGATGGGAGGCTGCAGATAAAACTTCCTTATTGCCAGTCGGTCAAAGTTTGTCCATGCTGGGTCTTTCCAACAAATCAAGCTTTTCTAAGGGCCTGACAAATGATTGACAAAAGCAGGAAATACAACAAAGACTCCAGGAAGGCCATATTTATCCAGATGTGGCTGCAGCAGCACAACGCAGCATCTCTCCAAAAATCATCCTGAAGGTATCTGGAAGGAAAACATCTTTTTAGTTTTATTTTATGCGTCTGTTTAGTCTGGAGTTATAATGAACAAATAGCACAAATATTCCAGGTCAACCCTGCATTATATTAAAGATTTTAATGTGATCTCCCAGGATAAATATAACAGATGAACTTTTTAATATCTGGAATGATAAAGTCTTCATAATCAGGGATTATTGCACTGGACTGAATCTGACCAAATAAACCAGAAAAAGGTTGAAACGTACAGGATTAAAAGAAATAACTGCTCTTTTTTATATATAACTGGAGCTGGTATTTATTTAAGTCTAAAAATATAACAGATGTAAACTGAGCTGAATTGAGCTGAAAGCCTCATCTTGTTTCACCCAGAAACCCAAACTGGTCCAAACGCTGTCAGAAAAACACACCAGAACTTTGGGCCACATATCAAAGACTTATAGAAGAAAAGGTAACTAAAGAAACAATAAATGAATAAATAGAGATTTATACAGTGCTGTGAAATATTTTTCCACCTGAAATAATCTGTTGTTTCTTATTTGTTTCATTTTTCAGATCAACAAACTGATTTTAATATGAGACAAAAATAACCTGAGTAAAAATTCAAAAAGCAGTTTCCAAATGATGATTTCATTTATGAAGGAAACAGAACTCCTCAAACCAACCTGGTTCTGTGTGAAAAAGTAATCAACCCCCTAAAGCTAATAACTGGTTGTTCCTCACCTGCAGCAGCAGCTGTCATCAAGGGTCTCTGATACCTGCTGTCAGGTCTTTAACATCCCTGTGGAGTTTAGACCCACTCTGCTTTGCTGAATTGTTTGAATTGAGACACTGTAACGGGTTTCCAGCGTTAACATGTTTAAGGTCAGGCCACACCTTTTCAATCAGATTTAGGTCCAGACTTTGACTAGGCCTCTTCAAAGCCTTTGCGTCTTGTCCTTCTGCAGAATCCAGGTGTTCTGGAGCTTCAGGTCATAGACTGACGTTCTCCTTAAGGACTTTCAGCTAGAGATCAGAACTCATGGTTCCATCAGTTACAGCCAGTGACCCAGATCCTGATGCAGCAAAGCAGACCATCACACTGCCACCACCGTGTTTGACTGTAGGTTCTGTTTGTGCTGTGTTAGGTTTACACCAGATGTCACCTTTAAAAAGTCATCAAGATGTTTTTCGGTGACGGTACTTTGTGTTCCTTTGGGTCAGCAGTGGCTCTGACTTTGGAACTCTCCCATGGAGGCCATTTCTGCCCAGTCTCTTCTTGTTATTGTGGAATCATGACCTCTGACCTTAACTGGGGCAGTCAGGCCTGCAGGGCTTTATGTGTACAGGTATATTTTAACAGAATCAGGCTGGTTGTGACACATTTTACGATGAATAAATGAAATCATCAGGTTATCTTCATCTGATCTTAACTTTAAAATGATCTGAAATATTTAAGTTGGACAAAATACAAAAACGGATCTAATAGTTTTTTACAGAAGTAAAAATTTTGAAATCTGCTGTTCCTTCATTTTCTAAACGTCATGTTTATTTTCTGCCATGTTTTAAACTGATTGAAAACTAAGCAAACAGCAAACTAACAGAACTAAAACTCTGGTTATTTCCATACTTAGGAAGTTGAGAAACTAAGGGTCATATCAGCAGGACAGAAAGTAAACACATCCTTGCTTTACTGCTGCACCCACAGTGTCATTGTAGAGCACAATGAACAATGGTTCAATAGGTCATGTTGATGAGACATGCTCTGCATTCATCAATGTCATCTTGTGTTATGACTGATGTTGGAATGATCTCCAATGTCTTTTGTTCAAGGCTATCCTCCAACAGAAACAACAACAAAAGCATGGGTCACTGATTCATGAGGAAACCATCACAGTCCTGCATGTGAAATCTGCTTTAGTCGGACCTAATACTTACTGGAAAAGGTGTGTTTCAGTGTGAAGTTTACCTGGAGGGGGAATCTGAGCCCAAACAATGAGGACCGATTCATTCATGCTCAATGCTACTACTATTACTACTACTAATAATAATAATAATAATAATAATAATAAGAAGAAGAAGCAGACAACTTTAAATCTCAGGCTGTATGTTCAGGGTGGTTCTCCTGCTGGAAGGTGAACCTCCACCTCAGTCTCAGGTCTTCTGCAGCATCTAACAGGTTTTCTTCCAGGATCGTCCTGGATTTAGCTCCATCCATCTTCCACCAATTCTGATCAGCTTTCCTGTCCGACACCATGATGCTGCCAACGCCATGTCTGCTGTGTTTCTTCATGATTTTATTTATTCAATAATGTTTTCTAATAAACTTCTGATGCATCATTAATTTAATTTAGGGGTTTTAGACGAAAGTTCACATTTTAGATCTTCCTTCCACATCACTATTATTGTGTTGGTTTTGTGTTGGTCTGTTAGATAAAAACTCAATAAATACGTTGAAGTTTGTTGTTGGAAAACAAACTGAAATGTTGGTCCTAGAGTCAAGTTCTCCCTTATCACTATACCTCCACCGCACTTAATCAGAGCATTAACACCCAGAAACAGACGTTGGGACAAGAGAACAGATGTTTTATTCATAGGGTGGTGCATCAATCAGGAAATACACCTAATCCCACTAATATCACTGAGTAAGTGTGACTTTGGGTGGAAATTTTTGGTGATGCCAGTGATACAATGATGGGCTAAGGTGCGTTACATCATCTGACATGGACAAGCCTTACAATCACGTCTTTGTTTCACTAACCATGAAACTGGCCCTCTCATCTTACTTTTTCATTTTCCCCGGACACTTACAGGAAAACATTTGCTGTAAATAATCCTTCAGACGTAAATATCTCTCATCTTTTGTTCTATTTGTTTCAATCTAAACAAAATAAAAGATAGAACCATTAAAACTACAGACAAGGAAGTGCAAAAGTTTTTTACTGTTGTTGATTTGCTCATGTTTATTTGCATATTATTTTATTATTTTAGTGTGAGTTTTTATTTTTACATTTCCCACCTTAATTCATAGGAAAGACAAGGTCTGGTTCCTGAGATAATAAAAGTGAGGACGTGACAAGAGGCTCATGAGGGTTCCTATTCCTTGCAGGATAAGTTTATTGCACACACCTGACCTGCAATAAGAAACAGCCAGAGATCTTTTTCTCTCCATATAAGGACGTTTCAGGTGTGTCTTCAATTCCAGGCTTGAGAAATAACAGGAAAGTTTCTAGGTGTTTTTATTTGAAGAAAGCTGGTTGGTAAATCTAGCTTTTATTAAGTTATATTTCCTCGACCTAATCCTGCAGGAGGATATTGTATGTAGAGGTTTGACCAAAGGCCATGATGATACACATAGAAAGGTGAAGTAAGAACATTAGAGCCTCTAAACCACTTCCCAAATACAGGAAAAGATCTCAGAGAGCAAAGAGAGCACGGCCAGAGAATCAGATCATTTGCAGCTGAATAAGATCTGTCATGTCAGATTGTTACAGATGACTCACTCCCCTTTACTCGAAGAAACCAGGTTCTGACTCTTTAAATAACTCATTTTATTTTTTCTATTTTAATGAAACAACTTTCAGAAGTTTAGCTGGGTTTGGCAGCTGATGTTCTGGGTAATGAGAGCCTATTGTCCAGCTCCTGTTTTAGAACGGTGGCTCTACGAGAACCCAACTCAGAGATCTCCACCAAATGAAGGTGGTGATTCTTGCAGAGGGTCCTTACGATGATGGGGACATTCATGTTTTACCTCCTGGGGGGGGACACAGTTTAAAGATTAACTGCTGCTGTGTATAAAATGAAATTGACAGCACAGAATTTAGTCTTCAGAGCAGAAAACAAACGACTGTCCTGGAAAAAGCTGACAAAGGAAGTCATCTGTTCAGAACCAGGAGAACCATCTAAGATGTCCTTCAATACAAATACAAATGTATGCCTACATTCAGTATTCAGTAATGCAAATGTCTCATATTATGTGTAAGACATTATCTGATGGCCCAAAAGAATAAAATATATTAACTGCAGATAATTATATAATTATTGTGCAGAAGATACTCTGGTCAGGTGGAGCCAAGATAGAACTTGTTAGCCTAGATGTAAAACCCCATGTCTGTGTGTGTGCGGGGGTGTTCCAGCAGGAGAACCACCCTGAACATACAGCCAGAGATACAATGGTTTAGATCAAAGCAGATTCATGTGATAGAGTGGCCTAGTCAAAGTCCAGGCCCAAGTCTAGTTGATGTTGATGACTGACTCAGGATGGGAGAAGTAAAAATATTTCTGTTTACTCTGGATGCAACACAGTCCCAGGTCATCATCAGTCCACCCCCGTGTGACTCATGTTGGCTTCCAGGTAAAATCTCTCCCGGTGAATGTTGATGGGAGGCTGCAGATAAAACTTCCTTATTGCCAGTCGGTCAAAGTTTGTCCATGCTGGGTCTTTCCAACAAATCAAGCTTTTCTAAGGGCCTGACAAATGATTGACAAAAGCAGGAAATACAACAAAGACTCCAGGAAGGCCATATTTATCCAGATGTGGCTGCAGCAGCACAACGCAGCATCTCTCCAAAAATCATCCTGAAGGTATCTGGAAGGAAAACATCTTTTTAGTTTTATTTTATGCGTCTGTTTAGTCTGGAGTTATAATGAACAAATAGCACAAATATTCCAGGTCAACCCTGCATTATATTAAAGATTTTAATGTGATCTCCCAGGATAAATATAACAGATGAACTTTTTAATATCTGGAATGATAAAGTCTTCATAATCAGGGATTATTGCACTGGACTGAATCTGACCAAATAAACCAGAAAAAGGTTGAAACGTACAGGATTAAAAGAAATAACTGCTCTTTTTTATATATAACTGGAGCTGGTATTTATTTAAGTCTAAAAATATAACAGATGTAAACTGAGCTGAATTGAGCTGAAAGCCTCATCTTGTTTCACCCAGAAACCCAAACTGGTCCAAACGCTGTCAGAAAAACACACCAGAACTTTGGGCCACATATCAAAGACTTATAGAAGAAAAGGTAACTAAAGAAACAATAAATGAATAAATAGAGATTTATACAGTGCTGTGAAATATTTTTCCACCTGAAATAATCTGTTGTTTCTTATTTGTTTCATTTTTCAGATCAACAAACTGATTTTAATATGAGACAAAAATAACCTGAGTAAAAATTCAAAAAGCAGTTTCCAAATGATGATTTCATTTATGAAGGAAACAGAACTCCTCAAACCAACCTGGTTCTGTGTGAAAAAGTAATCAACCCCCTAAAGCTAATAACTGGTTGTTCCTCACCTGCAGCAGCAGCTGTCATCAAGGGTCTCTGATACCTGCTGTCAGGTCTTTAACATCCCTGTGGAGTTTAGACCCACTCTGCTTTGCTGAATTGTTTGAATTGAGACACTGTAACGGGTTTCCAGCGTTAACATGTTTAAGGTCAGGCCACACCTTTTCAATCAGATTTAGGTCCAGACTTTGACTAGGCCTCTTCAAAGCCTTTGCGTCTTGTCCTTCTGCAGAATCCAGGTGTTCTGGAGCTTCAGGTCATAGACTGATGTTCTCCTTAAGGACTTTCAGCTAGAGATCAGAACTCATGGTTCCATCAGTTACAGCCAGTGACCCAGATCCTGATGCAGCAAAGCAGACCATCACACTGCCACCACCGTGTTTGACTGTAGGTTCTGTTTGTGCTGTGTTAGGTTTACACCAGATGTCACCTTTAAAAAGTCATCAAGATGTTTTTCGGTGACGGTACTTTGTGTTCCTTTGGGTCAGCAGTGGCTCTGACTTTGGAACTCTCCCATGGAGGCCATTTCTGCCCAGTCTCTTCTTGTTATTGTGGAATCATGACCTCTGACCTTAACTGGGGCAGTCAGGCCTGCAGGGCTTTATGTGTACAGGTATATTTTAACAGAATCAGGCTGGTTGTGACACATTTTACGATGAATAAATGAAATCATCAAGTTATCTTCATCTGATCTTAACTTTAAAATGATCTGAAATATTTAAGTTGGACAAAATACAAAAACGGATCTAATAGTTTTTTACAGAAGTAAAAATTTTGAAATCTGCTGTTCCTTCATTTTCTAAACGTCATGTTTATTTTCTGCCATGTTTTAAACTGATTGAAAACTAAGCAAACAGCAAACTAACAGAACTAAAACTCTGGTTATTTCCATACTTAGGAAGTTGAGAAACTAAGGGTCATATCAGCAGGACAGAAAGTAAACACATCCTTGCTTTACTGCTGCACCCACAGTGTCATTGTAGAGCACAATGAACAATGGTTCAATAGGTGATGTTGATGAGACATGCTCTGCATTCATCAATGTCATCTTGTGTTATGACTGATGTTGGAATGATCTCCAATGTCTTTTGTTCGAGGCTATCCTCCAACAGAAACAACAACAAAAGCATGGGTCACTGATTCATGAGGAAACCATCACAGTCCTGCATGTGAAATCTGCTTTAGTCGGACCTAATACTTACTGGAAAAGGTGTGTTTCAGTGTGAAGTTTACCTGGAGGGGGAATCTGAGCCCAAACAATGAGGACCGATTCATTCATGCTCAATGCTACTACTATTACTACTACTAATAATAATAATAATAATAATAAGAAGAAGAAGAAGAAGCAGACAACTTTAAATCTCAGGCTGTATGTTCAGGGTGGTTCTCCTGCTGGAAGGTGAACCTCCACCTCAGTCTCAGGTCTTCTGCAGCATCTAACAGGTTTTCTTCCAGGATCGTCCTGGATTTAGCTCCATCCATCTTCCACCAATTCTGATCAGCTTTCCTGTCCGACACCATGATGCTGCCAACGCCATGTCTGCTGTGTTTCTTCATGATTTTATTTATTCAATAATGTTTTCTAATAAACTTCTGATGCATCATTAATTTAATTTAGGGGTTTTAGACGAAAGTTCACATTTTAGATCTTCCTTCCACATCACTATTATTGTGTTGGTTTTGTGTTGGTCTGTTAGATAAAAACTCAATAAATACGTTGAAGTTTGTTGTTGGAAAACAAACTGAAATGTTGGTCCTAGAGTCAAGTTCTCCCTTATCACTATACCTCCACCGCACTTAATCAGAGCATTAACACCCAGAAACAGACGTTGGGACAAGAGAACAGATGTTTTATTCATAGGGTGGTGCATCAATCAGGAAATACACCTAATCCCACTAATATCACTGAGTAAGTGTGACTTTGGGTGGAAATTTTTGGTGATGCCAGTGATACAATGATGGGCTAAGGTGCGTTACATCATCTGACATGGACAAGCCTTACAATCACGTCTTTGTTTCACTAACCATGAAACTGGCCCTCTCATCTTACTTTTTCATTTTCCCCGGACACTTACAGGAAAACATTTGCTGTAAATAATCCTTCAGACGTAAATATCTCTCATCTTTTGTTCTATTTGTTTCAATCTAAACAAAATAAAAGATAGAACCATTAAAACTACAGACAAGGAAGTGCAAAAGTTTTTTACTGTTGTTGATTTGCTCATGTTTATTTGCATATTATTTTATTATTTTAGTGTGAGTTTTTATTTTTACATTTCCCACCTTAATTCATAGGAAAGACAAGGTCTGGTTCCTGAGATAATAAAAGTGAGGACGTGACAAGAGGCTCATGAGGGTTCCTATTCCTTGCAGGATAAGTTTATTGCACACACCTGACCTGCAATAAGAAACAGCCAGAGATCTTTTTCTCTCCATATAAGGACGTTTCAGGTGTGTCTTCAATTCCAGGCTTGAGAAATAACAGGAAAGTTTCTAGGTGTTTTTATTTGAAGAAAGCTGGTTGGTAAATCTAGCTTTTATTAAGTTATATTTCCTCGACCTAATCCTGCAGGAGGATATTGTATGTAGAGGTTTGACCAAAGGCCATGATGATACACATAGAAAGGTGAAGTAAGAACATTAGAGCCTCTAAACCACTTCCCAAATACAGGAAAAGATCTCAGAGAGCAAAGAGAGCACGGCCAGAGAATCAGATCATTTGCAGCTGAATAAGATCTGTCATGTCAGATTGTTACAGATGACTCACTCCCCTTTACTCGAAGAAACCAGGTTCTGACTCTTTAAATAACTCATTTTATTTTTTCTATTTTAATGAAACAACTTTCAGAAGTTTAGCTGGGTTTGGCAGCTGATGTTCTGGGTAATGAGAGCCTATTGTCCAGCTCCTGTTTTAGAACGGTGGCTCTACGAGAACCCAACTCAGAGATCTCCACCAAATGAAGGTGGTGATTCTTGCAGAGGGTCCTTACGATGATGGGGACATTCATGTTTTACCTCCTGGGGGGGGACACAGTTTAAAGATTAACTGCTGCTGTGTATAAAATGAAATTGACAGCACAGAATTTAGTCTTCAGAGCAGAAAACAAACGACTGTCCTGGAAAAAGCTGACAAAGGAAGTCATCTGTTCAGAACCAGGAGAACCATCTAAGATGTCCTTCAATACAAATACAAATGTATGCCTACATTCAGTATTCAGTAATGCAAATGTCTCATATTATGTGTAAGACATTATCTGATGGCCCAAAAGAATAAAATATATTAACTGCAGATAATTATATAATTATTGTGCAGAAGATACTCTGGTCAGGTGGAGCCAAGATAGAACTTGTTAGCCTAGATGTAAAACCCCATGTCTGTGTGTGTGCGGGGGTGTTCCAGCAGGAGAACCACCCTGAACATACAGCCAGAGATACAATGGTTTAGATCAAAGCAGATTCATGTGATAGAGTGGCCTAGTCAAAGTCCAGGCCCAAGTCTAGTTGATGTTGATGACTGACTCAGGATGGGAGAAGTAAAAATATTTCTGTTTACTCTGGATGCAACACAGTCCCAGGTCATCATCAGTCCACCCCCGTGTGACTCATGTTGGCTTCCAGGTAAAATCTCTCCCGGTGAATGTTGATGGGAGGCTGCAGATAAAACTTCCTTATTGCCAGTCGGTCAAAGTTTGTCCATGCTGGGTCTTTCCAACAAATCAAGCTTTTCTAAGGGCCTGACAAATGATTGACAAAAGCAGGAAATACAACAAAGACTCCAGGAAGGCCATATTTATCCAGATGTGGCTGCAGCAGCACAACGCAGCATCTCTCCAAAAATCATCCTGAAGGTATCTGGAAGGAAAAACATCTTTTAGTTTTATTTTATGCGTCTGTTTAGTCTGGAGTTATAATGAACAAATAGCACAAATATTCCAGGTCAACCCTGCATTATATTAAAGATTTTAATGTGATCTCCCAGGATAAATATAACAGATGAACTTTTTAATATCTGGAATGATAAAGTCTTCATAATCAGGGATTATTGCACTGGACTGAATCTGACCAAATAAACCAGAAAAAGGTTGAAACGTACAGGATTAAAAGAAATAACTGCTCTTTTTTATATATAACTGGAGCTGGTATTTATTTAAGTCTAAAAATATAACAGATGTAAACTGAGCTGAATTGAGCTGAAAGCCTCATCTTGTTTCACCCAGAAACCCAAACTGGTCCAAACGCTGTCAGAAAAACACACCAGAACTTTGGGCCACATATCAAAGACTTATAGAAGAAAAGGTAACTAAAGAAACAATAAATGAATAAATAGAGATTTATACAGTGCTGTGAAATATTTTCCACCTGAAATAATCTGTTGTTTCTTATTTGTTTCATTTTTCAGATCAACAAACTGATTTTAATATGAGACAAAAATAACCTGAGTAAAAATTCAAAAAGCAGTTTCCAAATGATGATTTCATTTATGAAGGAAACAGAACTCCTCAAACCAACCTGGTTCTGTGTGAAAAAGTAATCAACCCCCTAAAGCTAATAACTGGTTGTTCCTCACCTGCAGCAGCAGCTGTCATCAAGGGTCTCTGATACCTGCTGTCAGGTCTTTAACATCCCTGTGGAGTTTAGACCCACTCTGCTTTGCTGAATTGTTTGAATTGAGACACTGTAACGGGTTTCCAGCGTTTACATGTTTAAGGTCAGGCCACACCTTTTCAATCAGATTTAGGTCCAGACTTTGACTAGGCCTCTTCAAAGCCTTTGCGTCTTGTCCTTCTGCAGAATCCAGGTGTTCTGGAGCTTCAGGTCATAGACTGATGTTCTCCTTAAGGACTTTCAGCTAGAGATCAGAACTCATGGTTCCATCAGTTACAGCCAGTGACCCAGATCCTGATGCAGCAAAGCAGACCATCACACTGCCACCACCGTGTTTGACTGTAGGTTCTGTTTGTGCTGTGTTAGGTTTACACCAGATGTCACCTTTAAAAAGTCATCAAGATGTTTTTCGGTGACGGTACTTTGTGTTCCTTTGGGTCAGCAGTGGCTCTGACTTTGGAACTCTCCCATGGAGGCCATTTCTGCCCAGTCTCTTCTTGTTATTGTGGAATCATGACCTCTGACCTTAACTGGGGCAGTCAGGCCTGCAGGGCTTTATGTGTACAGGTATATTTTAACAGAATCAGGCTGGTTGTGACACATTTTACGATGAATAAATGAAATCATCAAGTTATCTTCATCTGATCTTAACTTTAAAATGATCTGAAATATTTAAGTTGGACAAAATACAAAAACGGATCTAATAGTTTTTTACAGAAGTAAAAATTTTGAAATCTGCTGTTCCTTCATTTTCTAAACGTCATGTTTATTTTCTGCCATGTTTTAAACTGATTGAAAACTAAGCAAACAGCAAACTAACAGAACTAAAACTCTGGTTATTTCCATACTTAGGAAGTTGAGAAACTAAGGGTCATATCAGCAGGACAGAAAGTAAACACATCCTTGCTTTACTGCTGCACCCACAGTGTCATTGTAGAGCACAATGAACAATGGTTCAATAGGTGATGTTGATGAGACATGCTCTGCATTCATCAATGTCATCTTGTGTTATGACTGATGTTGGAATGATCTCCAATGTCTTTTGTTCGAGGCTATCCTCCAACAGAAACAACAACAAAAGCATGGGTCACTGATTCATGAGGAAACCATCACAGTCCTGCATGTGAAATCTGCTTTAGTCGGACCTAATACTTACTGGAAAAGGTGTGTTTCAGTGTGAAGTTTACCTGGAGGGGGAATCTGAGCCCAAACAATGAGGACCGATTCATTCATGCTCAATGCTACTACTATTACTACTACTAATAATAATAATAATAATAATAAGAAGAAGAAGAAGAAGCAGACAACTTTAAATCTCAGGCTGTATGTTCAGGGTGGTTCTCCTGCTGGAAGGTGAACCTCCACCTCAGTCTCAGGTCTTCTGCAGCATCTAACAGGTTTTCTTCCAGGATCGTCCTGGATTTAGACAAGGAAATGCAAAAGTTTTTTACTGTTGTTGATTTGCTCATTATCAGCAGGAACATTTGAGAAATGTCCAGATTGCAGCAAAAACATCTCAAGTCTGCTTTTTGTTACCAAAAACCTAAAAATAAAACCATTTTCCTCTGTTTGTTATTTGTGAGTTTGAAGATAATGCCTTTCAAAGGCATTGACCCAGGACTTATGCACAGATGGAATTTACTTCCATAACCTTATGCAACCAATTTAATCAGCTGGCAGCCTTGTTTCAGTTGATTAAATTGGTTGCATGGCGCGTCTCACATTCCTAAAATACTTCAATCTCCAGCCCGTTCAGTTTATTGTTGATGCCACTTCCTGTTAGAAGCAGCAGTTCCTGGGCCAACTGCTCCAGTTCTGCCAGAACAGAGATGGACCGTCAGCCGGCAGCATCGGGCCAGAAAAAAGGCCTAGATTCATAATCATCCAGACTCAGTTACAAAACCAATTAGTCTCATTCCAGGCATGCCCAAAAACACTGTTCTGTGTTGGTGAGTAAAACCCTTAGAGGGAGGAGAAGCTACTGAGGCTATGTTGAAATGAAAACAACTTTCCAAACTGTAGTTACAAAAATACCACAAAATACAACTCTCTGCTACCAACTACCTTTAGAGTCACCTAATCAGTAACCAGAGTCCAGCTGTGTACCTGAATCCGAGTCTAGCTGCTGATGTTCTGTTTCTGGCCTCAGGGGTTCTTATGCAACAGAGAGAGGATGGACCACCTGCAGACCTACCAAGACATGGAGGTCCACCTGAACTGACAGGCTGGACAAGGAGAAGCTGCCAAGAGGGCCCATAGTGGCTCTGGAGGAGCTGCAGAGATCCACAGCTCATGTGGGAGAATCTGTCCACAGGACAGCTTTCAGTCATTCACTCCACATGTCTGACATTGATGTCTAAAGTTTGTTAGTTAGGATGGCCTAGTCAAAGTCCAGAGCTATGTCAACCGAGAATCTGTGACAAGACTTGAACATTTATGCTCACAGACATTCTTCATCCAATGTGACTGAGCTGGATGAAGATGAAAGATGTTTTCAGGAGCAGTGTTTGTTGGAGCACTTCCTGGATTGGATGCCGTCTACATGGGTGGAGGGGATGGCTAGTATTTCATACACATGAATGGAAATGAAAGATTTCCCTCAGATCTGTGTGAAAAGTGTTGCCATGGTTGCTCGGCGGTGAGGGTCAGTCAGCAGCTCCTGCACTTTGCCAGAAGATCACTCTACAAATATCACCTTCATCTTAATGATATTTGCCTCAGCTATCCCTAAATCCCATGACACCAGTCCTGTGACCTCCCTACGGGACCCTTTCCAGTTAACAGTTAAAACTCTTCTATTACCATGCACTAAAAACGGCCAACCTCTTCCAATAAACTGAGAGCAGAACAGAGGAAGAGGAGGAGGAAGGGAAGAACACACTGTTCAGTTATTCCACCAGATGGCAGCACAGGGAAATTACAGTGAGGAAAATCAGTATTTGAACACCCTGCGACTTTGCAAATTCTCCCACTTAGAAATCATGGAGGGGTCGGAAATTTTCATCTTAGGTGCACGTCCAAAGTGAGAGACATAATCTAAACAAAAATCCGGAAATCAAAATGTATGATTTTTGAATCATTTATTTGTGTGTTACTGCTGCAAATATGGGCCCATCAGGTCTGGAAACTGGCTAGGCCACTTAAGCAGGGGAACCTGCCGTGCCATGCATGACTTTAAACTATGACCTCTTAGTGTATTACCCACAGTAACCTTGGAAACAGTGGTGCCAGCTCTCTTCAGGTCATTGACCAGCTCCTCCCGTGTAGTTCTGGGCTGATTCCTCACCTTTCTTAGGATCATTGATACGCCAGAAGGTGAGATCTTGCATGTAGCCCCAGTCCGAGGGAGATTGACAGTCATGTTCAGCTTCTTCCATTTTCTAATAATTGCTCCAACAGTTGATCTTTTTTCACCAAGCTGCTTGGTAATTCCTCTGTAGCCTTTTCCAGCCTTGTGGAGGTCTACAGTTTTGTCTCTGGTGTCTTTGGACAGCTCTTTGGTCTTAAAAAAATCATACATTGTGATTTCCAGATTTTGTTTTTTAGATTATGTCTCTCACATTGGACGTGCACCTAAGATGAAAATTTCAGACCCCTCCATGATTTCTAAGTGGGAGAACCTGCAAAGTCGCAGGGTGTTCAAATACTGATTTTCCAAACAATGCTTGTGTGGTGAAAAACAAACCTGTCCATCACCACGAACACACCACCCTGAAAGTAAAACATGGTGGTGGCAGCATCATGATGTAGGGAAGATGGTCAGAGATGACGGAAGATAGATGGAGCTAAATCCAGGACAATCCGGGAAGAAAACCTGTTAGAGGCTGCAGAAGACCTGAGACTGGGATGGAGGTTCAGCTTTGAGCAGGAGAACCACCCTGCTGGAGAACATACAACCTGAGATACAATGGATGATTTATATCAAAGCACATATGTATAGAATGGCCTAGTCAAAGTCCAGACCAAAATCTAACAGACAATCTGTGGCAGGATTGAAAACTGATATTCTCCATCTTATCTAACTGAGATTGAGCTGTTCTGCAAAGAAAAATGGGTAAAAGTTTCGGTCTGTAGATGTCCAAAGCTGGTCGAGCTAAACCTCAAAGACTGGACCTGCAGAGAGGTGGTTCTACAAAGGTTTCCTTCAGAGTGCCTCAATAAGGATCACTTTTCTTCCACTTCACGACGACGCCCTACTTTCTGTTGGTTTTCAAATCCTAATAAAACACATTGAAGTTTGTGGTTGGAACGTGAAGAATCGTGGAAAAGTTTTTATATAAGAGGCCACTCACTAATGCCTCTGGACTATTAATCGTCTACATTTCCACAGCAAACAGGAAGCAGGTCTCCTCTCACCATATTGCTCTGCTACCTCCTGCAGTCAATGACACAGTTCTCCATCACTCTAAAAACACACAGATCATTAGGACTATACTATTGGAAGAAGATGGAGGATGTTTTAATGACTCTGTAGTTTCTAATTAAGCCTAATCACCTAGAGAAGAGGCCGCCCCAACCACTGATGCTATCAGGAGACCTCGATGTTTGCACCGCAGAGAACCAAAGCAGGAGGATTCATCAGACAAAATAACTTCATCTCAGTCTTCTGCTCATCCTTCTCCTTCAGGTGGACTTTTTCTTGGACAGATGTGTCTTCTCTGCTGCCCCTCTTGCTTTAAAGCGGCAGTTCAAAGGTCTTCACTGTGGATGGAGATGTGCTGAGGTCCAAGCTGAACTGCTCCTTCAGATGATGAGGCCATTTTGATGTAAAACAATGATGTGCAGCACATCTGCCCTTCAGGTAGCAATTACCCTGCTGGAGGTGACACACACACACACACACACACACACACACACACACACACACACAGTGTTGTAACCCCCACCAGGTGGCAGTGCAGTGCACCTATAGTCCTGTGGCAACTCCTTCAGGCTTCAGTTGTTCCAGCATAAATGCAGAAAGATTTATTCTGGGAAATATATAGAATGAGGATAAAAAGACACAAAGATGTTTTGAATTGTTTCTTTGTTCACTCTTTACAGTCACTCCAACCTTAAATCCCAAACAGCCCTCAGATCTATCAAGCTCTGAACACCATGGCACCATCACAAGGAAGAGAAACATGATCAGGAAGGGGGTTTGTTACAAGACACCTTAACAAAAATAGTCTCTTTAATGAAGATAAATCTTTTTATATATTATAGGAATAGAATAAAACTTCACCTCTAATGTTTGCTTTCTCGAAAGTGTTGCATAGCTGAGGAGGGATAAATGTAGGAAGGAGGAAATCAACCAAATGCTCTTAGTTTAATGCTGACTGTAAAATTCCCTCCTTTTAATACTTTTATCGGATTGTTTTGGCCCGAAACATCACTGTTAAAAACCTGACCTGCTTTAAAACCCTAACTGTCCACATTATAGTAACACATGTACAGGAAACTCAGAAGAAACAGAAGAAAATCCACAACAATCCTATATGAGAAGAATCTCCAGAAGCAGCTGTATGAAAATGGAGAAAAGCTCATTTCAGGAATCTCCCAGATTGTACCTAATGTTTTTAAAAGTGCCACTCGCTGCTCAATCCGTAAAATAAGAAAATATTCTCTTGGCAGACCAACAACCTTAGCTTAAAAATACTCTGTCACTTTTCCATGGACTTCTGTCCTTCTTCTCCTGCAGTCAGACTTGCTGGTTTCTGTCCGGAATCGGACCGGACTCCTCAGAAGAACCCTTGTCCAACAGCAGTTCAATGTGTGCAAAGCTGGAATTGTTCCTATTGGCAAACCAGGAAGGGAGGAATCCCACCAAGGTTTAGAAAGTGTCTGGATATACGGAACCAAGCGTTTTAAAACCAGACCTTAAAACAAATGAAGGAAAGGGGAACTCTACAGGAACCACACCCAGTCTGTGCTGCTGGTTCCTGCTTCAGGAGCCGCTTCCGGAAAGCACAAAAGCACATCCCACCTCTTCTGCTTGCATCCATACATTCACTTTGCTCATTTAGAAAACGTGAGCGTTTGCAGGTGTCCCAAGCATCACTCTGGCGTTGCAGGTTGGTGTCCTTTTTCTTCTCAGCAACATCTGCAGACCTTCTGCTTCTCCATCAATAGAAAGATCCTGGAAGCTGACGGCGGTCACCGGAACTCATAGATGGCTGCACTGTGCTCAGGAACATGAGTGAGGTTTAAGGACTGGTACCTGGACAGCAGAAACAACATTATAATAAATATTAGAACCTGCGGTTCTACACGGGTCCACATGGCTGAAGTGGAGGAGAACCACTAAAAGAGACGATGGAAGTAAGTCTCCTCCTTTCTGAATTAAAGCTATTTAATAGCTATAGAAATGGAATTGAAAATGTCCACTTGTGTCCAGGACTGATAACACCAGGTTTTAACTTCTGCCTCACGGTTTTTCCTGTCTGCAGCTGAACCACATATTTACATACGCTGCATAGAATAACATAATGCAGCTGAATTTGGTGCAACCCACCTTAAAAACTCACTTCCCGTTTCTGTGCTTCATTTCTGCATAATCCTGTTACACCATGTTGTCTATCTAGTGAATTTTAACCATCACGCTGATTTTCCCTGCTGTGAAAATAACTATATTAATAATATCGGTAAATACTAGTTATCGGCCCAACCTTCATCCCATAATAAATCCTATTTAAGCGGTTACCATTCGGAGCTCCTGTGGTAGTAATAGCCCTCGATTGTTGCTGTGGACTTCTGGAAGCAGATGTAGTAGAAGCCGGCAAAGGAAGCACCGCTGATGTCTTTGATGGTGTGGTCAGGAACCAGAAACTGCTCCTGAGGGAGGAGGAACGTGGAGAAAACAAAAGAACCATTCATTTATTGAGGCAACCTGTACACACCTGCAAAATTCAAGCAGTGACTTACTTTCCACCTCATGAAGATATAATCAGAGTTCTTCAGATCCTCATAGTCGAACTCATCAGAGTTGAAAGTCTTTGCGTACTGGTAAAAGGCCTGGAACTTCCCCTGAACAGAAAAACTTGCTATGATTCGTCTGTTTGTTGCTCATTCTTCCTGTACAAATAAAAGATTTTATGGTACCCAGTGTTTACGATCCACATCTTCATCTGCATCCCACTTTCGAGTGAGAAACGGGCGCTTCCTGCTGATGATTTCTCCAGCGAAAAACGTCGTCAGTGTTGGATATTCCTACAGGAACAAGCAGATTGAACAAGTCCTTCAGTTTTTTGTCCATAAACTCATCTTCCCTCCCCAGGATCACAGGGGGCTGTTGCTCATCTGCAGTAGTCAGCAGAAGAACAATGTCGTTCCTGGAGAAGACCTTCTTGCAGCCATGGAGCTTCCTCTGCAGTCCACAGTTATTATTCTCCACCACATTCATGTTGTTAAACCCATTTGAAATGTGTGTTTTGTGTCGAGACATTACAACCCAATAGATGCTGATTATTTGGAACTTTTTATTTATTTATGAATTCATTTTGAGTTCTTGACATGTTTTGACCCCTGCAGGTCCCTCTGTGCTTGGGTTAGGAATGTACCTCTACATCTCTGGACCACCTGGAGACATCCTGAGTTCCTCAGTTCTTTAAAGCTTGAAGACAAACTAACCTCTCTGTGCTCTGCTCCACAGGTAACAGCCACCTTTAGCTTTCTAGTTTATATGACTTTAGCTGGGGACATACCAACAGAACATAGTCTCAGAACTTGGGCTGGCTAAATGTCTGGTCCACTCCCCCATAAAATGAAAGAGATGCAATTAAAATATGTTGAAGTTTATCCCACAGGTGGATGTGGTTCTGATAGTGTGGACTGTGTTCTTTGTTCCACTCATGTTGAGAAAAGTCCTGTTAGCTTTTGTTCAATATGAGAAAGATTTGGTTTATTTCAACAAGGTGCTTCATTATTTACTGTATTTTAGTCACTTTTTATGATTATGGGACCATAATTAAATAGTCTGTATTATGCCAAGTGCTGTTCCAGCAGTTAAAGGGAAGGACAAACCGCATGGGAATGTCCAGCATTCAGGAAGGAACCAGAGATGAACGGGTTCTGGTGTTAAATGTGTGAATCAACCCCGTAACAGAAGCTAAAATCCTTGTAGAGATGCTGCTGAAGCTGGTAGAGAGTCAATGTCCAGAGAGCAACAAGTCCTGCACCAACATGGGCTGAAGCCTGTAACAATATATCTATATACACTCACCGGCCACTTTATTAGGTACACCTGTCCAACTGCTCGTTGACGCTAATTACCAATCAGCCAATCACATGGCAGCAACTCAATGCATTTAGGCATGTAGACATGGTCAAGATGATCTGCTGCAGTTCAAACCGATCATCAGAATGGGGAAGAAAGGTGGTTTAAGGGACTTTGAATGTGGCATGGTTGTTGGTGCCAGACGGGCTGGTCTGAGTATTTCAGAAACTGCTGATCTACTGGGATTTTCACGCACTACCATCTCTAGGGTTTACAGAGAATGGTCCGAAAAAGAGAAAATATCCAGAGAGCTGCAGTTCTGTGGGCGCAAATGCCTTGTTGATGCCAGAGGTCAGAGGAGAATGACCAGACTGATTCGAGCTGATAGAAAGGCAACAGTAACTCAAATAACCCCTCGTTACAACCAAGGCATGCAGAAGAGCATCTCTGAACGCACAACACGTCGAACCTTGAGGCGGATGGGCTACAGCAGCAGAAGACCACACCAGGTGCCACTCCTGTCAGCTAAGAACAGGAAACTGAGGCTACAATTCGCACAGGCTCACCAAAATGGGACAATAGAGGATTGGAAAAATGTTGCCTGGTCTGATGAGTCTCGATTTCTGCTGCAACATTCGGATGGTAGGGTCAGAATTTGGCGTCAACAACATGAAAGCCTGGATCCATCCTGCCTTGTATCAATGGTTCAGGCTGGTGGTGGTGGTGTAATGGTGTGGGGGATATTTTCTTGACACACTTTGGGCCCCTTAGTACCAATTGAGCATCGTGTCAACGCCACAGCCTACCTGAGTATTGTTGCTGACCATGTCCATCCCTTTATGACCACAGTGGACCCATCTTCTGATGGTTACTTCCAGCAGGATAACGCACCATGTCATAAAGCACGAATCATCTTAGACTGGTTTCTTGAACATGACAATGAGTTCACTGGACTCAAATGGCCTCCAGTCACCAGATCTTAATCCAATAGAGCACCTTTGGGATGTGGTGGAACGGGAGATTCAAATTATGGATGCAGCCGACAAATCTGCAGCATCTGTTGATGCTATCATGTCAATATGGACCAAACTCTCTGAGGAATGTTTCCAGTACCTTGTTGAATCTATGCCACCAAGGATTAAGGCAGTTCTGAAGGCAAAAGGGGGTCCAGCCCGGTACTAGCAAGGTGTACCTAATAAAGTGGCCGGTGTGTGTTTCATCCACTTCCCGCCAAGATGGGACATTACTCCCATGTCAGGCAGGAAGTATGTTGTGTTCTGCAACACAATAACTTTGATCTCTCTACAGACCAGGTTAGCTGACAGGTTTTAATGGAAAATCATTTTTAGTGACAAGTTAAATCTCTAATTATATTGATGCATTATTTAATGATGGTATTTTCTAGCTAACAAGCTAGAGACACATCAGACAGAGTGCGTTGTCAGTGCCTTCGTCATTACAATGACGTCTCCAGGACCACCTAATCAGCAGTTCCCAAGATTGTCTAGAGAGAACACCGTTTGTATTCTTCAGTTCTGTCTGCTTTATTCCTGAAATCCTGGAGAAAGAGAAATACTTTTCCCTTCCGATGGGGAGATTTTGCCAGAACCTCCTCCCCTTCTACTGATATCTGCCTCAAACCAAGCACCAAACACCTGTGATGAAAGACAGATAACGCTGTGGCTGGCCCTTTGTGAAACGATCCCCAGGGCCAACACTCCCCAGCCTCGAGAGACACTGGTTTGACACTGAAGGCCGCTGCTGGCATGTAGCACTTGGACGAGAGAGACAGAAGCTTTCTGGTACCCAGATGGGATTCTTTAGAATACTGCAAATATATCATCATCGCAACATCAGTGTGTGCAGTGTTCTTATTGCAAAGGGATTGTTTAGAGTGCAATAGTCGTAGGCTATATCGTGTTATGAACTTGCATTTATTAATTATAATGTAATATTTATCTAGTCTCCGGGCAGCAGATGATTGAAGCACAGATGAGAAAGAGAAGAAGGAAGAAAATGGGCAGATTTGGCACCTGATATCATCATAATATTCACTAAGATTTTCTAATTTATTTAGAAATGCAGCTTTCTGTTTGCACATATGAAAACAAACAGGGGAACTGAAGCAGCTCTTGGGAATTTATAGAGAAATACTCACTTCTGTCAATCCTTTTATCTTCAGGTAGCCACACAAGTAGGAATCCTCCATGGTGACATGCTTTGGGAGGAAAAAACAGAAGATTTTCATTCCAATCTTCTCATATCATTTATCGATCTAAATCATTTGCATGAACATGAAGACCAACCTGAACGCTACTGTTGTTCTTCATATAAATACGACCAACGTTTTAGTAGCATTAAATAGTTTTTAAGACTAATCAAATAGTGTTTTCTTTTAGTTGCGAGCACTTGTTAGCTTATTTTTGCTCTGCTACACCCTCAGACAGGCCAGGACGGATTTGTTTTCTCCAGCTGTCAGTCATCACAGCGTCAGATTGACACATCACCAGATGTCTGTCACGTCTTCACTGAGACATAAAAATGGTAACATTTTAGTTTCCTACCTGCAAAACAACCTCCACGTCGTAAGAGTTCCCTTTGCTCTTCTGGTGGCCCCTGAATTTGGAGCCGCTGTACAGGAGCGAGGTGACGACGCCCGGCTGCTTGGTGTTTATCGGCGGCGGCGGGATAAGCGAGACCGAGGACTTGAAGGCCGCGGGAGAGTCGCTGAGGTATCCAGCAGGGACGGGCATGGCTCCGGCTTCGCTGGCTGTGCACCAACCGCAGTCAATAGCCGTGCTGGCGAAGGACTCCACTCGCTTCTACAAACAGCTAAAGCAGCGCTGGGTACGTTCAAAAACATTCAAAAAGCCATTTACCTCCGCCACCGCATAGTTTCCCCAAGCTCCCCGAGAAGTGGACTTCGTTGCTGCGCTGTGAGCGGGAGCATCAGCCTCTCTGATTGGTCAAAGGAATTCACTTTGCTAACATCGTAAACGATCATTGGATAAACATGCGGAAGCGTTTTCATGAAAATATGAGTGTAGTTTATTTCCTGCTGGGTCAAGGTTCCACAGAGATACTAAAAGACTACATATCCCTTCACGTAAAATGATCTAGGAAGCCGTCTGTTAGAGAAGGTCACACTCGTGCTTTTGAACGCAGAAGCTGCTGTTATACACGGCCAAAAAATAAAAAGTTAGCATAGCTGCTTCATAGCATTTAGCAGTTCACCTTAAAATACACTTGGTCCAACAGTACCGCGCCATTTTAACTGAGGAACTTACAGTTGTCTTGCATCTTTATCCGCCACAGCACTGCTTTGCACTAAGCTTCACTATGTTTAAAAGTATTATTAGACTGCAGAGCGGTGCTATTTCTTTTTGTAAAGTGTGTCCAAGACATCAAGCCTTCAGGGGTACGCTGAAATACTCCACCGCCTCAGCAGGTAGGATAATAATTAAACTGAATAAAACTGGGCAGATGATGAATTTTTGTGTTAGCCTGACTTGTGTCGTTTGTCTCCAATGTATTTTTTCGCTCTTTACTAGATAGGAAGAGATTTTATGAAGATGTCAGTATATCCCAAGGTGAAGGTAAGCATAAACAATGTACAGTGCCTTGATTAATACCTTCCTAAAAAGGTGAGGCTCCACCCCCAGTCTCAAGTCTGTTGCAGCCTCTAACAACTTTGCTTCCAAGATAACCCATTGTTTGGAATCTGACCAGCTTCCCCGTTCCTGCCGAAGAAAAGCATCCCCACAGCATGATGCCACCACCACCATGTTCTACTGAAGGAATGGTGTGTTCAGGGTGATGTGCAGTGTTTGTTTACCGCCACACCTGGTGTTATCATGTAGGGCAAATAGTTTAGTTTTGGTCTCTTCTGACCAGAGCCACTTGTTCCCCATCTTTGCTCTATCTGCTTTTCCATAAAGACCAGGCTTGTGGAGTACAGGACTAATAGTTGTACTGTCAGCAGATTTTCCCCCTTAGTTGTGGATCTCTGCAGCTCATCCAGAGCCAACATAAGCCTCTTGGATGCTCCTCTGATTAATGCTCTACTTGTCCAGCCTGTATGTTGCCAGTTTTACTAATTAGGTGACTTCTGAAGTCAGTTAGTTGCATCGGATTTCATTTGAGTTATCAGATTAAAAGGCAGCTGTATTATTTTTCTTTATATCTTGCAATCATATACTACTTTGTGTTGCTGTCTCATCAAATCCCAATAAAATACATTGAAGCTTGTGTTTGTAACATTACAAGATGTGAAAAAGTGTGAAGGGTGTAAATACTTTTCCTTTCTTAACACATTAATCCGCTGTACATCATTCTGTTTTATAATCAAGTCTTAAATAAAATTACAGGTGGTCTGTATGAGGTGAACCTTGACAGAAGGAAGTTAAAGACTCCCAGTGGGAAGCTGTTCACTGTGCCAAATGAAGCCCTGGCCATTGCTGTGGCTACGGAGTGGGACGCTCAAAAAGACACAATTAAGTTCTACACCATGCATCTGGTACGGCTTCCTATCTGACCTGGACTCGTGTTCACTTCTCAAGCTGTTACTGTGGATGTTGTAATATTTTTAATTGAAAATGTAGATCTTTAAAAAAGACAATGTGTCTTTTAATTTGTTAGAAACAGAAAAAATGACCAAATCTTCTAAAAAAAACTCTAACTTCAGTTTTAAACATGACAATCTGTTTATAACATACATACTCTAAGCAAGCCTGGTACTTGGAATACATTAGATGAAATCTACCTGCAGAGATGGTCTTTTTCTTGCATTGATGGTAAAAACTTCCTCTGCAGACTACTTTGTGCAACACTGCTCTAGATAATCCCACTCAGCGCAACAAAGACCAGATGATCAGCGCTGCACTGAAGTTTCTGGAAACAGACACCATTTGGTATGCTATTCTTTTACGTCATGTGCTGTACCTTCCTAACTTCCTTAAGATTTTTTCTTACCTAATGCTTCAGTTAGACTAGAAGTTAGTCGTCACTGTAACCAAAATTCTGATGTTTCTGCATTTCAAGCTTATTGATAGATCTCATATGTACATAATCTCAATGGAGCTATGATTATTTTCTGCTGATGTCAGGTTCTGACCTCTTTATTGGTATGCCTATTTTGTAGTACTCAGAGTGATTGTATTGGTTGACAGATCTGGATGCCTGCAGCATTTTAGCATCTGGGTCGTTTTATCACGCAGTCGCATGTTGTTGTAGTATTTGAAAAACTTGGCTTGGGAATGCTGTACTAAACTAAGAAGACCTGTCCTGAAAAGATGTCAACAGGAATGCATCATAAAACTTGTGTCATTGAGCATTTATTGCACATCCCAACTGACCAGTATTCCTCAAGCAAAAACAGAAAAGCTTTGTGTGGAAAAACGTATTCAAGCCCTTTTGCTTCCGCAGGAACGACTTGGGAAAGTAGCAGCCAGGAGCTCCTAATTAGTTTAACTAGTGTATTGATTGATCAGCAGCAGGTGTGGGCACCGCAGTGAAAGTAGAAGTTCTAGATGTTTGCTTCCCTGGGACATCCAGATGTGAGGTAACATCAAGAAGAAAAGACATCAGCAGTGCCTTTAGGGAAGCAGTTAAAGCTGTCAACAATATGGGAAGTCCATCATTCTACAGTGAAAAATAATTCATCAGTGTTAAAACATATAGAACTTTTTCCAGTCCTCCCAGTAATGGATGGCATCATGACTTTAGTTTGCATCTGAATGAACAAGAAGACCTCTGGGACAATGTGGTTCAGACAGATGAAACAGGAGCATGTTGTGAAGAAACCAAGCTCAGTATAAGCACCTAGGGCTGGGCATTTATCCTGTTTATCGTTATCATGAAAAATTCCTTATCGTGATAACAAATGTGGATTTAACAAAGATAAATTCCCATTAATGATGACTATTGTCGGGATTGTTACTTTTACTAATTCTCCACTGTTGGAGACTTTGTGC
Organism: Crenichthys baileyi; assembly: GCA_036173005.1. Lineage (NCBI taxonomy): Eukaryota > Metazoa > Chordata > Actinopteri > Cyprinodontiformes > Goodeidae > Crenichthys > Crenichthys baileyi. Next base: position 519 of record JAHHUM010000061.1, on the reverse strand, counting down.
AGTTTAGTGCTAAAAATCAAACTTCTTCCTGTAACTGGTGGCCTGAAGAAGCTAATTTAAAACAGCAGTGACGGCCAATCACAGTCATGCAGTTACTAAAAAACACTAAAAAGAAGTCATATATGCTTTTTATCATCACCTGTATTATCAAAATAAATACCACAGAATATCATGATAAAGTGTTCACCCACCCCTATAAGCACCTTATTTCAGCTGTCAAGCACGGTGGTGGAGGGCTGATGGTTTGGGCTTGTTTCTCAGCCACAGGACCTGAGGAACTCACCCGAGGCAGTCATTCTGTCAACCTGAAGCTCCTTTGTAGACCAAGCTGTAATCTGCCCGACAGCTGAAGTTTGACTAGAACAGTGTCGTCTGAACCGGTGGTTTTCAACCCATGTCCGCAGGCCCGCTGTCCTTCACGTTTTAGATGTTCCTCTGCTCCAGCACAGCTGAAGTAAATGATTGCATTACCTCAACACACCAAGAAGTGCTGCAGAAGCCTGTTAATCACAAAAACAA
>JAHHUM010000060.1:291039-500236 GCA_036173005.1 Crenichthys baileyi | reverse complement strand
ACAAAACCCAAAAACATTAAGTCAATGCTACAATGGAATGGCTTAGATCACAGAATGTGTTTAAAAAGGCCAGACCTAGATCAAATTGAGAATCTGTGGCAAGGCTTGAAAACCGGTTAACAGATGGTCTCTATCCCATTCGACTGAGACAAAAAGTTTACCCTCTGGAGCTGCAAAGCTGGTGGAGACCCAAGAAGTACTTTCTTGATCTATCACATGTAATCCCAATGGAAGGCACTGACGTTTGTGGTTGTAACAGTAAATGATGTAAAAGTTCAAGAGCCCACGAATATTACAGAAAAGGCTTTTTACACCGTACCTCCGAAAATAGCTAAACCCTTTTAACCAAGCTTTCACCCCCATCCATACTGAACACATCATTGCATTGCTTATATTGTTTCAGCATGAGGGCTTCCTGGCCTTTATAAGAATGCAGCTTTAGAAAGTTGTGTGAAATAGAAGTCACCCTATCACTGTTCCAATGTATAACCAGACCATTTCATTTAACCACCCCTATCAGAGGCCTTATCAAACCACACCTCCAGATACTTGAAGCAAACTCCTGCCCGGCTGTGGTGATTATTACCCTGCACATTTCTGATCCTGGCAGCAGCAGCAGCAGCAATGCAATGAGGCTGACCTAACTGGCAGCTGCACTCATAACAACACAAGGATGCACATACATGACAAATTTTGTCATGCGGGTTTCTTTACAGGCTGTGGGTCACATGAGTTTCACCCTCATTTAACAGTACAACCTCATGTAGCCACCACACCAACACAAACATGCAAAATATGTAATAATGCAGTCTTACAACTGAGTCCAAGGTAACAACACAGAGCCTGCTTGCTTTGCTCAGTAACAAACAAAGCAGGACTCGGAGAACCGGATAGCATCCTTACCTCCCCCGTGAAGACAGACAAACACATCCGAGAAGCGGCGCTCAGATAACGGTAACAGCGGTTGCTCCCTGCCGTGACCGCTATTTGGCTACACTGATCTCATCAGCCGCGACGCAGTCAACAGGCCGGGAAATGTAAGCTGAAGAGCTGCCTCTTTTGATAGCGTCTGCGTTTCCGTCAAAATGAAAGCGGGGATAGTTCGTTCCTTACCTTGGTATGGCGCAACGGCTACCGGATGCATCCGACCGGAGGGGCTGCGGGAGGCTGGGTCTGATGCGGGTCTCGGTGCTCCAGAAAACTGAACTGAAAGGCTGCAGCGGAAACAGGAACTGGAGGAGCTTGAATCTCTGAATACGGCAGTCCAAGCTGCTCTGTTGGGATCTACTGAATGGCCGGTGTCAACACAGAGTAGGGAGGAGGCAAAACACAACATCCGGTTAGGAATTTTTTAAATAAAAGTATTTGCAAGTTCAACGTAAAGTGGTTGAACTTTACTTATATTCAGTTAAGTTTTTAGGTCAGTTTATTTACACAGTGCTTTACAAAATGCTTCAATGAATCTCCAGTAATATAGAATCCGATTCTGTCCAAATACACGATCATTTCATAAGATTAGATTGCAATCGTATTGTGAAATTTAGATCCAATACGATAAAATGCAGTTCAACCCAAATTATTAGCGCATATTTTCTCACAGAATATCATTTCACAACATTTGTAATTACATGCATTAAGAATAAGCCTACTTTTAAATTTGCTTTGGAAGTTTCACAATTTCACATTGTAAAACCCTTACCTCCCTGAATTTATTTACAATTATATAAAAAAAAATTAATTGTCTTATATATTTAGATCATGTTATTGACTCTGCTATTGCTAAGTAGGAGTTTAAAATTGATTCAATAATAATAATACGTTTCTGTACACCCTTGTCTGGGCCTTTCAGTATTTCAAATACAGCTGAATAATGTGCCACAACCAAATGGGGGTTAAAAGGATACAGCAGCCACTTTTCCATGTAAAAGAAAATATGGTACACAGAGTTAACAGCAGCAAAAGCTCTGTTAGTGGTTAGCAGTTAGTGGTTAGTAGATAATAGTTTGAGAAATACATACTAGCACTGTTCCAGTAGTACTATCTATAGAATGAAAAGACACAGATGTTAATGTAGTTAATGGCAGCCTTCAATTGCTTTGTGCAGGATAGAGCACTGGAACAAGAATAGCTTCTATTGAGAGAAAAAAAGAGAACAAAAAGTTGGCAACAATAACAACAAAAAAATGCTTAAATGCAGTAGAAAGAAAACATAACAGAATAAGGAAAGAGACTCGATAGGACTGCTACGTTTTAGAATGTTTACACAATAATTTAAAACCAAAATGTAAAAATTTTAACTTTTTGAAATCTTGATATAACTTGAAACCAGAAACGGCCCTGGCGTGACAGACAAGATTGTTCGATATTTCTCAGTCTCTCAAGCTGTCCAGATAAATATCCCTCCAACGAAAGAAAGTATCCACTCTCAAAGCAAAACACAGAGCTGTACTTGGACAGTTCTCTCTGTAGTACTGGTCACCCCGCATATGTTTCTGCACACAGGGCTGGCCTGGGGTATAAGCAGACTCTGATCCACTCAAAAGATGACAGCTCTGATTATACCACAGTGTTGTTTTGGCTACACATATGAGCTAAAACCTGTCATTTACAGAACTGCAGGAAAACACCCAAACATAAACAAAAAATGTAGCACAAGTTTCGCCCTTCAGCTTCTTAGTATCCATTTGCACAACTCACCCTCATCCTTGTTTTCAAAGCGTCTCCTCCTTCTTCTATTAGCGGTTTGGGGGATTTATTTTGAAGGCATTGCAAATTAGTTTCCTGTCTGTGTGTAGCTCATGCTGGTTCGCTTGATTTTGGCTACTGCAGATCCTGGTGTGAGTGGGTTGAAATGAAAGCTGCAGTGCGCACACCAGTGTCAGGTTGTTGTACTGCATTCATATGGGCTCAGAAAGTGAAGGAGATGGTGCCAGCTGGAGTCACTCCCTGCTCCCCTGAAGCCATGCAGTGTAATACAAAGTGATCATTCCTCATTTATATCGATATTGCCTATTACTTCCCAAGAGGTGCACTCAGCCTCAGACTCATCTGTTTATTTTACTGTTTGCAGATTAGAAAAGTAGGACAAACTATCTAACAATTTTTAAGTCATGCATAGGAAATCTGAGTTTGTAATTTAGGAGGAATTTAAATTGTAAATATAATATAATATAATATAATATAATATAATATAATATAATATAATATAATATAATATAATATAATATAATATAATATAATATAATACATGTAAAACACTGGTGAATATATCAAAAATCATTTTAATATAAATATCTTAAATGCTGAATTTGAGGATGGTTGGTCACTTTACTCTGCTATTCCAAATGAATCAATTCTGAAATTTTGCATTTATCTAATTCAAGATTTGAAATACAGAAATTTCCTAAAATAAAAATTTATTTCAAAGACTATTTTGAATAAACTAATACATAAATAAAATTGTTTTAAAAAAAATCTAATGTATAACCTATTAGATTAGGTTCCTCTCCTGAGTTCTGAGCTCTGTCTGTCTAAGAAATGTTTGGCATTCCTTGTTGGAAACTCAATTAAATTTTCACAAGGCTACATGGAGCAACTCAAAAGAGATGCAAAATGACTCAAAAACAATTAGACAGAGCAACAAAATGGCACAAAGTGAAGCAAACATCCACAAAAAATTTAAAAAGCTGAAAATGTGCAAGGCAATTAAAATGAGATAGTGAACAAACGTAAATGGACTGCAAACTCTCACACACACAAAATAAATATGCAAATCGAGACAGAATTGACTAAAGGAAGATGCTAAATGAATACAAATAGATACAAACCCCAGTGCAAATGCAGAGGAGAGTATTCCTAAACACAAAAGGACAGCAGGGAAACAGTGCATGATGCAAAACTGCAGCAAATAAGTGCAAAACGGCTGCAGACATCAAAACAAATTAAAAACTTAAAAAGAGACACTCGGAAAAGGAACTGAAATGCTCCAAAATGATCACACAGACATGGAAAAAATGACAGCTCAAAATTAAGAAAATTTATAAGGATACTGAATCGGTTAAAAAGAGATGAAGCAAACACTTCCAGAAAAAAATTGCAAAAAATATGCAAAATAAGCAAATAAAGATACATAACAATACCAAGAGGACACGATTAATCCAAACTGTTGAAAAGTCTTCAAAAGGAGACATTCAGGGACCAAATGGGAAAGGATAAAGAGTAGTTAAAGGTCGGAAGCTGTTTTATTCTTTTTGTTGTACAAGTTCCATGTATAAAGTCAATCTGAAGGATATGCACGGCTGCTGGAAATCTGCTTTCCTGTATTTTTACTTGTTTCATTTTGCACCTCTGCACACTCAGCTTTGGGAGAAAGTTGAGCCTTTTTCTACACTTGATGCTGATGCAAAGCCTATCCATTTACATTTGTTAAAAGCAAACCAGGGTGGACAGGGTTCTGGATCAGTCATCAGTCACACGGGTGTAAAGGACTGCCGTAAAGGTTACACTTAATCACATTCAGTACTCTGCAAGGACCTGCTTATTCAGTGATTCGCTGTAATCATTCAGATTAAATGATATTCATTTTTTTATTGCGGTAAGTCAGCTTTGTACTGCAGAAGTTCATTAACTTGAATTGGACTCAGCAAAGACATTAAGGCTCACACACGGCATTTCATGTTGCCAAATGATACCAGCATGTGTTTAAAGACATCTAAGAGCCTACAAAGCCAGAGCCTACAAAGCTCTGGCTTTGTCTGCATAAATATCAATTTTCAGCTCATGAATTTACCTCAGTTTGGGTCAAGCAGGTTTGCAAAGAAAAGACAAACAACATGTCTTCCTTGTTTTTGACGAGGGGATGCTGTAAAACAGTAAACATGGTTTCAGGTTGCAATTTGTTGCGTCTAAATGTGTAATTTACCACAGCACTCTATGAACCACTGCATGCTGTTTTCCTACCCCCTTTCTGTCTCCCTTGAGAATTAAGCCACTAAATCAAATTCATAATACCCGCAGGCTTTTTATTTGTTGCCTCTTTTTCATGAATTTTTGAAAAATATGCAGTGCGCCTCTGAGATGTCTCTCTCTCCTGTGGCAAGGACCTAAATCACAATAGCAACCCCCGCCTATATTTGTTGCACACATATTTTCCATTTTACTTAGCTGTATTGGCAGCTAATGCTGACAAAACATCGCCATCATGTGGTATGAAAGGAACTGTGCAACTCTGCTTGCAGACTGCCAGCCCTGATTCACAGTGATACACAAGTCTTTTTGTCATTTCATTTAGAAGATTTTCCATCACTTGAGAGCTTATTACATAAAAAGATAGTTCCTATAAATGTACACGTGGACCAAACATGAACACCTTGTGTGTAACCTGAGCCAAAGCCTAATTCTTACCCCAGTTGGTTTAGCAGTGTGGATCACATTGTAGGGTGAGGCAGGTTGAGCCTCCTGACGTTTTAAGTTTTACATGTTGTTGTGTTCATATTGTTTACATGTTGTTCCCCGTCTGATGACAGATTTCAGAATTTCTTAAACAAAGCCATAAGAACCCAGAGTTTTGTTCTGCAGAAGGCAGAGTTTCGTGTAGACAGAACTCTGCCTCAGTATCAAAGTGTCACTTCATTTTGTGTATTGAACACAACAGAGGCAAAGTGGATGAGACTCATTAAAAGATCATTAAAACGGCATTAGAATATTGCTATCGTTTGAATTTAAAAGACATTTAAGAAATGAAAAAAGCTTCAAGATGTTGGGAATGCATATTCAACAAGGGCGTAATATGCGGGGGGGTTAGGGGGGTTATGACCCCGCCAAAAATCTAATCAAGTCAATATGACCCCCCCAATATAATAACATCACTCTGATATACAAATGAATAATGCATAAATAACTTTTTTATTTTCTTTTATTTTCATTTGCCAGCAAAACAACATCATCATCTGGTAATGTAACCCCCTTCCTCCTCCCAAAAACTTGGTATTATCCAACTCGCCTTCTCCACCAAACATTCACTATTTGCTCTACTTTTGATTCAGTCACTGGTGAGAGTGGTTGTACACTCAAAAAAGCGGACAGACAACGAATTTTCACTGATGGTCAACAACAACGCCTTGTAAAAAGAGCGAAAATCAAAATGAGGTAAATATATATGAATTATTAGGTTAGGTTTTCTCTGTGCCGCTCACACACACCTGCACCGCAGACACTGAATTGCGGTGCATATGGACTAGCTCCTAAATACAGTGGTACCCAGGTGGTTTGTTAGACCTGCCATCTGGACCTCTGGGGCTGAAGCTCCAGATGTTTTCAGAACAGACCCGAATCTCATGAAAGAAGACATTTAGGAGTTCATGTCTGTTTAAAAGATGCATTAAGCCCCAAAATGACAGACTTCAAATTTTTATTGAAAAGTGATTCGTTTCCATTGTGTTCCATAAAATCACTGCCTGCTCTACCCAACCTGACAATGAGTCTAAGGGAAAAGAAGACAAAAAGTGGTTATTTGCACACACACGGTACCGTGACTGTGCAACTATGGGCACAGGGTCAGGTGGACTGGCAATTTGTCCATTATGAACAAGTCCAGAATGGCTGTTCAGTCCAGGAGCGTTGGCCTGCCTCGTTAATTACCCGTAAATTTCCACTAAGTGCATCAAACAGAGCTACTATAGGGAAGATGGCTCATTTCAGAGCAGCCGCGGAGCCAACCAGAGAGTGGGAGCCTGGTGGGTGTGTGCGCCCAGGAACAGGTGGAAGAAGAGCTGCTTAACCCAGAGTGAAGTTAGCATTAAACCTGAGAGCTGGCTCAAAATGGGCTAATTGTAAGCTAGCGCTTATCACTGTTTCACCCAACAAGGCATGAGGTGGAGGTTCACTAATGAGCATTATCAGGGTCATGATGAGAGACTATCATCTGAGGTACAGGTGAAATTAAATGGCCTGGCCATGATAGAAAACAGTAGGAACCCTCTCTTTGAGTGTCTGGCTGGATCTGCATCTGTAAGGATCTGGCATTTTTGTTTTTATTTGTTAGTTTATTACTTTCTAGATTCTTGTGTTGAGTTGTTGGTTTATTTTCCTTTTAGGTCAGAGTTTCCCAGGTTTTATTTAGTCTAGTTTTTGCTCAGTTCCTCTTGTCCCTGCTTTCCTCCTGCTCATTAGTTTCACCTGACCCATTCCCTCAGCCTCCCTGCAGCGTGGTCCACACCTGTTACATGTTTCCTCTGATTACTTGCCTACCTGTCTCATTGGCCCACACTCCACTTCCCTTAGTTTATAAGCTCTGGAGCCGCTGCAGCTCAGCCGTCGCTACGTCAGCAGAACAAAGCGGCAGCTCAGCCCACGTCATGTCTCCAGAGCGTCGCCAGTGTACAGCCCAAGTCTGCCTCACCTTTCTCCACACAGCGCAGAGGATGTCGAAGAGGGATGCCTCGGCTCAAGTCATCGGGTGTCCGGCCGATGCCCCGGCTCAAGCCACTGAGGGTCCTGGCGACGCCTCAGCCCCTGCCCACGCCACTGAGGGTCTCGGAGACGTCTCAGATCCTGCCCACGCCACTGCGGGTCTCAGCGACGCCTCAGCTCCTGCCCACGCCACTGAGGGTCTCGGCGACCCCTCAGCTCCTGTTCCCGGGTTGAAGGCCTTCCAGGGGTTCAGTGAGAGACTGGTCCTTGTCCTGGTTCCTAAACCCTGCGATGAAGGGTTTGAGGACGAACCGCCGTCTGAGCATGTTCCTGAGCGGTTCAAGGACGAACCGCCTCCTGAGCGGTTCAAGGAGAGATTAGTCCTCATCCTGGCCTCTGAAACTGGAGACGAGGGGTTCGAGTATGAACCGCCACCTGACCCTGTTCCTGAGCAGTCCGAGGAGAAATTAGTCCTCATCCTGGCCTCTGAACCCAGAGACAAGAGGTTCGAGGAGGAATCCTGTTATTTTTTTTTTTTTTACCATGTCCTGTCCGGCAGAGTAGCGCTCGGAATTGTTGTCTGAGTGCCAAGAAATTGCCCAACAGATTTACTTTCACAAGCGGAACATCACAGCTATTGCTTTAAAGCTCTGCTTGATATTTATAAGAGAAACTTTATTATAAACTTCTTTGGGAATATTTCAATTGTTACGGACACGGAGACTGAAATGAAAAGGAAAACAGAAGCTTGACAAAGAGAGAGATGGGGCAAAAGGGAAAAAGGGAAAAAAAAGGAGGAGAGAGTGGAGGAGAGAAAGACGGATGATTAGAATAAAAGATTACACCCTGCTTGCTTATACACAAAATAACACACAGTATTTATGAATGTAAAATGTACTTAGTGAGAAGTGCAGCCCAATATAGATCATCTGTGTATCTATCAACACCTGTGTGGATGCGCTTTGTATACAAGGTTTCTCCACAGAAATATGCGAGTGTGAGGACCCACCGACCTTCCCCGTGGTCCCCGGGCGGACACTGAGGAGATCCGAGCCAAAGACATCAAAGACCCCCCAAAGCACAGGAACCCCAGGAGAACCACCGCCGGGACTGCCGCAACCCTCCCAGAGAAGAGCAGTGGAGAGTCCCGGGCGAGCCACCCAGCAGTGACAGTGCAGAAGCCCCAGGGAACCGCAGCGACAAGCCCACAGGCCCCGCCGGCAGCCGTCCACGCCCGAGCAGATCCAGCCATGGACCTAGAGACCCAAGACCCCAGGGCACACCACCCCCAAGGCAGAGGCCCGACAGAGCCCAGGGGTCCAGGCCCCGGCAGTCAGCCACCGGGAGTGAGCCAGCACACACCAAAGCACCCAGCCCCGGACACCGAGAACCACAAGTACACCAGCGGGCAGAGACTCCAACCACTGGCAGGCAGAGAATCCTGTTTCTGAGGGGTTCAAGGAGCAGATTGTCTTAGTTGTGGCCTCCAAGGGTTCGCCGGGCTCTGTTCCTGTCTCCGAGGGTCCCGCAGGCTCTGTTCCTGTCTCCGAGGGTCCCGTCGGCTCTGTTCCTGTCTCCGAGGGTCCCGTCGGCTCTGTTCCTGTCTCCAAGGGTCCCGTAGGCTCTGTTCCTGTCTCCGAGGGTCCCGTCGGCTCTGTTGCTGTCTCTGGGGGATTGCCAGGCACCGCTTCAGCCTCTGAGGGATCGCCAGGCACCGTGAAGGCCAAGCCTGACTCCAAGCCTCTGGAGTTCCACAAGGTTCCTACTCTGCTCGGCCGACCTGCAGACCGTCAGTGCCTTCGTCGCCTGCCTCCTGCACTCCTGTTCAGTCACCACAAGTTTCCTGGCCAACCTGCAGGTTCCCGCCAACACCGGCCTCCACGGTCTCTACTACTCTGGTGGCCTCCTTGTCTTTGCCTTCGCCAATGTTGCCGGCCGCCATGGTCTCTACGTCTCTGCTGGCCTCCTTGTCTTCGCCTTCGCCAATGTCGCCGGCCGCCATGGTCTCTACGTCTCTGCTGGCCTCCTTGTCTTCGCCTTCGCTGCCGTCGTCAGCCTCCACATCTTCGCCGCCAACCGCCCAGGACTCTGTGTTGTAGGTCCTGGCGTCCGCCTGACCTTTGTGCCTCCTTGGGGTGACATCCTGGTCAGTGACTATATGTTCATCCATCTCTCCTTCTTGGAAGAAGCTATTGATTGAGCTACTGCTGCCATAATTTTTTTGTTTTGTACGTCTTTCCTGGATGGAGTCACTGGTAGGGCTTTTTTATGCCAATATCTTTGAGCAGCCTGCCTCCTTTTTCAATTTACTTGAAAGTACTCTTGACTCTGTGCTTTGGTGTTTAGCTTTGGAGCCCTTGACAGAGCTTTCTTGCCAATACGTTTGTTATTTTTTTCATGTTCATAGAAAGTATTCCTGGCATGGCTGAGAACCTTTCCGTGGTAATTAATTCACTGATATGTAACTAGCATAAACTGCGTGAAATCTCTTTGTCATTCTTTTGCAAAGAAATTCCAAGCTGGCCAAGTTGGCCAAGTGCTTCTGTGTTTAGCGGTGCCTCTTTCCTTGACATAGCACTGATTTCTCTAACGTCATTGACTCAATACAACTTAGATAATTAACTACATTTGCATTTTCTATACAATAATAACGACTGATCTGATTATCTAATTGGATTGGATTTGAATTAACTAAACTGAATTGTGGAGCGAATTGGATTATATATACTGGGCAAGAATTGACCTGTTTGTCCATAAAACACTTTGCTTTGACATTTGTAAAACCTCTTTAGATCAGATCTTGTTGATATTTATCATTTACAAATATTTAAACAACAAAAAAGGTTAGAAACAGCAAAAAAGGTTAGAAACAATAAAAATGAGATTTTCGAGAAAACTATTTAATGAGTGGCCTGCTGATGAGCAGCTAAATTTCATGGTTCATATCGTGAGCTTAAACTCTTACAAAACATTGTGAACAAAAGCAACAGCTGGAGGTCTGCCAAGTCTGGTCTAACGTGTAAAAGTAATGTGAAGTACTTTGGTGCTTCATATTAAAGTATCAATATGAATGTGAGCTCTTATCTAGTGCAAAAATAAAAAACAGTGGAATCAATTTTCAACTGACAAAGTGCTTTATACACTAGTTAAAAACAAGTTAAAAGCAGGGGTTCAGAGGGAGCTGAAACTGTTACAAAAGAGATGAAAATCAAAAACCTGATGATTGGCTTTAGAATGAGTTTAGAACCAGTAAAACAATATTTTTTATGCATTATTGTACTGTGGAGGCAATTTTGAAAACTGAAAGGGTGTCAAATAGATGCATTCTATGCGCAACGTTTAAAACAAATATAAACTTGCACTTTTATTACACGTTTGGCATGTATGACAAATTATTTTTATGCAGATCAAGTCATTATTTTGTAAATCTCTATAATATGATACCCATATAAAATGTGCAGATGTCTTAAATTATCCATAAAAAGGCCTATTTTCAGATTAAATTGATTCTTTCAGTGAATCATGAACCTAGACTAAAACCAGTGTCAGGTCAACAGTTAACAGGAGATTGTGCAAAGATAAATTGAATCTTTAATTCCTTTCCATTTCAGTAATGGCATGAAAAACATTGCACAAAACACAATTGGGAAGGCATAAAGTAGTATTTTTGCACCATGCTTGGAGTAAAGAGTATGATCAAAGACGTTACAGCTCTCAGGTCTTGTGTCTGTCATAATCCAACAGTGTTTGGGTTTTGACGTCCTTTTATAGTTTGATCATTTCCTCGTTTTTTATTATGTCCTTAAGGTCTTGTTTTATTCAGTTCATTCCCCTGTGTTCATTATTGTTAGAAAGGTGTTGCGTTATTATTTGTGCTTAGTTTCTTAGTTTATTTTTCTGTTCTGTTTTTAGCACTTTTGGATTTATTTCCCTTAGACCTCAGTTAGACTTTTCCTTTTGCTTTGGTAGTTTCGTTGTGTCTTAGTTCAGCTCCATTCATGTTAATTAGTCTTCCTCCCTTCTTCTGTCTCCCTTCTTTCCTTCTGCCTCAGCTTCTCCACATTAACCACTGACTAGGCATGACTACACACCTGCATTCTATGCCCAACACAAGATTTGTCTATCATAGCCATCTGCTCTTTATGTTCTGTCATCACCATCGTCACCCTTTGCAGTTCCTGTTGTAGTCATCATAAACGCCATCTGCACCTCCTGTTCTTTTATCTACATCATTGTTGTCATCATCATTGTCATCCTCTCCGTCATCATCATCGCCATTTCGTTCATTACTACCATTCTCTACCACCATTCTGCTACTCCTCAGTTTTCTTTGGCTTCAATTAAGCCTTACGTTCCTGATCCCGGGTTTCAGAGGGGGTCAAGGACGACCCGCCTCGTGTTGCTGTTCCTGAGTTCTCCAACTAAGTCAAACTGATGTATATATGCTATTAAACTGTCATCCTGTGTTATTCTTGTTGCTTCTCCTTAAAGCAGTTAAGCTTTTTCACAGAATTGTGCGTTATTTAAATGACAAAAAAATTCCGTTTTATTACTATTAAAAACTTCTAAAGTAGAATTACCAAGTGGACAACTATTAAATACAAGAAAAGAAAGTGTATTATTTTACTTTAAAGTTTTATTTTCTACAACAATTATATTTAAGGGCTGAATTTAGGGGAAAAAAATATTTTCCTCTCAAACTATGGAAGCATGATGTGCAAATAGATTATGTTGTTATGTTTGTAAGGAGACAAACATAATTTTATACTATTTTATGAATAATTAAGTATTATTTAGAAAACAACATGAACGTGTGTCACTGTTTTGTTAAATGAATGAAACTAAAGTACAATCATTTTTTCACACATGAAAGGCATGAAAACAAGACAAAAAATTTGCAAGAAGAAAAGAACAAGAATGAAGAAAAATAAGTACTCCCCCCAAAACAAATCGGTTTTGGGAAATTTTTAAAAAAACAAGTGTTTTTTTTTTTAAGGAAGATCATTTAAATCAATTTTGGGTTTAAAATGATTGTGATGAGCTGATGAACTAGAATTAAAATGACCAAATTATTATTTTTGATTAAGAAAAAATATCTGAAACAGATGGCTACTTAGAAATTCATTAACATACTGTAGAAATATTCAATTTATTTAGAAATTTCCTCGAGGTCCTTGAAACTGAAGTAGTGTCTGTCTGTTGAAAAACATTGTGTTACTTTTTGGTGCAATCGCAGTTTTTATTCTAGGCTTAAATATTCATTCATCCAATCGGTTAATGGTACCTTTTATAAAAGAGCATCCATGAACAAATTGTCCATTTGAATTCACCAACCACAGGAGCACAGGTGTTGGCAGATGACGCCAACACTTGGATGCCCCACAGCTTTTGGGTATATGGGCTTAAAATAAAATGATGCAATGATTACATAAAGAGCTTTTTGCTTTGTGTTGGGGCTTTTCTATCTGGAGTTTCCTGATTCTCTCCTCGTCTGCCCGTGTCTCTATGTGTTTCATTTCCAAGGATGCATTCTGCTCCACGGTACTTCACTCAAATTAAACAGTAGATTTGTTATTTTACAAAACAAAGTTGATGCTACTAAAATTTGAATGGGAAAACAGATTTAGAATCAAACCTAATGAATGAAATGGATTAAGTTGAACATCATAATGGATTAAGAACATCAAATAAGCATTTGATATCCTACCTGGAGTAAATGGCTATCTTGGCCTCTTCATTAAATGTAAATCCAGATTAGTTGATCTTGGAGATTGAAAATTTCTTACTTCTTCACTTCTCTGTTAGGTAGATTTAATTAAATTTTAACTGTTTATTTATATAGCGGCAATTCACAACACACGTCAACCCAAGGCACTTTACAAAGTCAATTCAATGTAATCATACAGATTTCAAGTCTAGTACTTATATTCCAATTTATGCACGTCAAATTCAGTATATTATCCAAATTGGTTAAAAAATTTTTAAGGAAATCCAAAGAATTGCATTGAGTCAGTGACTTGCAGCATTCACTCCTGGATGAGCCTGCAGTGACAATAGTCAGTTGCTTGCATTGTGTTGTTGACTTTGCAGGAATCCCTCATACTGAGCATGCATGTAGCGACAGTGGAAAGGATAACTTCTCTGTCATAATGCTGTTTTAGTCAGAACCTGGAGCAAGCAACAACTACAGATCAAAGAACCAGTTTAAAAGGTTTAATATAAGCCATAATAATGCAGAGCGGTGAATACTGTCAGGCCAGAGAGCTTCAGGAAACTGTTCTGGAGAGAGACAGAAGCGTTAATGAAGGGACTGGATGAAAGTTCAATATGAAGATACAGGAATGTATGTAGAGTCTTACTGGAGGCCGAGGTTGGATTTGTGAGCAAGGGGAGCAGGTGCATATGTGGAGGCAGAGGTTGGCAGGTCCAGGAAGGCTCTGTGTGAAACAATGTTTTTTTCTAACAGCCGGTGATGGACGCTGGACAGACAGGCGGCGGTCCGAGGAGCCACAGGGAGGAAGGAGCGAGGAGGAGGAAAGGTAAGTTCTTTCTGAGTCTGAAGGAGGTGAGTTATCCAATGGAGGTCCAAGGAACATACACACGAGGAGAAGGTGTGGTTCTGTCAGGAGGAGGAAAACAGGAGGTAATTACTTACTTACGACTAAGAAAGTCACAAGAGAGGAGGCCTGATTACCACACAGTGAGTGAGAATTCTCTGGCGTCTCCCTCAAGAACTCTGCTCTTTTTTAAGCTTCCCTTGATGACAGATGGAGAACATCTGTGCCGTCTGCCTGCCTGGAGCCACCCTGTGGACAAAAAGGTAAGTACACACACACGAGCATCCTGCACACAGCCTCACGGACGCAACATCCCCTTTAAGAGGAGTAAACCTACAGCAGAACCAGCTCAGAGTGAGAGACAATCTGCTACAAACAACTGGTGTTGCTTCTAGGTAGATTAAAAAAAACACAGACAGAACATAAAGTTAAAAGCTTGATTAACAGAAAATATCACAAAATGGGAGAGTAGTAGGAGAATGTATTAGAGTGAGGGAAAGTGGTCAATATGTCCTCTAGCAGCCTAAACCTATATAGCAGCATAACTACAGAGATAACTCAGGATGATCTAAGCCACTATAAGTGTTATGAAAAAAAAAGTTTTAAGCCTAGTCTAAAAAGTAGACAGGGTGTCTGCCTCACGGACTAAAACTGGGAGTTAGATCCACAGGAGAGGAGCCTAGAAGCTAAAGGATCTGGCTCCCATAATACTTTTATAAACTCTAGGAACCGCCAGTAAATCTGCAGTCTGAAAGAAGTGCTCGATTAGGAACTTATGGAACAATCAGATGAGCTTGATAATTAAGGGCTTTGTATGTGTGTTATGATTTAGGGTTGTTTGGTTTTTGGTTTCGGGTTTTTTCTTATGTTTTTCACAGTTAAGGTTTTGAATCGTTCTTTTGTTTGTTATTTTTCTGGTCATGTTTTAGTCTTGTTCATGTTTTGTCAAGTTTGGTTTTTGGTTCTGGTCATGCTTTAGTTTTTGTTTGTATATTAGAGTCTCTGTTTTTGCTCCAGCCACGTTTTGTTCTGTCTGTCAATTATCTTTATTCGGTTCACCTGCACCTAGTTAATCTGTCTTGCTTCACCTGGTTCACACTCCATTTAGTTCGGCGCGGAAAAATTTTCCAAATCATGCTCTTGTCTTTTTTTGTAGTTCATGCCATGCCTGTCTTGCCTGCCTGTTTATTGTTTTGTTCCTGCCTCTTCTGAGAGTGAGTTTTTGTTTTTTATTAAATCATTTTTGCACTTACCATCATGCTGCCTGCTCGTCTGCATTCTGGGGTTTTATCTCGCAAGTCCTAACAATGTGAGGTAGGTACTCTGGAAATGTTTTACATGTTTTGTTCTGTGTAAGTCACAATAAGATTATTGGTGGTGCACTGCATTCTAACTTTATTTCCTGTGCAAATAATCACCAACTTATTTGTAAATAACCCCCCATTGCAAGCTAGAGATTCAGTTTCAATTCAATTCAATTCAGTTTATTTATATAGTGCCAATTCACAACATATGTCGTCTCAAGGCACTTCACAAAAGTCAGGTACATACATTCCAATTAATCCTAATCATTGAACAGTGCAGTCAGATTCAGTTATTTATTCAAATTGGATAAAAAGTTTGTCTGTCTAAGGAAACCCAGCAGATTGCATCCAGTCAGTGATTTGCAGCATTCCCTCCTCCCAGATGAGCATGTAGAGACAGTGGACAGTCACTGGTGTTGACTTTGCAGCAATCCCTCATACTGAGCATGCATGTAGCGACAGTGGAGAGGAAAAACTCCCTTTTAACAGGAAGAAACCTCTAGCAGAACCCGGCTCAGTGTGAGCGGCCATCTGCCACAACCGACTGGGGGTTTGGGAGAACAGAGCAGAGAGACAAAGAGAGCAAAGAAGCACTGATCCAGGAGTCCTTCCTTTGAGAAGGAAAAGTAAATGTTAATGGATGTAGTTCCTTTAGTTGTTTCACCTTGAAAGAAAGAACAAATAAACTCTGAGCCAGTTTTCTGAAAGAGAGCACATAGAGTTAGTCACAGTGAAAGCTCAGTCAATTGCCATGTCTAGGAGAGAGAAAGGGTTAAACACTGAAAGACAGGGCGATGTGGATCATCGGTAAAGGGTGAGCATTAAGTTGTTGCCAGCAGAAGCTCGGACGATGCCGCTCTCCAGAAAGGTATCACAGGTAGACACAGAGTCAGGCCAGGTGTAGCTTCTAGGAAGTGTTGGACCACTTGTTTGCTGAATATTGGACCATTTACACATTGCTGGACACCACCAGGCCTTCTGACATCATCGGCCATTTTGTATCCAGTATTGTCCGCCACTACAAATCCCAGTGGGCACTGCGGCTGGTAGGACGGGGACGTCCCAAGTCTGACGTCACAAGAAGTCTGACGTCACACGAGATTATATATGGAAGGCGGGCGCTTTAAAACCTTGCTTTTCAGCAGGAGATCTCGACAGATTACCACGCAACTGAAGCATCCTCTGGAGAAGAAGAGGTCCCACGTGGAGTCTTCATTTATTCTCCTTCGTTGGCCACGAAAAGAATGTTCATGACAGAAATTCCTGGAATAAGAAGGCCAGAAATTTCAACTTTACTGATCGAAGGTGTTAGTTTAACACGTAACCAAAAAACCACGGAGTTTCAAGGAGACGGATCGCCACCTTGTTTTTTTTGTTCTAGTCGACTGCTGACGGTCAGATCATATTTTTCCCTTTCGCCAAGGAGGCCAAAAGACGAAGATTGACCGCTCTTCCCGAAGTTAACCATGGACGCACGTTAACTTCCAACTTCCCCCCCTCCTTCTCTCCCCCTCACCCGGGCAGCCCTGAAGAATTGCTCCACAAAGTAATACCCATCTTTTATTATTTTCTTTGATTTCTTTATTAGAAGTAGTCTGGGCAGGGTAGAGAGAGATAGGATTTTTAGTGCGATCAGAATCGCAATTTATAGTCTGATGTTATGAAATTGTATTTGCATGCAACATTGTATTGAGTCCTGGGGCCGCCGCGTCTCACAAGTTGTCTTACGGGGCGAACACCGGAGCACCGGTACTGGACTACGACAGTAACCTCATGGTGAAATTCACCATTTTCTTTGTTCCAACTTTACTGCTTGCTAACTTGCCGCCAAAAGGTTTATGACTCTTTGTCTAAGCTGAGTTTACAACTTTGCTGTGCGGGTTTTATGACAGCCCGTGTCCCGCTGGGCTACGCTTCTGGCGGACTGTTCAAACCCCGTTCAACACACCACATCCCTTTGTCATATTACCACTTTTGCCATAACTGCTGGTTGATTCAATACACACACACTGCTGTTTTGCTTTATTTTGTTAGTTAGATATTTTACCCTTTTGTGTAGAACTTTGCATGTTTGAGTAGGTGAAGATTATCGAATCGGGGAGTTGATTGTATCTGGCTGATTGATTTAATAAATTTTCACGTAGATAAAGAGAAGGCGTTTTGTGTTTATTTTGTGCAAGAGTGATTCGTCAGTCAAAATAAGGCAAAGTTCCCCACGTTTCGGCAGAAACGGTTGATTAAACAGTGACATTTAATAATTGTAATTATCAGAGGCCTTTAGCCATAATTACAACACCAGAGGACAGCTCTGGTTTCAATTCATAAACGAGGATTTTGGTTAAGGAGTTAATTTTATCGGATTATGATTTTAATTATAATTCTTGATAAATATTCAATTAATCAATAATCTATAATTACAACAGAAGAGAGAAGAGAGAGAACAAAGTTAAAAGCTGAAATAACAGCAAATAATGCAGAATTGGAGAGTAGTGTGAGAATGTAGCGAAGAGAGTGAAAGTGGTCATTATGTCCTCCAGCAGCCTAAGCCTATAGCAGCATAACTACAGAGATAGCTCAGGATAACTTAAGCCACTCTAACTATAAACTTTATCAAAAAGGAAAGTTTTAAGCCTAGCCTTAAAAGTAGACAGTTTTTCCATCTAGAGCCCAGATGAAAGGACAACTTGGTTTGCTCAATTCCCAAATGGCTCCCCATTTAGTATCTCTCGACATCTTTTTTAAATTATATGCAAAATTGTCTACAGTTTATATGTTTATATTTGTGCAATTTGTATTTAGTGTTTTCATAAAAGCCTTACTTTCATGCTTCTTTTCCATTACAAAAAGTACACAGTTACTATCATTGAACATTTTAATAAAAAAATTAAATGTTTTAAACCTTCTTGAATAAAAATCTGACTAACCATCCCTTTATTAATTCATATTTGTCTCTCACATCATGATGTGATCCCAGTCTTTGTATGTGATTGACTGCCTGGTGTGACTATCAAAATTCAGTCCCACTGCTCTCTCTCTCTCTCTCTCTCTCTCGCTCTCTCTATATATATATATATATATATGTATTTATATATGTATATATATAATCAAATGGATCAATATGTGACAATTGCTTTTTATACCTCTTTCTCTCTGTCTTTTAAACTTTTTCACTTTTCTAATATACATTTCTGTAGGAGGTTGTCATAGCGTGCCTGTCAAATCCAGGCAGAACTCATCATTTAACTGCTTTTAAATGTACATACACTAGATGGCAGTGTAAGATCAGACCAGTGTCACTGTCCTCATGACTGTGCAGCGTAATAAATAATACAATGCACAGCAGTATTCACTAATGGTGCTTTTTGTTTAGGTTTTATATGTAAATCTGTCTGTGTGTTAGTCAATTTGCAATCAGTTTTATATGCAGTCTGCATTCCCTTGTTGATATTTCTCTTTAATGCCACCCACATCTCTGTACCACCAGGCTAACTGCTGGGATATGTAAATCTACCAGGTGATTGAACTCAGTGAGAAATGAATGTGACAGCCTCCCATTGGTTAAATTTGGATAAAAATTGTGATTACAGGAGGTCCTGTCGAGGTTGTCGATGCGAAAACCGGTGTGACAGACGCTTCCCCACCGCAAAGAGAGCTTAGCCACAACATAGCAGCTCTCGCTGCATCATCATCATAGCAATCATTTTCATCATCCTTTCATCCTTTTCCAAATCAGCTAGAAATGTCATGATGGCATCAGCTGCATCTAGAACAAAGATGAAAGGATTTCAGGGTACAGAGGTAAGACCCTCGACATAAAAAAACAAAATTAAACTTCAGATAAAAGACTTGCATTTCATCTACCTACTTATACTTACGTACTTAATGACTCAAAGGGTTCAATGGTATTGACCTTTTCAACACACAACCCGGAGTGTATATACTGGATAAGGATAATGACTTGCTGTGATGACCTGGTCTCCAGTCCTTAGTGTTGCCTGATGCCGTTGGCTGTTAAATGTCATCGAGAATGGAAGAAGAGAGCAGTGATCTGCACTGCGCTGTAAACAAACCCCAGCTGATAGCCTCTTTCTCCCAACCACGCTGCTCTCCAGGGGTCGCTTGCCCAGAGCTTCAGCTTTTGCAGTGTTTACTTATTTGTTCCCACACTTCTTTTATAGTGACTGACAAGAGAAATAAAGATATAGATGCTGTATAGAAGAGAAATATACTTTGAGGACAGCGCTACTCCTGAAGGGAGACTAGATATAAAAGTTGTCTTATACCAGGATATGAAGCAACACTTGTTACCAAGCTAGCAATACATCAATACATACAGTGACTCTTAAAAGTATACATAGTCCTGTGAAAATGCCAGATTTCTGTGATGCACAACAATGAGACTTTGATAAATTATCTCAAAACCTCCACATATACTATTCCATATATCCTGTACAATTAAATAAATTTACTAGAGGAAAAATTTAAAAAATACAAAAGGTATATATTAGTGTACATACCCTTAGACTAATACTTTGTTAAAGCACCTTTTACTTTCTGCATTCAAACTTAAGTTTACACGCAAATAATTAAAGGGAATTAACTTGAAATAAAGTTCAGTTGCCCAATGTTGGATTTTCTTTGCATTTGTTCATTTGCATCCTTTAGCTAAAGGAACTTCCGCCTCTCTGCCTGCTCAGACACTTTTCTCCTAAGCTCCCTGCTTGCTTGCATTCTTTTACTGCTAACTTTTTATCTCTTAGCCAAAATTACCGAAATATTGGACTTAAACTACTTCTTACCAGCGACTCCCAAGGATTATTATTATTTTTATTTTTTTTCTAAAGGATTTTGATGTTTTTATAATCGAACTCGAAAGGACAAGTTGACGTCAGCTAATCAGCACAAAATGCCTAGAAGTGAATGTGGAGGTGAATATGGGGTACAGCGATGATTCAACTTTGCTTGTGATCCCAAACAGTGACAGCCAGCTCAACGACTCAGCCGGCAATCAGAACACTGAGAATAAACCTACCAGCAGAACCCCCTGGCATGTTTTAGGCGTATGCCCAAAAAATCAAGGTGGACGACTCACTGGAAGATCTCAGCAATTAAATAAATTAGAATGGCCAGAATTACAGAGAAATGCCCCCGTTTCCCCTGGGAAAAAGGAGACTTCGACAGCGAGCTGCTGTCACAACAACTGAAAGGAGTGACACAGCTGGAAATAATGGAATTCCTCTCCAAAACAGATTTGCCCCACTACAGAATGAAAACCGAGAATATGATCCATCTACCGAGAACAATAAAAGTTTTGAGAACAACCTTCATTCTAAACAGTCTTCTCCTAAATTGCCAGAGAAAAAGCGCCCCACCGGACCCTAATAGTGGGCAACACAGCTGTGGATGGGATTAAAAACTTCTGCAACAAGAAAAACACAGAAGTTATGATTGGTACCAGTAACGTGGTGTCCGATATCTCAGAGAATATTCTTGCAATCACAGAAAAGCGCCCGTCTCTAGAAAACCTTATTATACACTGTGGAGACATGGATGATGTGGCTAAGAAAAAATCAGAAGGATTGAAGGAAGATTTCACTCGTCTTCTGAATATTGTTGAAGGTCTCAATATCAAGGTGTTTCTCAGCGGACCCTTTGCACCGATTTTCTGTGGAGATGAGATTTTTTTGAGACTTCTGATGATTAATAAGTGGTTGAAAAAAACATGCTACTACATCTGTGAACTTCATCGACAACTTCAATATTTTTTGGGAAAAAAGACAATTCTTCAAGCAAGATGGTTTCTGTTTGAACAAGCCGGGAGCCAGACGTCTCACATCTAATCTCTTCTGTTCAGTAAATAATCCGCCAGCAGCTTCGACCTTCAGCAGAGAACATGGAGTATCAACAACAATAATAACGCTGCTACCAACAGCTCCAGCAGAGAAAACCGGCCAGCTATCACCCAAAGAACATCTCCAGGATTAAAGGACTAATGTCTCAGCAAACCTTGAAAACTAATTCATGCGTTCATCTTTAGTAGAATTGATTACTGCAACGGTGTCTTCACACGTCTGCCTAAAAAGTCGATCAGCTGCAGTTGATCCAGAATGCTGCTGCCTGCGTCCTCACTAGAACTAAGAAAGTGGAGCACATCACCCTGGTTCTAAAGTCCCTACACTGGCTCCCTGTAGCTCAGAGAATAGACTTTAAAATATTTCTGTTCTCTATAGTCTATAAATCACTGAATGGCTTAGCACCAAAATACATTACAGACTTGTTGTCAGTGTATCAACCACCCAGACCTCTCAGGTCTACTGGGTCAAATCTACTCTGCATACCCAGAACCAGAACCAAACATGAAGAAGCAGCTTTTAGTTCTTATGCTCCACTAATCTGGAATAAACTCCCAGAAAACTGTAAAAGCACCAAAACCCTAAGTTGCTTTAAATCAAGATTAAAAACTTATTTGCTTAGAGTGGCCTTTGAATGTGTTATCTTCTCCCGAACCAGATCTATAAGTACTGGTGCCCCCCAGGGGTGTGTTCTATCCCCACTCCTCTTCTCCCTGTACACAAATGACTGCACCTCAGCGGACTCGTCCGTGAAACTCCTTAAGTTTGCAGATGACACCACTGTCATTGGACTGATCCAGGACGGTGATGAGTCTGCATACAGACAGGAGGTGGATCGCCTGATACACTGGTGTAGTCAGAACTGCCTGAACTAAACCCACTCAAGAACTGTGGAGATGGTAGTGGACTTTCGGAAAACACCACCTCCATACACCCCCCTCACCATCCTCAACAACACCGTGTCGGCTGTGGATCACTTCAGGTTCTTAGGAACCACCATCTCTGAGGGAGGACCTGAGATGGTCTTCACACATAGACACTGTTCGAAAGAAGGCCCAGCAGAGACTGTACTTCCTGAGGCAACTCAAGAAGTACAACCTTCCACAGGAGCTGCTGGTCATCTTCTACACTGCCATCATTCAGTCTGTCCTGTCTTCATCCATCTCAGTGTGGTTTGGTTCATCCACGAAACAGGATAGGTCCAGACTGCAACGAATAATCAGGACTGCAGAGAGAATCATCAGGGCTGACCTTCCCTCCATCCAGGACTTATACAGGTCAAGGGTCAGGAAAAGAGCTGCTAAAATCTCTGCAGATCCCACACACCCTGCACATAAACTGTTTAGAGTTCTGCCTTCAGGCTGACGCTACAGAGCGCTGTTAACTAAAACCAGCCGCCACAGAGAGAGTTTCTTACCCCAGGCTGTTTCTCTGTTGAACATTCAATAGAGTACAAAACAACAGCAGACAGATGTTGCAAATGCACCTTTTTATTTATATATGTGTATATTTGTACATTGTAAATATGTATATTCTGTAGTGCAAAAACAAAAACCAAAGAGCAAAGTGTACCGGAGTCAAATTCCTCGTTTGTATGTACAAACTTGGCAATAAAGCTGATTCTGATTCTGATTCTGATTCTAAACATTATTAGTTAAGTTTTCAGTCCAATTTTCCTGTCGTTTTCTTATCCATCATTCTATTCTCTTTTTTTTTTATTACCTCTGTTGTTTGATTTTCTGTATCATTGTAATGTTTTTCCTTATGTACAGCGCCTTGAGTGCCTTGTTGCTGAAAAGCGCTATATAAATAAACTTGACTCTTGGCTCGGATGAAACTGAACTTGAACATGTATGCCCCAGTTCCAAAAGGTATGTGTGTCCAAAAAACAACAGAGCACATTGTCAAAAGAGTCCATGGTCATCGTGAGATAGTGGTAGTGACACCATTAGGAACTGGGGTTGCTTTTCTTTAGATGGAACTGAAAAAGTTGAAGTCATACATGATTCCAAAGGTTTTGGTTCAAAACCTTTAGGTGTCTTCAAGAAGGTTGAATATGACAAGGACTTTTATTTTTCAGTATCAGTGTGAGTCAAAGTGTACATCCAAATCAACAAAAAATGACTTTATGAGAAAATGTAAGTACTGGAGTAACCCAGCCAGAGTCTAGAACTAGATCTGTCAGAAATTCATATGGGTCACTTGAAAAGGTCTGTTTACAAGACATGGTTTCAGAATCTGTTACATCTAGTGAACTTTTGCATGGTGGTGGTAAAATGTTGTAAAGTGAAGATCTAATAAAATATCAATGAGGGCGTGTACACTTATGCAACACGGCTACTACAGAGGTTTAATAGAATTTATTTTGTTTTTTTTCTTTATTTTTTTTAACTGTACAGGAGAAATGTTACAGTACAACTGAAAATATTTTTGAAATCATTTAACACGGTCTAATTGTTTTTCAACACAGCTTTTTAATTTTTGAGAGCCATTGATGTCTTACATGTGTGATATGAGCTGTACTTTTTAAAACATTTTAAATACTTAGTAAATATTTTTGTTTTTGGACATTTGGACATTTTAAGATTAAATATTTGATATTTTTGAAAATTTTTATAACTGCAAGTTGCATCTTGCTATGCAATAAAATATCTTAGTTGGTGATACTGCAGGGAATCTACACCAGTGGCTCTCAAACTTTATTTAACAAATATCATTCTTAGTAAATACCAAGTTTTTCAAAAAAACACTATCTTGGCGCACAGTTTAAAACAATTGCCAGCATACCAGTAGTGGGCTGTACTGCTGCAATTTGTGAGGCAAGTTTTCAAATTAAATTTTGGTGTGCATGGCTTTCAAAGCTGCATTATAACCTGTGCACACCTGGGTGTGTCCCAAGTATCGCCACTTACAATTATGTTCACAGTGAAGCAGAGACGGTATTGGCTGCTGCTGCTTCATATCTTTCAGTGCAATGTGTCCATCTCAGAAGGATGTTCTCCAGAATTCCCAGCTTTCCGGGAAAGTGCAATGTTAAAAGCAAAGCACTAAGTTTCTGAAGTAGGACAACATCCTTTTTGGCAAATGTTAACAGTAATGGCAGCAAGATACAGTATGTTACTAACTGAATTATCAGCAAGCCATATTAAAACAGAGAGTAAACATGCTAGTGTTTGCCTAGTGGTTCAGCCAACTGATTAGTTTAAAAACATTGTCAACAGGAGCAAGATGAGTTTATTCCAGACTGTAACTGTATGTGTTGAGGCAGATATGTTTAGAAACAAAAGGCTGAAACATCTGTAGCTGTCAAGAAAAATAAATCATACTGCAACATCCGGAAAATCATCTGTTGGTTTGTTAAATGAAAGTACTTCTGTAAACCATGTGGTGTGTTGGTGTGTGCAAAGTTACTGAACCTTTGAGCTGGCACTTGGTATCAGCAAATGCTAGATCGTGATGAGGACATCCATAAAAGAAAAAAAAAAAAACAATTACCAATCAAAATCTCTGACTCAGCATATGGTATGTATTAATTTAAAATGTTTGCAAATCATCTTGCTAAGCATTTGTATTTCTTTTGTGTGATTCATACCTTTACTTCTCAAAACATATAAGTTAATGGACTGCAGAGCAAGCAATCTCCGGCATTTTTAAAAATGATGAGAGTTTCCAGCGTTTATGACAGGATATTTTATGAACCTTGTTCTGTGAAGCTGACATCTGCTTCCATATTGCTGTACTAGTGTCACCTCATGATTGATGGCTGCACCTGTGTTTACTGTCAGAAGTGGGTTTAAATGGCTCCAAGTCTTCCATTTGTGGCGGTGGCATTTACACACAATGACGGGCATAATCTGTGCAACTATGAAACTCAGTAGTTACACTCAGCTTGAAAAGGCCAGCCTTTTGAAGGGAATGTAAAACAAAGACTCAAGGTCAAGATCTACAGGTAAGAGGGTATTTTTGTTTCAATTCAGGCACTGGACTCAGCAGCTGGGCTTGCATCTGCAGAAACTCCCTTTCACCTTTTTAGCAAGACTGCTCTAAAGCAAAGTCTCGTACTCAGCATGTCAAGTAGAAATTTAAATTGAATCATGGTAGCTGAGATTGTCACAAATCTACTGCAGTAAAGGAATATGCTGAGAAGAGCCTGGCTAAGAGACTGTTCTAATTTGCAAGATAGTGGGTTATCTGGGAAATCTCTTGCTGCAAATGGTAGATGCAATGGCGGTAAATGGTTGGAGAGATATCTTTTATACACTGCCTGGCCAAAAAAAAGTCGCCACCGAAAAAAAGGTCACACACTCTAATATTTTATTGGGCCGCCTTTAGCTTTGATGACGGCACGCATTCGGTGTGGCATTGTTTCGATAAGCTTCTGCAATGTCACAAGATTTATTTCCACCCAGTGTTGCATTAATTTTTCACTAAGATCTTGCATTGATGATGGTAGAGTCTGACTGCTGCACAAAGCCTTCTCCAGCACATCCCAAAGATTCTCAATAGGGTTGAGGTCTGGACTCTGTGGTGGCCAATCCATGTGTGAGAATGATGTCTCATGCTTCCTGAACCACTCTTTCACAATTTGAGCCCGATGAATCCTGGCATTGTCATCTTGGAATATGCCCGTGCCATCAGAGAAGTAAAAATCCATTGATAGAATAACCTGGTCATTCAGTATATTCAGGTAGTCAGCTGACCTCATTCTTTGAACACATACCGTTGTTGAACCCAGACCTGACCAACTTCAGCAACCCCATATCATAGCACTGCCCCCACAGGCTTGTACAGTAGGCACTAGGCATGATGGGTGCATTACTTCACCTGCCTCACTTCTTACCGTGACGCTCCCATCACTCTGGAACAGGGTGAATCTGGACTCATCAGACCATATGACCTTCTTCCATTGGTACAGAGTCCGATCTTTATGCTCCCTACCAAATTGAAGCATTTATTTCCGGTTAGCCTTACTGATTAGTGGTTTACTTAAGGATACACAGCTGTTCAGTTCCAATCCCTTGAGTTCCCTTTGCATTGTGCGTGTGGAAATGCTCTTACATTCACTATTAAACATAGCCCTGAATTTTACTGTTTTTCTTCTTCGCTTTGATTTCCCCAAACGTTTAAGTGATCGCCGATCACAATCATTCAGGACTTTTTTCCGGGCACATTTTTTTCTCAAAGACAATAGTTCCCCACTATCCTTCCAGTTTTTAATAATGCGTTGGACAATAATGCGTTGGACAGTTCTTAACCCAATTTTGGTAGTTTGGTAGTTGCAGTCTCCTTAGATGTTTTCTCTGCTTGATGCATGCCAATGATTTGCCCCTTCTGAAACAGACTGACATCTTTTCCACGACCACGGGATGTGTCTTTCGACATGGTTGTTTAAGAAACGAGAAGCAACTCACTCCACCAGCTGGGATTAAATAACTTATTGCCAGCTGAAACATAATCGCCCATGCAGTAATTATCCAATGGGAGGCTCGTACCTATTTGCTTGGTTAAATCCAGGTGGCAACTTTTTTTTGTGGCCACGCTGTGTATTTCGTGCACTGAATGTTTGTAGCATCTTCAGCGCTTCCTACATGTCTGCATAGACTGTATCAATATATTCCACATGTAAGGAATTATCATTATTGATTATAAATATTTATCAAAAATTATTATTAAAAATCATAATTCAAAAATAATTTCTTAAGAATAGAAATCAGAAGTACACTCTGGCATTGTGATTATTGGGCTCACAGCACTTAATAATTAAAATTAGTTAATTATTATTAATAATTCACATTTATTAACCAAAACCACGGAAATGTCACTGTGTTACCAACCATTTTACTGAATGGTGGAGGTCTAACCATATCTTGACAGGTAATCACTCTTACACAAATAAACACAAAGGCTGTCTCTATATCTATGTGAAAATTTATTAAACCAATAGTCTCTCTTTCAATCAACTATTCTGGTCAACAACTTTTCACCTAATTAAGCATGCACTATTCTACGAAATGGGTACATTAGTAACCAAAAATTAGGATGTGTGCTGAGGGTAGATGGAGATCAAACCAGCAGTTGATGGACAGAGGTTGGATGGATCAAAGCTTTGAATTTACTTGGAATATACATCAATGTGAGGCAACGAGTTTCCATATAGGCAGGACCTTCGGGAGCGGCTTAGCTCTTTATTAGCATACAGTCATAACACGAGACTCAGTTTGCAGCCCCAGTCTGTTGTAAAGTCCATCTTAACTTTGAACTGGGTCAGTGCTCAGTTGATCAGAACATGGTACGCACACACCACCATTCAACTTTGCTGAGCGCAGAGGCGCTTCGCAGTCCAACAGTATTCGAAAGCAATCACAGTTCAATATAAACATTTCAAAATTGAATGCAACAAGTTAATACTTTGGATTCACTAATGGTGATCCTAGGTCACCTTAACTATTTGCCTCAAACCTGCCCAGAGTAGCGACCAAAGAGGTCAAAATAGAAAACAAAATGATTTTACTTAATGGTGAATCCTGTAAAAAGTGAGTGCTGGCAAGTGGGCCTAAACAAGGAAGGGGGTGAAGTTATGAGCAAGTGTTACACATCTGCAAACATTCTAAACAGTTACCTTCTCCTCTTTCGTCCAAAAGCAGGAAAAATATGATGCACCATTGCAGTCGACTGAGACACAAGGAGGAAACCTTCATCGGGGTATCCGCTTGATGGTCTTCGATCAGGATATGGATCTTTCAATCTTCTTATATCAGACAGATTTCCAGCTTTTCAAGCTCTTCCGAGAATGGCCAGTGTGGAGGAAAACTTAACCCACCTGCGAGCTTCTATTACCTGTACTAACCCAAAAAATGAACTCCTTTTTGAAATTTTCCCAAGAATTTGGCTGCTTTGGCACATGCTTGAAGAATATTTTGGTCTAACAGTTGCTGCATCTAAATATTTGGGGTCGCAACAACTAAAGCAGAAACCTTTTGATTAAAAAGTATGTATGCATGTATGCTCATGTCTTAAAAACTCAGGATTACCATATTTACATTTACATATTTACCATGTTGGCTCCTTAGTGGTCCACTGTTTCTGGAGCTGCTGGTGGTCATGTGCCTGGTTACACACCATTTAATTACAAACACTGCAGAAGCACAGACTGCACAATTTGTTTAAAATTATTTTTTTATAAGAAAACTCACTACAGGATACATTTAAAGTCACCATCTGCTTCCACAGTATTAAAAACCTAATTAAAACAAAATGTTTTTACATCCTTTGGTGCTGTAAAATTGAAATGCAGAAACAACCTTATTTTCCCGTCATGTCTAAACAAAAAGCCAACAGAGCAGCAAAAAAATTCTGAAAAAAAGCTACTGATTTTCCTCTTGTAGAGTATGCAAAGAACAAAGATTAACCCACTCACCAAAAAATCCTCCCCACAGCTTATCACACAGCCCATTCCGGCATCGCTGAACGCACCAAACTTAACGCTGAAGAAAAACAAACCTATCAGTTTCAGACAGGAAGAGGGAGTAGCCACGTGTTTCATTTCTCTCTGCTATCTGGCTTCTTTTAATGATAACAAGCCAACAGTGACAAGCGTAGATGCAATGACCGTCATGCCAACTTCAGTCTGCTAACCAGCAGGATGAGACAAAAGGCTTCTCTTCCTACTGATAGCAATGTAAAAGATGGTCCAAGAACAGAATAACGACAGGCCACTCACGGCAATGAACCTTTACAAAGGTAGATAAAGCTAATTACAAAAGTATTCATACCCACTGAACTTTTGAACATTTTGCCTTGTTATAGCTACATGTTTCAAATTCAGTCAGTCATTTTTTATTGCTTCTTCCATAGTGGAAAGCAGGGAAGCTGGTGCCTATCCCCAGCAGTCTATGGGTGGGAGACAGGTCGCCAGTCCATCGCAGGGCAACACATACACACAGAACAAACAACAACAGACACACACACACACACACACACACACACACACACACACACACACTTATTCACGCCTAAGGACAATTTTGAAACCTAACAGTCATGTTTTTGGGCTGTGGGAGGAATCCGGAGTCAAACCCAGGACCTTCTTGCTGCAAGGCAACAGTGCTTGCTGCTACGCCACTGAGCAGTCCACGGTTCAAAGTATTTTCTTCAAATTTTTATGTGATAGGCCAACACAAAGTTACAAATAATGTGGAAAATAAAAAAAAATAAAAAAGTGTATCATTGTTTTATGTTAAGTCCCCATGCCTTCAGTATTTATGAAATCACTATTCACCATCCTTGTGTACTTTAATCTTATTTTAAATAAGCAAATGGATAAGGAAAGCATCTATGGCAACTCTGGAGGAGCCTGGGAAATCCAAAGCTTAGGGGGTAGAATCTGTCTACAACTAGTTCTACATATATCTGGATTTAATGAGTAACAAGAAAGAAGAAGAAAACTACAAAAAGTCATGTTCAGAACTGGTCAGAATTTATGGGTAGATGGATGGAGCTAAATACAAGGTGGTCCTGTCTGACTGAGCCAATGATCCCATGAATAAAAACACTTGCAGTGAAAGATGGTTCTACGAAGTACTTATTCATGGCAGGGGTCAGGAACCTGTAAAGTCTAAAAAGCAATTTTTTTTTGGTTCCAGCTAAATACAATTTGTTTAAAGCCACATAAATTGCATGACCCTTCCAAACGTAGAGCTGCAACCCCAGTAAACAAACAGAGCTATACCACATTTTAACATGAAAACTTTATTGTTCTAACAAAACATGCTTTACGTTTCGTGCTGTTACAATATACATACTTTTCACACTATAACCAAAAAGCGCTTACATTCTTACAATATAAATATTATATTCTACTAATTTTCAATTCAATTCAAAAATACTTTATTCATCCCAAAGGGAAATTAAATGTTGTAGCTAATATAATATATTGTTCAAACATTAAAACTATGTTGTTTGAAAAATAAAGCTTTTTATGTTATTATTGAATACCTTTTACTGTTAGAACATAATATATGTTTACCTTATAACATTATTAGGATGATGATGGTGCAGATAACTGGTTAAGAAAATGGAACCGATTAAGTTAGGTTTCTTCCTTTGATTGAGCAATAGAGAGATGTTGCTGTTATTCAAGAGATCCAACCATGAGCTTGAGCAGTACAAGGATGCAAATATTGATAAACAACTTAAAATACAGAGAAAATAATTTTTTTCTATAAAGAGGATAGATGCCTTTTTAAACATAGAACATTGATATTTATAGAAAAGAGCATTAAAAAGCACTTTGTTTATGCTGCTCCAGGGCCGCAAGTTGCAGACCTCTGGACTTGTGGGAACTTAATAAAACATTTTTATAAAAAAATACAATAAAATGCATTGATGTTTGCTGGTTATAACATGACAAAAGGTGAAAAACTTATAGGAGGATGAATACTTTAGCAAGACAGTGTGTTTTTTCACAGTAGTACATCATTTAATACTTAACTCCCATTTCATTCTCCAGAACCAATAAATGTGAAATAATAAACTTCTAAAATATACCAGTCAGTCAGTCAGTCATTTTCTACCGCTTATTCCATAGTGGGTTGCAGGGAAGCTGGTGCCTATCTCCAGCAGTCTATGGGCGAGAGGCGGGGTACACCCTGGACAGGTCGCCAGCAACACACAAACAACCATGCACACACGCATTCATACACATAAGGGCAATTTAGAGTGACCAATTAACCTAATAGGCATGTCTTTGGACTGTGGGAGGAAGCCAGAGTACCCGGTGAGAACCCACGCATGCACAGGAAGAACATGCAAACTCCATGCAGAAAGACCCCCGGCCGGGAATCGAA
Organism: Crenichthys baileyi; assembly: GCA_036173005.1. Classification (NCBI taxonomy): domain Eukaryota; kingdom Metazoa; phylum Chordata; class Actinopteri; order Cyprinodontiformes; family Goodeidae; genus Crenichthys; species Crenichthys baileyi. Next base: position 469,268 of record JAHHUM010000060.1, on the reverse strand, counting down.
CCCAGGACCTTCTTGCTGCAAGGCAACAGTGCTACCAACTGCGCCACCATGCAGCCCCCCGCCACTGTGCAGCCTCTAAAATATACCATGCAAACAAATCCCTGTTAAAGAAATTGTGGCGACTTAACATGCTTTCAGAAAACGTGGTGCAAGCAAAGTTGTAAAGATGTTAACAAAGAACGTCTTACATTTGACAAGTGCATCTCTTTTCCCTGATGAGGACAAAGTCCGCACTGTAAAGATAGATGGCAATTGGAAGCCTAAATTCAGCCATGAACCAGGCATCTGACAGGATTAATTTACTTCATAATGAGGGCAGTAGGGATTTATAGGTAATGGCGAGGTGAGCCCAATATCTCAGCAGGCACCGGTTCTTAATTTCAGGCAAATCCACTCACTCACATCATTGCTCTCTGTGAACGGTGCACCTTTTCAGTCTTTTCTGTAGTGCGCCAACAGTGGTGGAAGTTTTCCTGATGAACCTTGTTCTGCTTGATATTTTCAGAACACAGTGAGCTGCTGCTCCTGCCAAGATGACAAGACCATGGAAGAAATATGTGGACAGCCAAGGTAGAGAAACCTCCATCCTCTACATAATAACTTCTTCTCACCAAAGCAAGTCACAATAAAGTGCAAGGAAGACAAGTCAAACTGGTGCACCTCATTATACTACACACTATACTGTTTTGCTTTTAAAATAGATAACATTGTATCCTTAGAGAGTGCTTTCTCATCAGGAAAGCTTTTTAAGAGCAGATTCCAAGACGTTTATGACACAAAGCAGTTTCTGAATTTTAAAAGGATGCAACGTCCCGATTTCCATATAAAGTACAAGAAAAATCACTTAACACTAAGACTTCCAGAATTTTAACACTACTAGAACTCCCAAGCCTGTCAATTTGACGGCGAGCATTCTGGATACAAGGGCGGTGATGACGTCATCGCATTAACGCTATAAAAGTTTGGCTTTGACAAGAATTAATAATGGTATTTGATCAAAACCTATTATGTTTTATTGTTATTTATATATATTACTAAAAAATAATACAGAGTAGTGGGTACATTTAAGAAAAAAGCTTTACCAATCTGACCAAAAACTGGACAGCTCCATGTTACGCCCCCCTTTCACTTCGCGGACATAAACTAGTGCATTCAGCTCATCCACACTCATGTCCGAGGAGGAATCATCTCCTAAAACTCTGCGGGCCTCAGCCACACTGCAGCCGTTAATGCGGATAAGCATTTCGGCATCCACCACGCAGAGGAACGCTGACTGGGCAATTTGGATCAGGCGCTCTGTCAAGCGTTCTGGCTCTGATGCCTCCCTCTACTTTCTTCCTCCCCTACCACTGTCCACACAGTCCCATCCTTTCCTATCTTCTCCTCCTTCCAAGGTGTGCGCTCGTCTTGCGATGAAAACGCTGTAAAGCACAGAATAGGTTGTTGTTACTGGGCTACTAGATCTATGACCTAACTTATTGTTTATTTCTTTGTTCATTATCAGTACCTTGATTTGTAGTTTCTCTCCTGCCAGGGAGCTGGATTGCTGGGTTTATAGCTCGGCACTGGGCACCTGGCTCGTCTCCCTGTCTCTGAACCTGCACTGATTGTGGCACTGTTGCTATAGTTTATATATTATTAGTTTACCAATATGTAAACTATAGCCTAAAATGATAAAATAGTTACATAGGCTAGTCTTTTGCTACCTTGAAATAATGTGTCACAACCTCGTGCTAATGGGACGACTCGTGTTTTTTTAGTCGGAGGAGGCTCTGACCCGCTGTCACTGGAACTGAATACTGACCAAGAGTCGTCAGAATCCCTCTCGACCCAGAATCACGATCATCTAATTTTTGAAGCATTTCCAATGTCTCTTGAGCAGAAAATATCCTTCTAGAAGCCATTTGTAGGATGCCAACAATCTGACTGCGTCCTAGAGTGGCGGTTGCTAAGCAATGCTCGCGAATATACTCAAAAAAATCAATGTAAATAATAGGGCCGTCAAAATAGCGGCTGTGGTAGTTAGAGGTAGAAATAATTAGAACTTTTATTTGCTTTGTTATTTTTTTTAAAAAGAGACATAGGAATACAAAAGACACAGGTTTAGAAAAAGTCAGGATGCCAGGAAGATAAGAGTTTTAATAAACCAGAGTTATGGGATGTCAAACTTTCAAAACCGTCAAATTGACGGCTCTGGGAGTTCTAGTGTTAAAACTAGGGGTGTCAAATTATTGCGTTAATTGCTATTAATTAATTACAGTCATGCTTTGCGCATTATGTTTTTTAATCGTGTTAATCTAATTTTTAATCTCCAACTCTACTATTTCTGTATGAGAGTTCCCTTTTTATGAAATCTGTTTTTTATGCATTGGGCTTCTTGTGCTTCAGTTGTTGAGGGTGGAAAACAATGGTCAGTCACACCCTGAAGTGGACATTGATTGGCTGCCATGGGTTTGTATGAGCTGATAGGCTCAAGTGAGTAGCGGAGAAGAGACGCGAAAATGGAGGAGCATGTGAGAGTTGTCGGTCCAATGAATGGGAAATTTACATTCCAAAAACACCCCGACCGCACCATTGATAAAGGTAGAGTGATATGCCTTCTTTGTAAGAAGGCATATCACAAAGCACCCAGTCGCGAGTGCCGCCGCTACAGCTAATGTTAGCAGCGAAGACATTAGCAATTTAGCAAGCCACAGCAAAGCTCTTCGCCAAACTAAACTCGAAGAGAACACCCCACGTATGAGCAAATCTGCAACCGACAGGCTGACAAATGTTCTTGCCAAGTGGATAGCGTTGAACTGCAGGCTGATAAATATAGTGGAAGACGACCGGTTAACAGAGGTGTTGCAAACTGCGTCCAATGACCCATCATACAAGCCACCGTCCAGGTCGACACTGACGACCAAAATCGGCAAGATGTACGATGGCGAAAAGAAAAACAAACTTGAGGTTTTGATGAAGGACTTGCCCAACTATGTTGCTATAACTGGAGATCATTGGACCTCAGCTGGCAATCACAGCTATTTGGGAGTGACCGGACACTTTATTGATGGTGAGTGGAACCTCAACTCATTTGTACTGACCGTCATGAAAACAGAAACCACGCACTTTGCTGATAAATGTGCCGAACAGTTCCTCAAGGTGGTACATAACTGGGGAATTGAAAACAAGATATCCACCATTGGTACAGACAGCGCAGCAAAAATGCTGGCTGCTATGAGAGCACTTCCATACGAGCACAGCGCCTGCAATGCTCACATTCTCCAGAGGACCATCACGATCTGCCTCGATAGTAGTGGGTTTGCCGGTGTACTGGCAAAGTGCCGCAAGATTGTTGGCCATTATAAACAAAGCCCTGTGAGTACCACAGAACTTAACCAGCAACAAGTAGCACTTGGAAAAAAGAGCGAGCAACTTGTACAAGATGTACCAACCAGGTGGAATTCGACACTAGCAATGGTCTCACGCCTCCTACGCAACCGAGAGGCTGTCCAGGCTACATTGGACCAAGAGAACCACAGATTGGTCATGCTAAATGAAGCTGAGTGGGGGAAACTGCAGAGGCTGGAGGTCCTGCTTGAACCATGCAGGTAAGCCCAAATAAACACGTCCATTTTAATCAAAAACTATTGTCACATGTTAGGTAGTTACATTTCAGAACAATTAAATTGGAAATCAGTGACACTTTAGTTTAAATATCCAGCTAAGTTCATTTTTGCAAACTTATCCACCTCTGCAGGTATTTGACTGAGCTGCTGGGTGGTGAGGCCTACGTCTCTTGCTCTGTAGTGCTGCGTGCTTTTCGCCTCTGGACCGTGTCATGGACATCACTGATGATGATCCAGCCTATGTGATAAAATTCAAGAACGCGTTCCAGAGGGACCTGGCAGCACGGCGAGTTGATGCCAATGAGACATGGTTCAAGTTGGCCACAGCACTGGATCCACGTTTTAAGGATTTGAAATGTCTTCCAAGAGAAAAGAGGGAACAGGTAAAGACTATAAGGATAAGCTGGATGAAAGAGTCCAATTTATCAAAAAAGAAATGAATTTATATAGCACTTTTCACACATAAGAAATGCAACACAAAGTGCTTCATAAAATAAAAAATAAAAAAAAACATCTACTGCAGTTAGTGTTAATGATAATCATTCACTCATCCATCTATTAATTAATTCATTCATTTAGGTGTGGACCAGTCTGGAGAACATGCTCCAAGCAGCAGACCCCAGAAGAGAAGCTACTCTCCAGCCCTCCACAGAGTATGATGAACCAGCTCAGAAGAAGAGGAGTGTTCTCCTGCTGGGGTCTGACTCTGACTCAGAAGAAGATGGAATGATGTCTGGAGAGCTGCAGCGCTACAGAGCAGAGCCCAGCATCAGTATTGATAACTGTCCCCTGCAGTGGTGGTATGCTCACTCAGGAGCCTATGAAAAGCTGTCAGCCCTAGCACGCAAGTACCTGGCCTCCCCGGCAACCTCCATACCATGTGAAAGACTGTTTAGCCTTGCAGGCCACATAGTACAAAAGAAAAGGGCAGCCTTGCTCCCAGAAAATGTGACCAAGTTGGTCTGTCTCAGCGACTGGCTGAAGAAGAAGAAATAAGAGGCATGAGGTCAGCAAAGCTGCTGTGTCCTCTGCCTACTAGAAGTGATTGTTTCAGCACTTTATTTTTGTTATGATGAACAATTATTTTTGGTGTGCTTGCTTACAGCATTGTGATTGATAGGTCTGTTTTATTTTTTTTGTTATCTGAAGCAGAGGAAAAGCAACAAGTTCAGTGTTCAATAATTTTATTGTTCATAAAAGTGTTCTTGCCATTTTGTATGTTAACTTACAGCATTTTATACGGACCTGATGTTTTAATTTTGACATTGTTGGGAAATTAAAAAAAATTGCTCAGCAATATTTCTGCCCTAGTGACAGAAACTACAGGTTGAAAGCAGCACTTGGGAATAGTCTCAAATACAGCGGAATGTAAATGGCTAGAACTGCATCTGTTCAAAACAATAAATTACTTTATAAAACCAATTTTTGTTATATATCTATGTTTTGATCTACCACAATAATGTAACAAATTGAAATTGAAATACCTCAACCAAGTTTAGGGCATTTCTCAGCAATTTTTAGGTGAGATTAAAAAGGAGATTAATTAGATCAATTAATTACAGATCATAGTTAATTAATCTCTCAATTTGCTGTCAATCTATTGACAACACTAGTTAAAACATCATATGTTATATCATATGTTATCTATCTATCTATCGAGAGTTAGAAAGCTGATAAACAGAGACAAGTGTAAAATAAGACACAAAGGAACCAAGTAAGTTTGACTTGCAGGGGTGAGACAGTCCCCTGCCAGAACATTGACTTCCTTCTCACAAAGGGAATTATCCTTGCACCAGGCTTTTATTTACAACTCACATTCCTACAAGCAAAAAGCGGGAATTGGTTCAGCCAATTCTTACAGAGATTTCAACCTAAAAGTGTAGACATTCCCATATATGGTATACGCTTGTCATGTCCAGGGAGTGATCCACTCCAGACGCCATTTCTCAACCTTCCACAACACTTTTTCGCACTAAAAAAGCAATCATAGGAATCATCTTAAATATAGTAGAACTTCAGACATAAACATGATTTAAACTAAACAATGATAACTTATATACATTTTTCCAACACTATCTATCTAGAGAATGACAGTTGGTTGTGGGGGGTGTTTTGCCAGGCTCCGGCGGGGAATCTTGGCCGGGCAGTGTGTGGCGGTGATTGGGATGTGACTTTACTTTGGTGGAGGGGCTGGCCGGCCGGCGTGTTTGGTGTGGCGGGTTATGCTGTGTGGGAGTGTGTGCGGCCGGCATGCTGGGTTGCGTCTGGGTTGAGGTGTGGCATTAGCGGGGTGCATGGTGTTTGGCGTGCTGTGGTGGCCATCCTTCGATGCTACCTTCTTTGACTCTGGCACCCAGCTTGGCATCGGGCTGGGGTCTCGGTTGAGTGGGTGGAGCGGTGGAGCACGTCTTGTACTTGCACTGGGGCGGTACAAGAGCTGGCCAGGGACCTCTTGCCAGGTGAGTTTGTCCCATCTTGGTGTGGGGTCAGGGTGTCCATTGTGAGCACGGTGCTTGATGGTGTCTGCCCTGTTGCGCTTGTGGGCGGAGGCTGGGATGGTTTTGTGCGGAGTCCTTGCCTTGCCGTCGTGATGAGCTGTGTGGTGGAGGGCAGGATGCGGTGGAGGTGCTTGCAGGGCTGATTTAGAACTTGAGCTGTGTGGATGTGTCTTCATTGGCTTTTTGGGGGTTGAGCTTATGCGAATCTGTGGCGTTGTGCCCTGTGGGGAGGGGGTTCATGGCGTTTGGGTTTGGGGGCATATGTTCAATATCTGTGTCCTGGTTGGGGGTGGCCCTGTGGGGAGATTCATGTTGGGATTCATGGGGGGTGGGGGGCTCATTGGGTTGAGATCGGAATTCATTGGAGGGTTGGGGGATGGCTCTGGTTGGTGGGCTCATTTGGATCAGCTAGACCCCTCGTTTGTATGTGGACCCCTCTCTGGATGAGGACAGGAACCGTTGGGGGATGGGGTTGGAGTGGGGGATTGGCGTCTGGGCCGGGGTCGCTCGAGTTCAGGGGGTGCTGGCACTAGTCTCGGCTGGTGCTGGGGCAGTCTGCCTGACTCCACCTTAGAAGGAAGGGGACCACCTCCTGACTCCAGGGGCTGGTTGCTTTGGTGTGTGCCAGCTCACTCCCGATGGCTGCTTGCTAGGGCCTGGGCCAGCTGGCTCTGTCGGGCCTCTGCTTGGGGAGTGGTGTGCCCCAGGGTCTTGGCTCTCTGGGTCCATGGCTGGATCTGCACCAGCATAGACAGCTGCCTGCGAGGCCTGTGGGCTCATCGCTGCAGCTTTCTGGTGCTTCTGCACTGCAGCTGCTGGGTAGTTCCCCTGCGGCAGTCCCGGCGGTGTTCCTCCTGAGGTTCCCATGCTCTGGGTGGCCTTTGGATGTCTGTGGCTCAGATCTCCTCCGTGTCTGTCCTGGGTCCAGGGGGGACAGGTCTGTGGCTCCTTACACTTGCTATTGCATATTTATATGCAGAAACCTCATATACACAAGTGTGCTCACACTTACACCCACAGGTGTTTAGATTCAGGTGTTAACAGATACTCAGATGTATAATGAGCCGCAGTTATCACTAAATACATCTTGCATTCATTAGTACCGTGCACTTTTCGGTAGCAATGCCGTTGTTATGTATGTTTCTGCAGGTAAAGCAGAAACACATAACAGCCGTCCTCTAGGGTGTTATCTTGTATTATCTTCACCCTGTGTGACAATTCTTTGTCTACCCTATTATTTTCTCCTTCTCTCCATTTTTCCTTTTTGCCCCACCTCTCTCTCTTTCATGCTTCTCATTTTCCTTTTCGTTTCCGTCTTCATGTCCATTACAATTAAAATAATCCCAAAGCAGTTTCCAATAAAGTTTCTTTTATAAATATCAAGCAGAGTATTATAGCGTTAGCCGTAATGCTCCACTTGTGAAAATAAGTCTGTTGGGCATCGTCTTGGCACTCAGACAACAATTCTGAGTGCTACTCTGCCGGACAGCACACAGTAAAAAAAAAGAGCTTTAATTTATTTATGTGAAATAGACAAATAGAAGCAGTTTGTCAAAAAGATGAAATAAAAAAACATGTACACACATTCATACTGATTGCACAATTACCATTATTGAATCTCCTTTTCGTTGATATAGAAAGTTTTTGAAAGAAAGTGCTCCTTTTAATCTGCTTGTCCTTGTTTTAATTGATCTGTAGCATCTGCTTGATGGTAACAGTTCAAATAGAGCATGATCAGGGTGAATATTGTCCTTTATCATTTTATGGGCTTTTTGGAGACCGTGTGAACTGTGAAGTTCTTCAAGTGTGGGGTGAGGTCAGCCAACAAACCTCTGGGCTGTGCTAATGAATCATTAAAGCGTTCTTGTGATCCACTGTATCGCTGGTGTACCACACATAGATGCAGTAGGTCACTATGCTCTCAGTAGAGCACAGATAAAAGGACACCACCAGTCTCTGTGTGATGCTACTTTTCCTAAGCACCTTCAGGAAGTACAGTCCCTGCTGGGCCTTTATCAGCAGCTCAGAGGTGTCCTCGATGTGGACTCCCAGGAAGCAGAAGCCAGCCACCCTCTTCACACAGTCCCCGCTGATAATCAGTGGTGTAATTTCCATTCTATTTAATTAATATCTCCTTGGTCTTTGAGACGTTGAGAAGCAAGTTGTTCTGTGTGCACCATGCTCTTAGCTGTTCCACCTCGTCCCTATAAGCGGGGATGCAGTCGTAGGTATAGAGGGTGCAGAGCAGGGGGCTCAACACACAACCCTGTGGAGAGCTCGTGAAAGGGGCACAATTGAGAGCCCCATTTTAGCTCCGCTACCAACATGTGGTTAAACATCCTATTAATGGTTTCTTTACAATTCTTTGTTATGGTTCTTGAAAGGGGGAATTGATCCAGAGCCAATTTTTTAATATGTTTTTACATGGTGGACATAGCTGATCTAAACATGCTCACTATTATATAAGAGACGGCATATCAAACTCTTTCTGACAGTAACATGAAATGCAATGGATGAAAATACAGGGAAGAGTCAATATTTTTGTTGTATGTACCAGTATGTTATTTTCCTAAAGAATATATCATATTCACATTTCAGTTTTAAAAAAGTGAACAAACCAATGTTGTCTCATGGTACTTTCTCATGGAAACTCACATCTTTTAAATTGCATCTTTCATGTTTTTTTCAGTTTTGGGATGACTAAAATAAAAACTGTGTGACAAAACTTCGTCTTTTCACAACTTAACCCAACAAGGCCTTTGCCAGTTTCCAGTATCAAGATTTTCAACACTTACAGCTTAAAAACTGCTAATTTATTTATTTTTGTCATCCTATGGTTTTAATGAGCTGATTTAATTCAGTTAGTAACTCAGTGTTGCCACTCCTCCATCTGTTGCTGCAAACTGCCGGTCAGCTGTCTGAAAGAAGGCACATTTCTTTCCATGTTCTGCAGGACCTGTTGTCCTGAAAAAGATGGACATTCATTGTGTGGAAACTAAAGCAGCACCATCCATCACTTTTATTAAGGTAACAGTTTTAAAACTACAGTTGGCAGACTACAAACATGTTGACTGCAGGCTGACTACCTGGGCAGATTATCTAAACTAATTAAACAGCAAATTTGATAATATTCTACTTGACTTACTCTATAAAGAGCATATAATTATTTAATATGTGTAAAAAGCTCTTCAAAAGCATGTTCAAATGTATCCTACACCTGAGTTAAGTTGCTTAAGAATTATTTGTTGCTGTACATTTTAATTTGTATTAACATTGGGATAACATGGGATAAAAGTACACACCAGAATCCATTTCGTGTCTTTGCCAGACTTACAAAGCAGAGGCTAAACCTGGAGGTGTAAAAAGAACAAGCAGGGAGGACACAGCAGATATCTTAAGTCATTACTGGAACCCCAGCAGAAAGGATTTGTGTTTACTGTGAACAAAACAGCTTCTCAGTTCTATCGTCACCAAAGCAGCCTCAATTTTTCCACAATGTCATTCCATGATGTTTGTTTTGAGGCAACGTTTTTTTGCTGTATGCATTAGTCATGCAACCAAAGCAGGAGTCACGACACAAAGAATGTCATTTGTCATGTCATTGGAACAGAATGTGTTTTATTTTATTGTAGTGACAGATTTAATGATAAAGAGGAGTTTCATTTTTTTGGACAAGCTAGAAAAGCTCCTTCAGGTCTAACTGTAAATGAGGTCTTGCTACTTAAGAAAGGCCTGGCCAACTTGTTCATCCTTACCAGGCCTCGCCTTGCTCCACTGGCCCCTGGACTCTACTCTCACCCCCCTCTTTTTCATTTTCTAAACCAGCCAGAAGCCATCTGGTTTTATTGGAAGGTTTTTTTCAAGCTATAGCCTCAAACATTCATTCTGTGTCCTAACACTTCCAAGATAGTTTCCTTTCTGTTCTCTCTGCCTCACTTCATCTTTATTTCTCACTCATCTCGTTCTTTGTGTGCTGTAGACATTCTCTCTCTTTTTTTGACTTCTTACCCATTTTTTACTTTCTCAAATTTTCACTTAATCCTCCAACTTATCCCAGAGCTTATTCCAGTGGATCAGTTTGGCCTGGCTTTTTTTAAACCCCTCTTTCACAGAAAATCAAAACAGCAAACACCAATACTTGTTGAAGTCATATTAAAATTTTCCTCTTTTTTTTTCCTTTTTCTTTTTCCACAGAGTCTTCAGAGAGCTGGTGCTGGCTCTCATCTACTTACTTTTAATTTAGCTCCCACAGACTGACACAAACACGTTCTGGAGGAGATGGGCCTCAGTTTTCTGCTTTATTGTTATTCTGCTCTCTGCACTTCTCAGTGGGGAGGTCATGTCAGCAGCTCTAAAATAATTACAACAACAAACAAAACAACTGAGAGTAGGAGCATAATGTGCGCTAAATAAATAAAACAATCTTTAAATTTCAATGAGTCTCTTTGCTTCTGTTTTCTTGCATTTTAGTCTTCTTTTAACACCCTTGAGACTTTAGTTTATAGATCGCATAACAAGAGCAAGTTTCTTTGATTGCAGCCTAATTAGCACTGTTGCTTGAAAGTGTCATAAGGGCACACTGTTTGACATATTTAAACCAATTCTTTATCATGAGGTAAAATCTGTCAACAGATGAATTATTTATAATTTCCAGATGATGTTTCCAAATCCTGCCACAGGCGTGCCATTTCGTCTTTACTTCCAGAAATGAACACATCTGCAGAGGGATCTTAAGGCTTTCTGTGAGGCCAGCAACACAGCATCTGTGTTCTCTGAGATACATATCCGCTGGTAATGGTGCCTGCTTTAAGAAACCCAATGAATCCTTTTAAAACGAGAGATAAATTGGGAGAGTGTTTGCCAGATAAATTGGCTCGATAGTTTAGTGGAAATTAACTAAGCGCAAACACGAAGTGAAGCTTTGTAATATATTTGGACCCTTGTGCCATGTGGGATATTATGCCAAGACAAATCGTTGCTATGGATCTCTTCATGCTATAGATACCATTTTGTTTCATGATTGACTAACACACTCTTAGGGCTGCTGCCCTGACAGTTTTCTCAGTTGCTCAATTAGACACAAAATGCCCACCATTAACCATAAAACTGCCACCCATTCTTTGGCCTCAGTGTTTAGCTTCATTAATGCCACTGTCTTTACTCACCAGCTTTTCATAATTTACAAATACATGTATACATCCTCATATTCATCAACAACAAATAGTTGTCATTATCATGCAGCAAGAAAGGATAATGACACCAGAATCAATGTTTATGCATTGTTGTTTGCCATGTGTGTTTCTGTGTTGACCTCTGAAGGACTGATGTTCTTTTTAGGGTGTTACCTACCTCTCACCTGCTAGAGATGGGCACCAGCCCCACTGCAACCTGAAAAAGATTTAGGGATAAAGAAAATGGATGTGAATGTTTTGATTTAATCTAATTTATTTATATTTTGCTTAAAAAGTATCCAGAATTTCTTGTAATCTTCTATTGTGGCATTGATCGATAGTTCTCCAAATTTCTTCAATAAGGTTCTCTTTTGATCTTTGTGTGCTTTTATTTCACAAATTTTCAGTCATGTTCTTGTACCTTGAAAAGTGCATAAATGGAGGAAAAATAAGAAATTACAGCATAGTATCTAAAAGTCATGTCGCAGACCTACAACAAATCTAAGAGATACTGTACATCATCAGTCAGTTGATCTTTCAGTTTTCAGTTAAAAGATTTTGAGAATATAATGTGTGATTTTATGTCTATCAACTTATGTCATCTTAGGTAGTCATTTATAGATTGAACAAAAAAAAATCAAATGATAACTTTTTGACAGGCTGCTTGTAACGGAGATTCTATTTAAAACAGATTCTTTGCTAAGTTGTCTGTTTTGTGCAGAGACACCCCAACACGTCCCTGGAGCTTGGCAGCCTTTTTAATGTGTGCATTATTCACAGGTCAGAGATAAGTGGCTCAGCAAGAAAAAAACAAAAACAGAGAAAGCACCATTCATCTGAAATGGTCAGGAGGCAGACAAAAAAGGGCTAAAAAGCAACTAACTCTGACCAGGTTTCCTGTGCTGCTCAATAATTATCACAGCATAGTGCTGCCACCACCAAGTTTCAAGGTGTGGAGGTACAGTATTACCTTTTTGTCGCATACAACAATTTGCTTGCAGGCTCAAAATTTAATAATTTAAAAAAAGGTTCAAGGCATATAAATACATTTACACGACTATCACACACTGCAGGAGACAGTTTTACTGCTGTGAGTCGGTACATACACACAGTTTAATGTATGTTCAATCACAGAAAAAACAGTAAACCTTCACTTTCTTTTTACCAGATTCCACCAGGCCACTATAGAAATGCACAATACGTAAAACCCTAACATTTAAAGGCTAATAACTTTCTTCTCCTCTTAATGTGTGTGCTTCAGTGCCTCAGAAATTGCTATAGAGGCACAACAGACAAACAAAAAAGAGTATACTTAAGCTAAAATGTCACTCCATCAATCTGCATTTTAAGAAAAGAATAACCGACTGAAACCAAAGTAACATCAGCTTTATTTAAACATACCAGAAAATAAATGGGATTTAATCTCCTTTAAGTTTAAATAATCTCTGTAAATCCTAAATGTCTCCTTGATGCAAGGAATATAATTATAACACCATTTTAGATTATCTCTTTAAATGATGTTTCCATAAATGGGTTTCATTTAATTACTCTACAAGAAATTCTTCATTGCCAGCAATTTTAATTTTAGCACAGCTCTGTAGTGTTGGCTCAACAACAGAAAAATCTCAAATTTCTTTCTCTTCACTCAGAAATGAGTCCTACGGTGCCACTAAAATGTATGTTGCATAATGTGTCAAGTGACTTAAGCAGCACTTATACATTTTTCGCAAAGTCTTGCATGCTCCTGCACCTTACCTTGTCACGCAACAATCTGATAGTACTACTTCGACTAAAACCCCTAAAAATACCCTGAAGGAATCCCAATCTAGCACAGCCACGAATGAGTCTCATCCTGGAAATAAGAAAGTGAGAAATGACTCTGCATGAGGCAGACAAATATCTGACTCCTGAAAATAACTCCTTTCTGGGAGCTATTATTAAAAACCTTATTACCTTCTTCATCTGGAGCTCCTTTGTCATTATTATTACAGTCAGACGGCATATCATCAATTTCATCAGAGTCACAACGATAACTGTCATCATCATCATCATCATAATGCCACTGCTCCTGCTGTAACATCAGCATTATTACCCTGTCATCAAATATTCACTTATTAGCGGCAAGTATTTGTGATAAAAGGTGTTTGTCATGAATTCAGTAATTCAGCTCAGCAAAATACAGCAATCTGTAATCTTTGGAAATAAATATGTGTGAAGATTTGGTTGAAGAGAATCTGCAGATCAAGGAAAGTCCCAGATACAAGTTTAAAATTAGATCCCGTAATTAAACACATAAATGGACATTAAATTCTGTATTTTAACAAATAGCGATAAAGGGTCAGCAGCAGCAAACACTGCTGAATGAGCTTGTTGGAAGTGACATTTTGAGAAGCAGAAGACTAACATTCCCACTTTCCACACCTGCATTTAACACAATCAATCAGCCAGTGAATCAGAGGCTGATAAACGATTGCTGATGAAACTCGGTTTAGGATCAAAATATGAACTTTGGAGTGAAAACAGTTTTATCATGTTCTTTTCCCTCAAAATTATCTGCTGGATGTTTTCGTTTTTGTTAGACATGACAGATGCAAAGACAGTGAAGAGAAGTGCTGCCACTGGGAGAGAAAATGAATTAAACTGTTTATCTTGTTCAGATGGCCGCAGTCAAGGAGTGAGATATATTAAAGGAATAGTGCCTTTTTTGAAGTCATTTTGTTTGAAAAACATATGATTAGTTATTGTCTCATCTGCAGTAGTAGGCGGTCAGAGTGCTGTCTATTTTGAGACAAAGAGGGATTTCCTGATAAATAAATCAAACTGATCTCTCTTCAGAATGGCATAACAAGAAACACAGTTTTCACATCTCATCCCCAAGAAATCCACCGTGATTCAATCTAATTGCTACAATGTAGATTTTTTTTACTGCTTCCTTTTTGCATTACAAGGACCAGGTCTGTGTGCGACACTAAATCTTGCAATTGTGGTATTTCACAGGGAAGATACTATACAAACTCTGAATTGCATTTTAACTTTATTTAAATATCAATGTAATATATATAAAACAATATCTTTAATATGACATTAGTGAAAATACAGTAATATTTAGTGGACTAAAGTTATTTTTGGTTAGAAATATTTACTCTTTGGAAGCCTGCATTTCAGATCTTCACAATATATGAAATCACAGTCATTGTCACAGTATCAGTGTGTGTAGTATTAGAATTGGACAGGAGTGCTTGGATTAAATATTTGGTTGGTTATAGTAATTCAGGATCCAGGCATTCAACTTTACTTGCAATACAGCAATACAGTATACTTGTCCAAATGAATAAACCTAAAGCTGGTTGCACTTATTAAATGTATACATGCCAGATATTGGCTATGCCTTGAAATCTCAGATTACAGCAAAGGCAGATCTGACCCTAAAATAGCAAATAGCAACTCCCTTTGCCCACCTGTAAAACAAGTATTTGCCTCCCACAAATCACTTCTGTTTTTGTTTTCATTATTTTATACTATTAAATTTTTCAGACTTCCAAGCAATCTTTAATATCAGACAAAGACAGCCCAAGAACATACAAATGCATGCATGATCATTTTATTTAGTAAGGAAAATCTTGAAAACCATCGGAATCTTGTTCTTGTCATATTGTTTTTAACGAGTTTGACCCACATGCAGAAAGCAATCCAGGAGAACAGTTAGTTTAGTGAAAATGTTTATTTACAAGGAAGAGGAAAAGGTGCAGGTAGCAGGAACCGGGAGACCAACTGTAAAATAAATAAAACAGGAAGCTTGGAGCAACTAGGGTACTGGAAACATGAAAATAGTAATTCAACATGAAAATAGTAATTCTGCCTTACTGAAGAGGGTGGAGAAAATTCGCCAGAGGAGACTAGAGAGACCAAGTGGAGGTAACCAGTGAGAATGGATCGGATGAGCTTGGTATGCCAGGAAGGTTTGTAGTCCAAGTGGTGTTGTAGACGGCTGGGTGGTTGGAGGAGGATGGAAAGAGTTCAGTGATGTGGATCCGAAGAGCGAGGTAATCGGGAGGCTGACAACTAACGTGATCCAAAGAAGTAATGAGAGCTTGAAGTCTCTGTTCCTGGAAACCGATAGTTTCCTTCCAGTAATCGAACATCCAGACTAGGTTCTTTTCTTGACAAGGTTAGGCTCAGGAAAACCTGCAGACAATAAAGAATACAAAATCAAAAGTCTTTCATAGGCAAGTTCAGGACAAAGAGGCTAGGTAGTACCACTGAAGGTAACACTCTGGCACTGAGTAGTTGACAGCCTCCTCCTTAAATAGTCCACAGCAGGTCATCAGGGAAATAGCAAACACCTGCCCACCACTCCTCCAGGATCCACACCATCAAGGGGCTGAGCACAATAAAACACAACAACACAAAATACAGAACCTGACAGTTCTATGTGAAAAGGTGATTACTCCTTAAACCTAATTTCTGTTGTCCACCGTTGGGGGCAACAACTCTGATTGAGCAATTGCAATAACTGGCATTCCGTCTTTTGCATTACTCTGAAGGAATTTTGGCCCACTCTTCTTTGCAGGATTGTTTTAATTTATCCACATTGGAAGAATTTCAATAGGCCACTCCAAAACATTCATTTTGTGCTTTTCTGAGTCAGTTAGAAACCAATTTGAAGGTATGTTTCATTTACTTACAGAAGATATATTGCACACAGTAAAATGGATAGTCTAATGCACATATCTTATTGCATGCCACATTTGCATACTTTCAATTTTCTGTATTCCAATTCAAAAGAAAAATATTAAATTATCTTTGCACACAGACACATGCATTACCACCTTAAACTAACCAGGTTCAATCATGTAAGTCTTATAGTTCAATTTTCACAGGTGTCAAGATTTCCCCTGAATATTTTAGTTGTATCACACTTCAGTGCTGTTTCTTGGATGACATGTGGCTGTTAAATCTGTGAAATCAATTTTTTGTTTGTTTTGTCTGAGTCAGATAAAGGCAACTTTTTCCAAAAGACAATAAGCAAATACCTTAAACGCTGGCATGTGAAAACATTTGGCAATACAGTGGCTAGAACAATGTTAGTGAAACCATTTAAACCTTTCCACTTTTATGTTCAGTGTATTTTATTAAGATCTTCTGTAACAGACTGACACAAAGGAGTTCAGTATTGTGATGTGGATAAAGAAAACAACACAAATAAAAACATAAAAATGTGTAGTACATTTTATTCACCCCTCTGTATCAATAACTTTGGAGAACTTTGCAAATTTCCCCCATTGTTCTTTGTAAAATTGCTCAAGATCAGTTAGATTGGATAACCCTCTTCAATGAACTGTGATTTTCTTTTTATCAAATCTTGTGAAAAAATTAACATTTGGGTTTGACCAGGACTTTGGAGGTCAAACTGCAAACTGACTGAGCATGTCAAACATGCTTAGTTAAACAAATTATTTGCTGTAAGTCCTACATTCCAGCTCTGTCTGTATATTTCCTGTTTTTTGTCCAGCTTGATGGTAAGCATCCGCCCATGTCTTTTGCTGCCTATACCAGGCTTTATTTTAGTATTTATCTACTTACCATCAACTCTCACCAACTGCCATGTCCCTGCTAAAGAAAAGCATTCCTACAGCATGTTGCTGCCACCTCCTTGTTTCACTGTGGGAATGGTGTGTTTAGCACAATGTGAAGTGTTAGCTGTATCCATAAAAGGCTTATATTGGAGAATGGTCAAGCAGAGGTGTTGAGAGCTGACTGAACAGAGAAGATAATTGGCAACACAGGTCCATGAAGGGAGAGAGGTTATCCACTTGAGTCCCCAACCGGCTGTCCTGTAGTTTTCCGGAGGTTCTCAGAGCTTCTGTGAAAAAAACTCAAGGTAGAGCTCTGGCTGACTAATCACAATCAGAGTTGACCAGCATGTGGGAAAGTGACATCTGTCATATCTTTCTGAGCAGCCAGCTTGATGAGGAGATGAGAAGCAAGTGTCGAGGCACCACAGCACAGCAGCCAAAAAATGTTTGATGCAATGGTACTTTAGAAAAGTAAACTATAAAATGTATCTGCATTAACAGTGTAAATGTTATTCTTTGTTTCTATTTCTGCTAACTTTTACAATGACAGTCATAATGAGCTCACCAAAAGCTTTTCATCTGTGGTAATGATTTGTGACTCTTTATCATCACCACTGCTGTTTTCCTCTGCGAGAGTCTGCAGAGATGCTGAAAAAATGAAAAATGATTTTTCCTACACCATGTAACAAGGATGGTGGAGGAAATGTCAGAGTAAATAGCCCGCAGGAGGAAGAGAAGAAAACAAACAGGGGCTATAGCGAGTTTGATCTGCTATTTATGAGAAAGCGGAAAAACAAAGAAAGACTATGCAATCAATAGCTTTCTAAATCACCTGAGAGGGGGTTCTCGGGGGCTCCTGGGCAGGCCTCCAGCACACAGATGGGCAGTCCATGCACCCACACAGGAGGAATGGAGCCCCACATTCAACCTTGCAAATTCTGAAAATATGTTCATGTAAGTCTGCATACAACTCTTTCTCAAACAATAACTCATGCGGACAGTTTACTTGTTTTCTCACACACCTTAACAAACCAAAAATAATTCCCACTTCTTTCACATAGACACATGCACTCTGACATCCACTGTGAAAGTTCTGTACAATCTGTGGTACACATGCACAAGCGTATACTGAGATGCACTTTCTCCCTCATTGCCAAAACACTCGACTCTGCTTTCACAAAAAAATCAGAAATGAGCTTCCCTCTATCCCAGTCTGTGTTTACCTACTGTCACACACAAACATGCATGCACACAATGACATTCATGGCTCCAATCGCTTCCAAGCACCCCTGCTTCTCAGATACGACAAGCACTCTATGCAAGAAACCCTACTGAGATTCTATAAAAACAGTTATATATATCTGCTTTCACCTGCAAATCAAATTACAACCATAGTTTTGGCTAAAAGCTGCAGGTTGAAATACAGCATGTGGGGAGGTGTTGTAAATATACACAGTAAAATTAAGCATGGATATGAACTAAGCGAATAAAAATGATGTATTTCAGTGTTGATTGTAACTAACGTTTATAGATTTTTTAGTCCCATTTCAGCTATTAATAGCTTAGCTGCAGTTTTTGTCTAAATTACATTTACTGCCATTTAGTTTGAAACTGCCTGAGTGTTTAAAGAAGTAGGTTTCTGGGCAGAACAAACAAGTAAATTGTTGTTATTTTTTCCACAAAGACAAAATTTTGCAAGTCAAGCTGACCTGATTCTTATGTTCTGTTTGTTTATGTTCTCTCCCTTTTCATTTGCTTGTAAGTATCACTACAGGTACTTTCCAAGTCTATAATGGTCCATCTGTTTTCTTTGTTAACATTGTAGTTCTGTGTGGAACCCACATCAATTGAACGCCTGGTCAACTACGTTTAGACCTTCTCTCCAGTTGCTTAATTTATTTGCAAAGCCTCATCTGCGTATATTAACATGTTCAACAATGACATGCAGCAGGTGTCCATGCAATACAGTGCTTTCTTTTCACTAAACGATGACAGAAATAATCATGTAAGGTATGCCGATTGTATAGCAGAAAGGTCCTTGCAAAAGAACTTAAAGTTTTAATTAATACCCGTTTAACTTTTTCTGATTTCGTCAACTTACAACTACTAACCTGATTGTGTTTTATTGGGGATTTCAGTGGGAGACCAACAGGAAGCAATGCATGTGTGAAATAGGAGTTTACCGGTGCATGGTTTTCAACATTTGTGCAAAGAGCATCATGAAAACCAGAACAATAATTATTTGCCTATTAGTACCTAATCGGGTCAGGTCAGCACTACATGGTTTGGTTCGTTTCCCATTACAGTTAAGTACCATCTCAATGTGGATGGCATCGTCAATAGCCCTACAGTCTGAAAAAGTAACGTGATGTAATTTGTAGTGACACAAACACAACAGCAGCCTTGACTGCTGCTCAGTCTATGGCTGTTCTCAGACTAAGAGTGAAATGAGAGCCAAAGAAGTCTGTGGGCAGCAGGACGAAACACTGAATAAGTACAAGAGAGAGTTGGAGCCTATGGAGCAGTATCAAACTGAAGGGTATGAGCTAGACGACGTATGAGGATAAGCTAACACTACCTGATACTAACTTGCTATAGTGGTCATATACCCAATAAACCCAGCAAACAACGATTTAATGGGTAAAGATATTGGTTAGCAAAATATGCTATGCAGGTTTTCAGCACAACTTAGCACGGTTCCATGTAACCATTACTAATCCAAAAGCCTAAAAAGCGATTAGAGCCTTGCTGAGTAGGGACTAGTGGATAAAGGGCAATAGAGGCAGCCAAGAGGCCCATGATAACTCTTGAAGAGTTGGGATCCACAGCTTATGGCGGAAAATGTGTTGACAGAACAAGTATTAGCCATGTTCTCCAAAAACATGGTTTGTAGGAAAAAAGGGGCAGGAGAAATCAACTGCTGGAAGAAAGCAGGAAGTCCCCTTCAAATTTTGCACAGAAATTTTGACGGACAAAGATAACCAATAAGAAACTTTCTGACCTAAATCTAAATTCTCCATGTTAACAGGGTGGTGGCACCATCATGAAATTAGGATATATTCCTTTAGCAGGGACAAGGAGTTGGTCAGAGTTGAAGGGAAGATGGATGGCTACATGAAAGAATACCGGTTAGAGCCTGCAAAAGACTAAATACTGGGGCCAAGATTCTCCATCCAGCAAGACCACAACTCCAAAAATACAACCATAGCAATACATACTTACCATACTAAATCCAGTGGTTTGTGGTAAGACTTGAAAATTGGTATTTCCAGACACTCTCCATCCAAGCTGTGTGAGCTATTTTACAAAGAGGTAAAGGCAAAATGTCAGACCTGCAGCTACAATTGAAGCAAAAGAAGCTTCTACAATATTGACTAAGGAGGTTAAATGTATATTCACAAAACACTTTTCAGATTTATAGTTGTCAAAATCATATTTCGTCCACTTTACAATTTGCAAAATGTGAACAAGTTAAAAGGTTGGGAATTATTTGGAAAGGCACAGTACAAATATCCAAGCAACCAGATTTGTTACAAGGGTTAAGGCTGTTTTACAGTGCATACCTTCAGGTCCTGAAGCATCAAGTCAGATTTAAAAAAAAACTTGACTGACCTACTTGTTTCAGTAACACCAGCTCCAGCAGTGAGCTGAATGAGAACCTGTGGGGAATAAGATGCACTTTTGGGTCAAGAGAAAAAACAAGGCAATGTATTCTCCTCCTGGTTGAGTACAAACGAAGCAGTGATCTGGGTGAGCATGCATGGAGATGACTCACTCAGACTATGTTCTGCAATATGTTAACAAAGAAATTAATAGAATATTCTATATGCTACCAATCATAATACTGTCCTAGAATAAATAATTTTGGTTTAATTTAATATGTCAAAATATTGCTGTATGTGTAAACACAGCTGCTGTCAGTCTGAGGGAGGAATAAAAAACAATTAGTGCCAGATAAAAAAAAAAAGTGTAAAGGCAAGATGTTTAATTCACTGCGAAGAAGTTGAGAATTAGCAAGAAACTGTGGTTGTATTTTGCATAAAATTTTACAAACTGCAATATTTATGTGAGGTCCAATTTGTAGAAGCACAACCTAGAATGGAAAACAAGGGTAATAAGTGAGAGAGAGTTGAGGTCAGAGCTGTTTTCACCTGGGTGGGAGGTGGAATGTGAATATCTATTCAATAGCCATCAGACACAGGAGGATTTATAATCTTACGTAGCATGATTCTGTCACCCTGAGGCAAGCTGAGCACTCACACCAGAGCAATGGAGCATGAATGCTCCCTCACAGTGAACCGCTGTGATACATACAGAGAAGGAGGCTCGGCAGACAACACCTGTCCCTGTCTTCTGTAATTCTGCTCCCTGAACACCACCAGTTTTGACGAGCTGCATGTGCATTGTTGGACTGTGAACATGCACACCCATCCGAGGAGAAACAACTGACAACAGTGATCCAGCCAGTCAACCCAGAACTTCAGTTATCCTTCTTACAGGAAAAAAAGTTTGAAATATGAAACAATAACAAATGCAATTAGACAGAGAGACAGGCAGAGAGACAGACAGACAGACAAACAGACATGTCCCAAGACATGCAAAATGCACTTTTTTAGCCCATAAATACATTATGTTGTGTATTTGGAGTCTGTAGGAATGCATAAAAGTTGAGTCTGGTCTCGCCAGGTGCTGCTTGGATAGCTTTATATTCTATTTCGGTAATATTTTTTAATCCGTTCAGTGTTCTCTATTAATTTCGTTTTTTTGAGTATTTGCTGCAGAACAGCCAAACAAGGTCATAGACTTCTGGGTTAGGTTAATGGCAGTGAGAAAGTGTAGAACTGTGGCAGTTTAGTGGGGGTTGTGGATTATGTGTGATCTGATCAGGGATCTGAAAGGCAAACACTGTTGGCATTAAAACGCAGCAAGGCAGACTACCAGAACATTTTTACCATTCAGTTTCAGTACATAAAAGAGATTTTGGTACAAATGTCTACCTTCTTTAGCTAGAAGTGCACATTTAATAAAAATGAAATAGTAAGTGTGTTACACATGAAGTGTTACAAACTCAAGTAATTTAAACACCCTAAAGACAGGGTCACTCAAGCTAGAAAGATAAAAACCATTTTAAATAATTTATAACTTGAAGCATGGTTCAGCTGCAGGATCTGACAGATTTTCCAAAATAATTAAACCTAGATGGTGTCGCGGATGGCAACCTCTTGTACTTGCCATGTCTTTGTGTTTTTATTCTGCTCTTTGCCACCATTCTCTGGTCTCCTTTACTAGAGAGTAACTCACAAACATCAGACAGTTCTCTTGGCATTTCGTCTCCATTTTACCATTGACCACAGTTTCACAGAGATCATGGCTGAGATTTACTGGTGATGCTGATGAGGTAAACGGGCAGACATCTTCATGAAACTTCGGCAACGAGGACTCCGCAGATCCTTGCCCTCAATCCACCTGCCTAAAGTCCATTCCCTGGCTAACAAAATGGATGAACTGCTGCTTCTCAATTCTAAAAACCTGAAGTTCTGCAGATATGCCACCTTCTGTTTCCCCCAAAATTTGGCACGGTGAGCACGCCCCTGACTGCTCACTACAGATGCTGGGCTTCCAGCTGTTTCAAGCTCTCAGGGGAAGAGAGGATGGGGAATCTGCTTTTCTATTAACAAATGTTGGTGTACTGATGTCACAGTGCTACAGATAACATGTACATGCACCTGGTGTCATTTTCAGAGGTGGGACCAAGTAATTACTTCCCCAATAAGTCTCAAGTCTTTACAGTCAAGTCTCAAGTCAAGTCACAACTCAACTCAAGCTATCCCTGAAACACTATATACACAAAAAACAAAAAAAAAGTGTGTATTTCACTTATGCCCCAACCCCCAGTACTAGGGGCAGAATTTAACTTTTGTTTTCTTTTACTTTCTTTACTGCAAGTTCGATTAGTTAAAAATAAACATACACTGCCTCACCAAAACATTCAGTATATTCAGGTAGTTAGCTGACCTCATTCTTTGAATGTTGCTGAACCCAGACCTGACAAACTGCAGCAACCCCAGATCATAGAACTGCCCCCACAAGCTTGTACAGTAGGCACTAGGCATGATGGGTGCATCACCTCACCTGCCTCTCTTCTTACCGTGATGCGCCCATCACTCTGGAACAGGGTGAATCTGGACTCATCAGACCATATGACCTTCTTCCATTGCTCCAGAGTCCAATCTTTATTCTCCCTAGCAAATTGAAGCATTTATTTCTGGTTAGCCTCACTGATTAGTGGTTTTCTTAAGGCTACACAGCTCTTCAGTTATAACCCCTTGAGTTCCGTTCGCATTGTACGTATGGAAATGCTCTTATTTTCACTATTAAACATAGCCCGGAGTTCAACTGTTTTTCTTCTTTGCTTTGATTTCTCCAAACGTTTAAGTGATCGCCGATCACGATAATTCAGAATTTTTTTTCGGATACGTTTCTTCCTCAAAGAGGATGGGTCCCCACTATCCTTCCAGTTTTTAATAATGCGTTGGACAGTTCTTAACCCAATCTTGGTAGTTTCTGCAATCTCCTTAGATGTTTTCTCTGCTTGATGCATGCCAATGATTTGACCCTTCTGAAACAGACTGACATCTTTTCCAGGACCAAGTAATGTGTCTTTCGACATGGTTGTTTAAGAAATGAGAAGCAACTCATTGCACCAATTGGGATTAAATAACTTCATGCCAGCTGAAACTTAATCGCCCATGCAGTAATTATCCAATGGGACGCTCTTACCTATTTGCTTAGTTAAATCCAGGTGGTGACTTTATTTTTGGCCAAGGCAGTGTATATGGTATCCCCAGAAATAGAATCTTGGCTCAAAGCTGATATAAACCATTTCCACAAACACCAAAAACAGTTAAAACTAAAGGCAGTTGAATCAGTAAATAAAAAACTCCACCAAATTATATTTACATTTTGTCGCAATCCACTCACGTTTTACCAGCACCAAGGAAGGCCATTTGAAAAACAGAAATTATTAACAAAATAATTTTTTAGATAAGAGTATTGCAATCAGAAAAATTCAGTTAAATTTGCACGTTATCTTGAGCTCAAACTTCACAAAACCCCTTGAGTGTAAGAGGTTAAATGCCACAAAGCATCTAAACAAATGCTTTGTGAAAATGTTTAACTTCTTTATTCAAGGCTTCCAGCCCTGCAGTGGACTGGCACCTTTCTGCAATCTGTTCGGGGTGTATCCTACTTTTTGCTTGTTGGCAGCTTCCTGACGGACCGGCAGCAGCAGTGAGGCTGAGGGGCATCTTCTCCTACTAAAGAACCATCAGTGTTCTCTCCTCACTCCTCTTCTCTCTTTACATAAATCAGTGCACCTCAGCGGACCTGTCTGTGACACTCTTAAAGTTTGCAGATCACACCACTGTCATTGGTCTGACCCAGGACTAGATGACTCTCCATACAGACAGGAGGTTGATGACCTGGTCCGCTGGTGTGGTCAGAACCACCGTGAGCTTAATCCGCTCAAAGCTGACTGTGGTCTCCTAGAGAAAACACCCGCACAACCCCTCTCCTCACGCTATCCTCATCCTTAACAACAACAATATGTCTACTGTGGATCACTTCTGGTTCCTAGGAACCACCCTTTCTTGGGCACTGAGATGGTCCTCACAGATGGACACTGTTTGGATCTATACTTCCTGTAACAATTCAAGAAATGCAACCTTCAACAGGATCTGCTGCTCAACTTTTCAAACTTTTTTGGTTTAAAATGCAGCTGCGTGCCACCGAACATTTTATACTAATCCTGCATCAATTCACACTAACCAATAAGATGTTGCAAACCTGCTTTAATAACTGAAAATCTAAAGTCATTTTCTTCAATATATTCATTGTGTTTTACAAAGAAATGTGGTTATGTGACTCCAATCAATAATATATACCAACAGGAAATTGATCAGAGTTATTTTAGTTTAATTTAGGTCTTATTGTGTCTTTAGCCCAATGGGGGTAACAACCAGTATGAAAACAAAAAAGGTTGTAATACAACAACGGCCCCGAAAAGCAAAATGCAAAGGCTGCAGGGGCTATCCTCAACCAGACAGCTAGTGATCGATCTCAAATTTGAATATACTCTGCAACACAATAAGGACAAACAAACCTTGAGGTAAAAAATGGACCACTCCAGTGCCAGATCCAGTATGATTTACAGTTTACAGAAATGCAAACTCAGTATGTGTGGCTCAGGCTCAGGACGTTGTGACTTATTATTGTGAAAAGTTTTTAACTTTTTAGGTTGTTCTGCATATTTTGTAACAACAAAACAAGCCTTTAATTATTTTGTGTAGCACTGTCTCTATCTTGTATTTCCTGTGAATATATCTAAGCTGCCCACATACCGCGAAAAACAAATCAGGCCATAAGTAAATGGATTAGGTTAATTAAAATTTCAAGGCTGATTTATGTTACCGTTTAGCTTACCGCACAGACAAATATGTATGACACTGCAAACAACTTCACATATCGACATCACCACAGACACCAATACACCCACATCCAGGCCTGGAGCCCCTCCAGGACACTCCTGAGGCCATGGGAGACCGGCCTTGATGTTTATGCTGATCTAGCACGCCAACAGCAAATATTGCTCTGCACTCCCTCTTCATATTGTCTGTGCTCGGTCCAGCACGGTTCACTTACTCACCGCTCCACAGCCTGGCGGCAAATAGACTGTGAACATCCAGACTGTCCATCATGGAGTGGAGTTTGACAGTCCTCTGACAGCCGCACAGAATTGATTCTTCAGGTCTGCTGTTTATTTTTCACAGCCAGACCAGTCTATTGCGTGACTGAAAAGGCACTCTTGCTTGCCTGAATTCAAGGACCAATACCCCACCCCAACCCACTACTACCCCCCTTGAATCGTCCTAACTTTTTTCTGTCACTGCATCAAAAAACTGACACTAACAAAATAACAGGGGTCCATGCTTCCCTCCTGTGTTTCTAAAGCTATTTTCAGCTTGACAATGAGTTATGATTGGCAGCAACTGGTTAAAAAGAAAATTAACACAAACTCGGTGTCTCATGTTTCAGTCTAACATTTTTGTTACATTTAATTACACAACGTTTTACCATCACAAACTTTCTTACGCTACAACATTTTAACAGCACTTACACTGACTCAGAAGTGAATGGCATTAAGAAACTCATTTTAGGAAAAAAATATATACTTGCAGTATCACTCCTTTTATGGAACCTATATGCATTTAGAGCATGTTTGTAGCAGATATGCCTGCTAACCGTTCATGCACCCCATTTGTTGTGTTAACAAGCACCACCTCAGAATACCAGCTGCTTGCAATTTTACTCCACCTCCTAAACAACCTCAGACCATGGTATAAAGGTGTATGTTTTGACATCTTTCTTGGTCTCCTCAGACTGAGTGTTGACTTTTGTTGGCTTGAGAAGAGAGCATGTAAAGCTCACCTAGATGGGCTCCTGAGCAGAAAAGAGCTACACTCAGATAATATTATAAAGTGAGAATTTAGACTGAGCCATGTACAGTGAATCATAAATATGAAGATAACACTGGCTGTCAAATGTTTCAGTTGCATGCATTTTTATAACAAGGTGACAAAGTATTTTCAAGTCCTAAGGTATGAATGAAATTTCTGTGAAAAAATACCACCGGATTAAAGTCAAATTCCAAGTTAATGCAAAGTCCCCATCTCAATTACATATTTTCTCCTTATATCCCCACACACAGCTATGTAAAAGACCTATGCCAGTTACACTTGATAGCAATCGTTACCACCTAGGGTAGCACTTATTAGGCTTAAGGGGCAACTACTTTTTTACATAGGGTCAGGATGGTTTGGAAAGCTTTTTCCATTGATAAATTAAATCATCATTTCAGGAATGCATTGTATATTCACAGTGCGACCACAAAAGGCATCCATCCATCCTCTATAGCTGCTTTTTCCACACAGGGTTGAGGGGGAGCTGGTGATTCTAGTGGTCTACAGGTGAGAGGTGGGGTATACCCAGGGGTGAAAGTAGTTTTAAATTCTTGCCGGAGCTAGAGGGGGTGCTGGGGAGGCACTGGGGACATATATGCATATATATATATATTATATATATATATATATATATATATATATATATATAATGTGTGTGTGTTAATTGTTACTCTCATCTGTGGCCCCCTCGAGATCTCTCTCTCTCTTAGCAAAGTCCAAACTCAAACTAATTAAATTGTATCAATATTTTACTTTACTGTAGGCTGTCTGTATAAGGCAGAAGTTAATTCAATTCAATTCAATTCAATTCAGTTTTATTTATATAGCGCCAATTCACAACATGTCATCTCAAGGCACTTCACAAAACTCAGGTACATACATTCCAATTAATCCTAATCATTGAACAGTGCAGTCAGATTCAGTTATTTATTCAAATTGGATAAAAAGTTTTTCTATCTAAGGGAACCCAAAAGACTGCATCGAATCAGAGATCTGTAGCAGTCACTCCTCCCGGATGAGCATGTAGAGACAGTGGACAGTCACTGGCGTTGACTTTGCAGCAATCCCTTATACTGAGCATGCATGTAGCGACAGTGGAGAGGAAAAACTCCCTTTTAACAGGAAGAAACCTCCAGCAGAACCAGGCTCAGTGCGAGCGGCCATCTGCCATGACCGACTGGGGGTTAGAGAGAACAGAGCAGAGACACAAAGACAACAAAGAAGCACTGATCCAGGAGTCCTTTCTATGGGAAGGAAAAGTAAATGTTAATGGATGTAGCTCCTTTAGTCGTTTCACCTTGAAAGAAAGAACAGAAACTCTGAGCCAGTTTTCAAGGTTAGAGTCTGAAGAGAGCACATAGAGTCAGTCACAGCAAAAGCTCAGTCAATTGCCATGTCTAGGAGAGAGAAAGGGTTAAACAATGAAAGACAGGGCCATGTGGATCATCGGTAGGGGGTGAGCATTAAGTTGTTGCCAGCAGGAGCTTGGACGATGCCCCTCTCCAGAAAGGTGTCACAGGTAGACACAGAGTCAGGCCAGGTGTAACTTCTAGGAAGAGAAAAGAGAGAGAACAAAGTTAAAAGCTGAAATAACAGCAAATAATGCAAAATTGTAGAGTAGTGTGAGAATGTAGCGAAGACGGTGAAAGTGGTCATTATGTGTCCTCCAGCAGCCTAAGCCTATAGCAGCAAACCTACAGAGATAGCTCAGGATAACCTAAGCCACTCCAACTATAAGCTTTATCAAAAAGGAAAGTTTTAAGCCTAGCCTTAAAAGTAGACAGGGTGTCTGCCTCCCGGACTAAAACTGGTAGCTGGTTCCACAGGAGGGGAACCTGATAACTAAAGGATCTGCCTCCCATTCTACTTCTAGAGACTCTGGGAACCACCAGTAAACCTGCAGTCTGAGAACGAAGTGCTCTGTTAGGAACGTATGGAACAATCAGATCTCTGATGTATGATGGAGCTAGATCATTAAGGGCTTTATATGTGAGGAGGAGAATTTTAAATTCTATTCTTGATTTAACAGGGAGCCAATGAAGGTAAGCTAAAGTAGGGGAAATATGATCTCTCTTTTTAATTTTCATCAGAACTCTTGCTGCAGCATTTTGAATCAGCTGAAGGCTTTTAACTGCATTTTGTGGACATCCTGATAGTAACGAATTACAATAGTCCATCCTTGAAGTAACAAAGGCATGGACTAGTTTTTCAGCGTCACTCCTGGACAGGATATTTCTAATTTTGGCAATGTTCTGGAGATGAAAGAAGGAAATCCTAGAAACCTGTTTAATAAGGGATTTAAATGACATGTCCTGGTCAAAAATAACACCAAGGTTTTTTACTTTATTACCGGAGGTCAATTTAATGCCATCCAGGTTAAGTGACTGACTAAGCAGTTTCTTTTTTAAAGACTCCGGTCCAAAGGCAACAACTTCTGTCTTGTCTGAAATTAGAATCACTTGACAATGTAGAATATATACATATGTATATTTCAATTTTTAAAGAACTGCCATGTATGAAACAATGATAAACCATTTCCTGATGCATAATGTAACAGGTGGCACCACCTAGGTGTCACACCCTCCACAGCCTGAGCCTCCATAAAAGGGAAGCTGAAAGGGTGGTGGCCAAGTGTTAATTTCCTGTGTGTGAGACCAGGTGTGTGTTGGGTCCACTGTTTGCTGGCTGTGGGCCGCAATTATTGATGACGTTCTGGTGGCAGCGTTACCTGGGCGTGTGGTTGTTCGGCTGCAACAGATCTATTACATCAAGGTTGACTTTAGTGTGCTGGTTTATGCGATGCAGTTTTATCACGGTTTCCTGCTGTCCTTTTAGAGTTTGATTTTCTCTTTTGTTAGTCCGCCCAGTTTGGATTGTTTGTCTCCTTTTAGTGCTTGTGTGGGCGGGCTTACAACCTTCCATTTATTTTGTTTGTTTTGTTCTCTGTTTGTTCTGGGGTCACTTCCTGAATGCTCACATCCCATGTCGCTGTTAATCCTAAATATCTGAGACCCGATCCTGTTTGGTGTGATCTTGAGTTTGGATTGCATGTGATCGTTTTGCAATGAATCGAGTGCATCTTAAGTTTGCAGGGAGCATTGTAGTGGTTTATGCGGGTTTGTCCGCCTGAAGTGGTATTTAAATTCGGGTTGAACATTATCGGATTGACAACGAATGGGTAAAAGTAACGAGGAACCCTCTTATCTGTGTAACAATAAATATTGTTAATTAACTTCAATCTGGTTGTTGTTTATTGCCCTTTGGCTCGACTGGGTCATAACATTTGGCGTTGTTTGGCAAACAAGTACGGGAAGTGACTTTTTTTTTTTCTCTTTAATTTATTATTGTATGAATTAAGTTATAAAGGACAGCAGGGGCAGCCGGGTGAGAGTTTCCGCTGGTGACAAGAGGCATCAACTTGGACGTATCCAGTGGCGCTGGAGCCAGAGATGAGCTCGATAAGCAGGCCATGTCGCAGCAAATAAAGGACCTGGAACACCAGCTGGTAGCTTTAACAGCAGCGGGCTCGGACTCGGAAAGACCATCAACGTCTTCAGGAGCTACAGAAACTGTAAGGCACAGCACTGTTATTTATGTGCAGCGGGACAAGAAACTGCCACTATTTTCTGGGAAACTGGATAGTGCAGAGTCGCTGACTTTGGACGAATGGATCGAATTGATGAGAGACTATGTGCAAATAAAAGGAAACACAGAAAAAGAACGGGCGCAGATTATCTATGAACATCTAGAGGGTGCTGCCTGGACTGAAATTAAATTCTTACCAGTAGCTCAAAAGGAGAATGTGAAATGTATTTTTGATGTTCTTAAAGATGTTCATGGTTGTATGCATTCAAGAATTTCACTACAGCACAGATTCTTTAACCGTAAGCAACTTGAAGGGGAGTCATTGATTGATTATGCTCATGCTCTTATGGACTTGATGGATCAGATAATAAAAAACGATGTACAAGCAGCTTCAAACTCCTTTAAAGACCTGCGCGACATGTTCTGTGATGGTGTGAGAGAACAGGTTCTTAGAATGAGACTAAGAGATTTGATTAATGTTAATCCAGAGTGGACCATTCGTGACGTTAGAGGGGAGGCCACTAGGTGGATGGCACTATACGAAAATCAGTCATCTAAATACAAATCTAACAATCAGTCCTCAATGAAATGTCTGCCTCCTGTGAAAGTTCTGTCTCTCGCCCTTCTGAATATGGGGAATTGGTCTCTTTGTTAAAAGCTCAGCAGGCCCAATTAGAACTGGTCATGAAGGCATTAACCCCTCAAACTTTACCTCCCCCTAGAACTCGCAATTTTCGTCCTAGGCGAACTGCTGATGGAAGACCAATTTGTTTCAGATGTGAACAAAGTTGGCACATTGCCAGAAATTGTACTGCTACTGTTAATACGGAGCCTAAACAAGCTATTCCTTCTAAGCAAACGGAAAACTAGAACCCGCCAGTGTTCAGAGCCAAACATTGGTGGGCAGTTTTCATGGCTCTATTGACAATAAATCAAGTGCATGTAATCTAGTTGGTGAATGTCTGCAGGGGGAGGTGGATTTTGCTGGGGTGAGGACAAATTGTTTGTTGGACAGTGGCTCTATGGTAACCACTGTAACAGAGAGTTTTTTGTCATTTTCTCATTTGTCTGAAAAAGAACTAAAGGACTGTGGTTGGTTGGGTTTAAAGGCAGCAAATTAAAAATTCCTTACCTTGGCTACGTGGAGCTTGATGTTGTTGTGTTGGGGGTGTTGCTTCCTCGTCGAGGGGTACTGGTAGTTTAGGATCCAACAGTTAGTTACATGAGACAAAAGAAACTGGATGTACCCGGTGTTTTGGGGATGAATGTGTTTGACCCTCTTTACCATGAGCTGTATAGGCAATATGGCTCTGACCTTTGGGAAGCACCTGTACTCAAGTCAGCACTGCGGGGATGGAGAAGAATGCTGAGATACTGTCAAATGATGGAAGCGATGGTCAACTCTCCCAACCCTCATCAGGTCAGAGTGCAGGGTAGGAAATCTTTCTGTGTCCCAGTGGGTAGTCTTTGTCATGTGCCAGTGACATGCCCACAGATGCGTTTACACCAACCAATTGATTTGTTGGTGGAACCTCTTGGTCCTGATAGGAGCAGTCTCCCAGAGGGATTGTTGGTTTCACCTTCTTTAGTGAAGGCAGAGAAGGGTGGTGCTTTCATTCCCATTACTAACGTAGGAAAAACTGATGTGTGGTTAACACCTGGTAGAGTTGTGGCCACTGTTAAAACTGCTACTCTGGTGACAGATGATTCTAAAATTCAGGTTTCAGTTGACTCGCATAGTTGTACGGCATTTATTGCTAGCCATGAAACTACTGTAACTAACATAGACTTAGACTTGCCTGAGTTTGAAAATCTGGAGGGCAAGGAGAAACAACAGGCAAAGGAGTTGTTGTTAAAATATAACAAAGTATTTGCCAGAAGTGATCTGGATGTGGGTAGTACAAATTTAGTAACCCATGAGATCCCCCTGTTGGATGAAACACCAGTGTGACAACCTTATCGCCGCATTCTCCCTTC
This sequence comes from Crenichthys baileyi, assembly GCA_036173005.1. Taxonomy (NCBI): domain Eukaryota; kingdom Metazoa; phylum Chordata; class Actinopteri; order Cyprinodontiformes; family Goodeidae; genus Crenichthys; species Crenichthys baileyi. Next base: position 437,335 of record JAHHUM010000060.1, on the reverse strand, counting down.
TCAGTATGATTTAGTTTGCTATCATATTCAACAGCTACTACAAAGTCATGTTATTAGGGAAAGCAGTAGTCCATATGCTTCACTAATAGTTTTAGTTCAGAAGAAGGATGGAACATTGCGCATGTGTGTGGATTATAGACAACTAAACTATAAAACCAGGAAGGATGCATTCCCTTTACCCAGAATTGACGAATCCTTAGATGCTTTGGCGGGGGCACAGTGGTTCACAACTTTGGATTTGGCAAGTGGGTATAGTCAGGTTGAGATGGCTGAGAAGGACAAGGAAAAAACGACTTTTTGCACTCCATTTGGGTTGTTTGAGTTTAATCGCATGCCTTTTGGATTGTGTAACGCACCCAGTACTTTTCAGCGTCTTATGGAGCGCTTGTTTGGAGATTGCCGTTACCAGTCATTGCTGTTGTATTTAGATGACGTAACTGTCTTTTCATCATCTGTTGAACAACACTTGGAAAGATTAAATCAGGTATTTCCAGATTAGAAATCCAGAGGCTAAAGGTCAAGTTGTCAAAATGTCATTTTTTTTCAGAAGAGAGTTAAATATTTGGGTCACGTAGTATCAGAAGAGGGGGTCTTTACTGACCCAGGTAGCAGCAGTACTCGACTGGAGGCAACCGTAATACCCTGGTGGAACTTCGTTCATTTTTGGGGTTTGCCAGCTATTATCGGAGGTTTATTTGTGGTTTTTCAAACATGGCTTCTCCTTGAAATCGTCTTGTTGCTAGGCTGCTTCCTCCTGGGAAGAAGAGTAAAACCACTAAGAAGCCCTTGGGTGGCTTCTGGGATGAGGAGTGTGAGCAGAGTTTTCACAAGCTCAAAGCTGCATTAATAACTCCTGTTCTTGCTTACGCAGATTTCCAGAAGCCATTTGTTTTGGAAGTAGATGCCAGTCATGCAGGGTTAGGAGCAGTACTCTCTCAAGATCATGGGGGTAAATTGCGCCCCATAGCGTTCGCAAGTCGCAGTCTGAAGCCCACCGAGTGGAACATGAGTGATTACAGCTCTATGAAATTAGAGCATGTTGCTCTTAAGTGGGCTGTCACAGAAAAATTTAGAGAGTATCTGCTGGGTAATAAATGCACAGTCTTCACATATAACAATCCATTAAGTCATTTGGCTACAGCAAAGCTTAGAGCAACAGAGCAGAGGTGGGTTTCTGAACTGGCAGCTTTTGATTTGACTTTGAAATACGGTCCTGGTTCTCAAAATGCTAATGCAGATGCATTGTCCCGTAAACATGTCACACACAGAGAAGTAGAGGCTGGCTCTGGTTTAGATGAGGGGTTTACTGGAGTACAGGAAGAGATCAGTGTGTTACCTGGTCTGTCAAGTGCTGACCTCTGTAGATTGCGGCATAAGGATCCTACCATCAGTTCTTTTGTGCAATTTTGGACCAGGGGTAGGATGCCTGATGCTAAGGAGAGGAATGAACTTAATAAGGACCCGGGAATTGGTTCGGCAGTGGAATCGGCTTAGGGAGCGAGAATCAATCCTTTATCGCTGTATTCACGCTTCTGATGGGCAGACTGAGGTTGAACAGTTTGTGTTACCTCAGTGTTTGCAGAAAGATGTCATCCGGTCACTTCATGATGATCTGGACCTTCAGGGGGTGGAGCCGACTTTGCAGCTAATTCGCTCACGGTACTATTGGCCCAATATGTACTCGGATGTAGAAAAGTGGTGTAAAAACTGTGAAAGATGTGTGGTGTTGAAAGCTCTATTGCCAAAAGTTAAAACCTATATGGGCACAATTAAAGGATCTAGACCTAATGAGATTCTGGCAATAGATTTTCCAGTTTTAGAACCTGCTACAGATGGTAGAGAAAATGTCCATGTAATGACTGATGTCTTTTCAAAGTTTACACAGACTTTCCCCATGAAAGATCAGCGTGCTAGCACTGTTGCAGAGGCACTGGTGAAGCATTGGTTTCAACTTTTTGGGCCCCCAAGTCGGATTCATTCTGCTCAAGGGCTAAATTTTGAGAGTAATTTGGTTCAACAGCTCTGTAAATTATACAAAATCGAAAAAAGTCGCACTACCCCTTATCATCCTGAGGGGAATGGGCAGTGTGAGCGTTTTAATCGCACCTTACATGATTTGCTTCGAACTCTTCCACCTGAACAGAAACGCAAGTGGCCCCGGCATATTTCCCTCGTCACCTTTGCATATATTACAACTGTCCATCAATCTACTGGCATGACTCCCTACTTTTTGATGTTTGGTAGGAAACCACAGTTGCCTGTGGATTTTTTTTTGTGGGATTGAGTGAAAATGAAGGGGGTTTCGACCTGCCCTTGGAAGAGTGGGTCGAAGAGCACCAAAAATCACTTAATTCTGCCTATGAAATGGTGCACCAAAAAGTAGAGAGTAGAACAGCTCAGAGAAATCAGGATGTAGATGTTGCCCCAGATTTTCAGGAAGGAGACCTGATGTACACAAGAAATCATTCAGTAAGGGGTCGCAGTAAAATTCAGGACTTTTATGACCCAACTCTATATAGAGTAGTTCACCCACCTCCTGATCAAGAACTAATGTACTCTATAGCGCCTGTGGGTCAGGAAGGACCCCTTCGTCAGGTCCACAGGGTCGAGCTTAGAAGTGTCCCTGAGAATAGCAGGGTGGACGGGTGTCAAGAAAACTGTTTGGAAGATGTGCAGACAAATGTTAGAGTGGGAGATGAAATGGTGGCTTTGCCTGAATCTGAGAGTCAACGAGATGCTGAGAATGGTGAGGTTGGCATTTCTGAAGATGCAACTTCTGATGTTCAGCCTCTTTCTGGCCAGGAATCCACACAGGAGTTTGACACGGCCATCACTCCTGAGCCTAGGAGGTCAGCTCGAAAAACTGCAGGACAGCATTCCAACCCTTATAGGCTGCCCTGTTCGGTACAGAAGAAATGATAATGTTCTTGGGTAACAGTTTTTTTTAGGTACATCGTCGGGTCGCCGATGCATAATGATGGGGAGCAATGTAACAGGTGGCACCACCTAGGTGTCGCACCCTCCACAGCCTGAGCCTCCATAAAAGGGAAGCTGAAAGGGTGGTGGCCAAGTGTTAATTTCCTGTGTGCGAGACCAGGTGTGTGTTGGGCCCACGCGTTCCACTGTTTGCTGGCTGTGGGCCGCATTATTGATGACGTTCTGGTGGTAGCGTTACCTGGGCGTGTGGTTGTTCGACGCCGCAGGGCTGCACCAGATCTACTACATCAAGGTTGACTTTAGAGTGCTGGTTTATGCGATGCAGTTTTATCACTGCTTCCTGCTGTCCTTTTAGAGTTTGATTTTCTCTTTTGTTAGTCCGCCCAGTTTGGATTGTTTGTCTCCTTTTAGTGCTTGTGTGGGCGGGCTAACAACCTTACATTTATTTTGTTTTTTTTGTTCTCCGTTTGTTCTGGGGTCTTTGTTCCGCCTGAAGTGGTGTTTAAATTCGGGTTGAACATTATCGGTTTGACAACGAATGGGTAAAAGTAACGAGGAACCCTCTTATCTGTGTAACAGTAAATATTGTTAATTAACTTCATTCTGGTTGTTGTTTATTGCCCTTTGGCTTGACTGGGTCATAACAATAACTTTTCATCTTCAGTTTCCGTCTTTTCTTTTGAACAAAGAAGTTATTGTTCTCTGCACTGTAGTCAAGTTTTGATTTCATTTAAATAAAAAATTGGACAGTTCGGTTGTTTTCGCAGTTTTTATTTAAAAGTCTGTAGATGGTAAGTGATTTATTGTTTGTCCTGTCCTAATGCAAGCGGCGTTTTTTTGTCTGTGCACCAGCTGTGTAAAATCTCCTAGTCCATTAAATAGAACGCACCGATCTCCTTGGTAACCGCTCTGTTTTGGAGTTAAGCTCACATGCGCTCTCGTGTAGTGTATGTGAAATCCCTGGTCATAAGCAGTGTTTTCAAGCTGTACTGTGTTGTTGTAATTCAGCAAAATAACATGAAACATAACTAGTTACTCTCCCTTTGCTTTTAACTGGGGTATTTGGTTGCCTTTTAGCTGCAAGGCAACAGTGCTACCAAATGTGACACCATGCAGCCCCAAAATAGGTAAAGCGAAAAATTTCTAAGGGTACAAATATGTTCACAGAACTATACATCTTTTTAAGGTCTCCAAAGAGAGATGCAGCTCTTTTTGCTTGTAGTTTCACATTCTTATTTCCAGACATTTAGCAAGTGCAAATACATTCTTTAATTTCCACCTGGGCGAATGTATACAGTATTATTGGCAAGTAGATTTGAATGAATGGCTCCTGAATTACATAGTCAACCAATATTGTGATATTACACACACAGGTATTGAGATGTGGTTTGACAAATTATTGAACTCTGTTTAAATTTATGTCATGACTTGCTGTGGTATGTTTGGACCAATGTGCAGACTGATGCTTGGGAGCAGCATGGTGAGTTGAAGAGTCTTTCTTTAAATAATAATGAACAAAAACAACTTACATGGGTAACCCAGACAGTGAAACGGACATGGAGCCAGGAAGTAAGCAGGGTAGCATACAGGGTTGTAAACAGGGATAAAAACAGGAGGAACCAACAGGGAACAATGAAAACCAACAAGCTTATATACAGAGGGAGGTGGAGTATGAACCAATGAAACTGGAAGGCAAGTAATCAGAGGAAACATGGAACAGGCTGCAGGGAACTGAGGGGAAATGTGTCTTATTAAACTAATGAGCAGAGGTAAAGCAGGGACATGAGGAACTGAGCAGAAAACAAGGAAACTAGACTAAATAACAAAACCCGGAGAAAAACAGACCTATAGGAAAATATAAACAAACACATGAAACAAGAATCTAGGGAGGAGTAACAACTAACAGAAGTAATCTGATGACCTGGATGAAAAGAAAACACCTTGCTGAGAAAAGTAAACAAAAACACAACACTGACTGAGTAGGAAAGCATGGATATTATATATATATATATATATATATATATATATATATTATATATATATATATACAGGGGTTGGACAATGAAACTGAAACACATGGTTTTAGACCACAATAATTTATTAGTCTGGTGTAGGGCCTCCTTTTGTGGCCAATACAGCATCAATTCGTCTAGGGAATGACATATACAAGTCCTGCAGAGCGGTCAGAGGGATTTTAAGCCATTCTTCTTGCAGGATAGTGGCCAGGTCACTATGTGATACTGGTGGAGGAAAACGTTTCCTGACTCGCTCCTCCAAAACACCCCAAAGTGGCTCAATAATATTTAGATCTGGTGACTGTGCAGGCCATGGGAGATGTTCAACTTCACTTTCAGGTTCGTCAAACCAATCTTTCACCAGTCTTGCTGTGTGTATTGGTGCATTGTCATCCTGATATACGGCACCACCTTCAGGATACAATGTTTGAACCATGGGATGCACATGGTTCTCAAGAATGGTTCGGTAGTCCTTGGCAGTGACGCGCCCATCTAGCACAAGTATTGGGCCAAGGGAATGCCATGATATGGCAGCCCAAACCATCACTGATCCACCCCCATGCTTCACTCTGGGCATGCAACACTCTGGGTGGTACGCTTCTTTGGGGCTTCTCCACACCGTAACTCTCCCAGATGTGGAGAAAACAGTAAAGGTGGACTCATCAGAGAACAATACATGTTTCACATTGTCCACAGCCCAAGATTTACGGTCCTTGCACCATTGAAACTGATGTTTGGCATTGGCATGAGTGACCAGAGGTTTGCTTATAGCGGCCCTGCCGTGTATATTGACCCTATGGAGCTCCCGACGGACAGTTCTGGTTGAAACAGTAGAGTTGAGGTGCACATTTAATTCTGCAGTGATTTGGGCAGCCATGGTTTATGTTTTTTGGATACAATGCGGGTCAGCACCCGAACATCCCTTTCAGACAGCTTCCTCTTGCGTCCACAGTTAATCCTGTTGGATGTGGTTCGTCCTTCTTGGTGGTATGCTGACATTACCCTGGATACCGTGGCTCTTGATACATCACAAAGACTTGCTGTCTTGGTCACAGATGCGCCAGCAAGACCGTGCACAACAATTTGTCCTCTTTTGAACTCTGGTATGTCACCCATAATGTTGTGTGCATTTCAATATTTTGAGCAAAACTGTGCTCTTACCCTGCTAATTGAACCTTCACACTCTGCTCTTACTGGTGCAGTGTGCAATCAATGAAGACTGGCTACCAGGCTGGTCCAATTTAGCCATGAAACCTCCCACACTAAAATGACAGGTGTTTCAGTTTCATTGTCCAACCCCTGTATATATATATATAGGAAATAAACAAAACACAAACTCAAAACCCTAACACTGGCAGATCATGACAGTCTATTTATTTGGCAAATGCAGCAATCCAAAAGGGTGCAAAATGAGGATATAACAATGGAGTTAATATCAAAGTTAACAGTAAGCTACATAGAAAGAAGACCACTAATCAGGTTTTGTCAGAGGTGACAATGTTGATACTGTAGAAATAGAAAGAAATGCAGCAATCCAAATAGCAACAAGTAAAATAAGTAAAATAAGTTTATTCCAGCAAATGTGATAGCACTTTTAACCAATGCTGTAGAATAGACTTGTTTCAGACCAATTTTGTAATTTACATAAAGGTACTACCCAGTTCCAAATTTGTGTGTCATCTTCCCTGTAAAATACCTGTGAAACAGATCCAGTCAATTTAATACAAATATAAAAACACTGAAAGATCCACAGTATAGAATTCAATTTGAATCACTATGGATTTCTTGTGGTTTATTGGGTTATCAGATTGTGAAAAACAGTTTTTCCTGTAAAAATCCTTCTGAAGAGAGATCAGTTTGATTTATTTTTTAGGAAACCCCTTTTTGTCTCAAAATGGACAGCACTTTGACCATCTACTACTGCAGAGAAGGCAGCAACTAATCATAAGAATTTCAGACAATCTAGCTTAAAAAAACTAAGTTATCCCTTTAATAAATCTCACTCCTTGACTGGGGCCATCTGAACAAGATCAACAGTGTATTTAATTTATCTGTCAGTGACAGCACTTCTCTACTGTGTCTTTCCATCTGTCATGTCAACAAAAACGAGAACGTCCAGCAAATGCTTCTGGGGAAAAAATACCATGATAAAAATCTCTTCACTCTTGTTTAGAACTTACTCAAGCTAAATATTCACTTGGCAAAGGATTACAAATTGCATGTATATTTTGCTAGACTGAACTGTCTGAAATTCTCCCCATGTTAATACCCAACCCTGGGATTAACAATGGATGTATTGATGAAAAATATTGTTGATGAATTTAGTAATACCGGTGAAGTAAAGTACTTTGTGATAATATGTAGAAATCTTTTTTATGCCAATGTAATGGTCAGCTTAATTTGACACTATTGTTACATAGTTTGGGCTGAACTGGACTGTATGTATTTGGATCTGTCATGCTTTTAAAGCTTTGTTTGACCCAGATGCAGTGAGGCAGCGATGTCCAGTCAGTAAGGTTAATAACAATTTAATAGACATTTAATATTGGAAAATTGTCTCTCTTAAGCCAGTGAAAGAATCAGTGGTTAAGGAAGTGACCTGAGGAGAGGGAGATTGAGGTTAATTTGGCTTTGAGAAAATAGTAAGTAATTTAAGTGTTGTTTTACTGGTCCTGGGAAGGTTATCAGTACTGGTGGAAGGAACTGAAAATTCATACAAGGCTCAATTAGGTGTATGCAGGAGACGCTCTGAGATTTGCTAATCTTGGAGGAGGATGCAGGAAGGCCGCCAAACTGGAAAGTTCTGAGAAGTCTGACCGGACTTGTAGGAGCCAAGTGCGATTGTGAGATATTTGTTTTTTTTGTGGTGCTTCACACCGATACACACACAGCCTCCCCTGTTGTTGCTCTCCACTAAGTGAAAAGGAGAACAAGCACAAGGAGATGAGCCCAGCAAAGTATACAGGCAGTGCTCATTTAATTTAAAGGGTGCTACAGGCCTCATTTACTGACAGTGACGGAAACCTCAAAAGAAAAAATTACTAGTCTACTTTCCTGATGACAAAGACAGCAAAGTAATATGTAATATTTGCCAGATAAATATCTCACTCAAGTCTGGATCAACCAATGATTTAAAGAACAGAAAAAAACATAAAAGATCATATATTAAAATATATGATCTCCCAGAGACTGGGAGCTGCCACAGCAAAAGCCTGATCCCTCTCTGCGCCTTAATTTGGCCTTTGGCTTAACTAAGAGCATCGGGCTAGAAGATCTCAGTGCTTTTTTTGAATTATAAAAGTTACGAAGAACAGTAAAATAATTGGTTGCCAAGCCGTTTGAAATTTTAAATGTGAGTAAAAGAATCTTAAAATCAATACGAAAATGCACAGGCAGCCAGTGTAAATCTGCTAAAACTGGAGTGATGTGGTCATGCCTCCTGGTACCTGTTAGTGGCCGTGCAGCAGCATTCTGGACTACCTGTAAACGATGGAGAGATGTTTACTCAAGTCCAAAGCATGAGTAGTTTCAGTAGTCTAAACTAGCTGTAATGAAGGCATGGACAAGAGTTTTGAGGACTTAGGAAGGAGACCCTCAAAACTCTTCAGAATGGCTCTCTAACAGAACAGATCTGCAAGATCCAGCTCCCTTTAAAGAGGTGTACATTTATCTTTATTTAGAATATCTCCAGCGGACATACAAGGTAAGACCAAGGTAGGTTGCTCTAGGACACATAGACATGAAGTCAGTAACAAGAAAATAGTGAGAACATTTCACAAAGAGATAGCTTGATTACAGCAACCAATATTAAAAAACAGGTGTTGAGTGAGAGTCCTGCTGGTCTTTTTGTGTAGAGGCGTGATGAAAAAATTTAACATTCTGGAGAGTAAAAAAATTTTACTCTCCAGAAAGTCAGCAGCTCAGGAACCGGATTGTAAAACAAAGGTGGAGAACACACAGTTAGCACACACCCTCCTTAACAGAACCTGAATCTGACCTAATGTTTGGTTTGGAATAAATTGGATTACTATGAAAGGAATGTGGAATAAATAGGGTTAAATTCTATAGAATTACATATGAATTAGATTACCTACCTACCTACAATCCATCCATCCATTGCATATATCCGCTCATCCTTCCCAAGCAGTGGGGTTGGTGCTGATGCATATGGGTGAGAGTTGGGGTGCTCCTTGGACAGGTCGCCAGTCCATCACAGGCTAGTCAATTCAGTTGTTTTTAAATTAGCTATTAATATTTCATTTTGTCTCAGAGAGCTCCAGTCATGTAATGCTGGAAAATGAAAATGCCTTGGCAACAGATTTTTTTGAACTCTCAGTACCATTAATTATTAATCTAAAGTGGTTTATTTACACCCACTCGTTGGAGCTATGATGCAATTATTTTTAATTAAAACCTTGCTAAAAGTCCCATGAAAGAACACATAACTCATGATGAACACATGTAAACATTACACTGGGACTTAAATAAAAGGTTAATGTGCCTGCCTACAGAAATACTGCTGTTATTTGTTTCTTCATAACTATATAAAACATCCCAAGAGAACATTATGTGATCTTCAATTTCCTTGCATGGTCTGTGCAGTGCTCTCAAATAAACCATGGAAGAAGTATAAAGGAATTCAGCAAACTTAAGACATTTAAAACATTTATTTATCTTCATTAGCATTTATTCAGATAGATTCAAATCAGTATGATTGGAGATAGATCTTAATTTCCTGCTGTTACGCTTATTGATTTTCCTCTCCTCCATTTCTTTTGTTTTGACTTTTTTTTTTGACAACAATTAAGTATGGTTGTGTTTCTGTTTTGCAGGAAACTCTAAACTGGTGATTAATGCCAGGGGGAAAATAAAAAAAGGTACATTGATTAAATACAAAGTCATTAGTAATACTAAAGTAAAATATGTGATGTGAAACTTTGTGCTGACTGGAAGACAAAACAAAGCATGCAGGAGGTAAATTTCTTTCTAACTAACTCTAGAAGGCTGCTGGTGTAAATAAACAACTTTTGTAGGTGTGCAGAAAAACACATACAAACACGAAGAAATGGACCTAACCCCTGACATCTAAACAGAAATACACTCCCACACATGCACCTGTTTTCTGGAAAGATACAAATGTTGCAATACATTTATTTCTGCTGAAAGACTGCATTAAGGCTTAGATTATATTTGTAACAGTATCAGTAATTCCTCTGCCTTCCTGGCAGCATCAGGAATACAGCAGTAAATAAAACTCATAAATTTATAAAATTACTTGTTCACATTCTCAGTTAATACATTTTTCAGTAAGGCTCACAGTAATCAAACTAAAAATGTCAGTCAGTTGCGGCAATGTCACTCTGACCTCAGGCCCATATGGGGTTTATGGATGCGTCATTTTATTTGCTATGTTCAGACTTGAGATATTGCCTTTCAGCTCAAAGGGAGAGAGAAATATGACACTTCACTGTTTTACATTATCAACTCTGCTCACAAAAACAGAAAGTAGTTTCTGCTGGGAATCTTTTATCTTGTTAGTCCGGTAACCTGCATTTATTCAAGGGGCGGTGGTGGGTGAGGGTATCCTGCAGGTCAAATACCTTTGTTTTAGAAAATATTTGTTGTGTGGCTGTGGGAGAAAACAAAAACATATACTTGTATATTAGACATGTTATGTTGAATAATTTTTTCATATTTTGCTTTACAGTATATTTCTTGAAAGTTTAGTTATATCCTCAGAAATCTGAAATCGGATACACTCTAGATTTTAACTTATTTATTTTTACTTTCTTTGTTTTCTGATTGCAATAATTGATACAAGTAAATTTTTATCTAAATCAGGAAACAAACATAAAAACAGCCAATTAGCAAACAAAGCGTTAGTAATAGTGGAAATGGTTAGCAATTGAAGGGTCGTTTATATGAAGCTGATTTATTTCTTGTTATAACCTTGCAGTTTGGTGTCACTGAAAAGTATGTCCCCAAAAGAAAGAAAAAAGGTCAGTCACAAAATATAAAAAAATATTTGATTGAAGCTCAAGAATCATTAGAATATATAAAAAACTTGTTATTAACTTTACCTATCTCTTGAAAATTATAATGATGTATGAAAAACAATGTTTGGTGTTACTGATTTTCTACTGCTTTATTGGTTGAGAGTTATTTTATTCTACCCTGCAAAAATATTTTCAGAAGGTAAGTAAAGTTTAATTATTAAGGACTTTTCAAAGATACAAATCACAAGGTACTTCAAAGTAAGACACTTAATAAAAAGCCTAGCAAAATAAGAAAAGAATAATATAATTAATAAAATCACTAAAAAGGGAGGAATGAAAATACGACACCAAAGAAAATAACTTTAAAATGAAATGTTTGTGGCAGATGTGCATTCTTTCTTTAAGAGGGTAAACTAGAGGGCTGGCATTTGAGTAAATGTTAAAAGAAGCAGCCATGTTTGAAAAAATGGCTGGTCTGAGCCTGGATCTACTTGTAGGAGGTAGACAAAAATCAAGCAGCACTTAACAAAAACAAACAGCTGATTTGATAATTTAAAATTAGTTGTTTGGTGTCTAGAAAAGACACGGGTTCTATAACACATTTTATCTGATTGCATATTTTTCCTACAAGGAACCAGATGTAAAATACACCAGTTCTTTTTCTGAAGTCTTAAATAGTCGTTGCTCACCCTGGAGGACTGCTTAAGAGATAACAACAACTAAGTTGAAATTTAACACACCAGAGAACAGACAATGCTGATTAGGATAGTTAAAGGGTAAAATTGTCTCTTCTTTTTTGCTGTGTACACAGATTCAACACGAAAAGACAAGATGTGTTTTTATATTTCCCACCTATGCAGTAGTTGGATGAGACAAAAGCAAAGTTCCAGTTGAGCCCTGCATACACATATTAATCTGTTATGAAGTAGAAGTTGGCCCACAAAGCCACCAGAAATGTCAAACAACAAAACAGAGCAATGTCACAGTGTACTATGTATGTATACCATAAAAGCATTCACAAACAAACCCACTCACACAAACTAGCAAAACTAAAACGTTTCTTTTTCTGTTTTCGGCTTTTCCTGGTTTACATTTTACCACCAACTACCATTGGTCTAAAATGTATGTGAATTTGTTTTGTGTAATGCAAGTAACACTGTACATACAATAACTGAACTATGCATTTCAAGTTACAAAGAACCTTGTGAAAAACTGCTAACTTTCCAAGACTTTGGTGTTATAGACAAGGACAAACAGTTATTTGAAGCTGCTGACGCACTGTTTTTCTTATCTTGCCACAGAAATTGGCATCTTTTAAAAAACCTTTAAAGTGGGTTTAAATATGAAGCACATTTAGTGAAACATCCAGTCCTGTCAAATCTATTAAGTATGTATTATTTATGTTAGAATCATAATTCGTATGATGTGTTTGTTAGACATGGGGCTATATTAGATTCTCATTTGATGATAGGGCTGCCTTAAGAAACACTATCATGGTTTCATGATGTTCCTGATCACAGTTTTAACACAAAATACAAAAACAAAAATGTATCACATGATTTAATAGTTTTGAGTTTCATTTATTCATGACAATTGATTACAAATAGGCTTCTTTAAGGTACAAATAGTAATCAAGAATTTAATGCTACTTCAGTCACAAGTTGTAAATAATTGAAAACACACTACTTGAATTTAGTAAAAATGTTTAAGTAAATATGCTTACTGTGCTGAAAATAATCACTTTTTGCAATTAACATAAAATCAAATTTTGGTTTGGCAAATTTAAACCCGGGACTCTTAGCTACCAGCCTATCCCTTTAAAATACAATGTTTAAAGCCCTTTTAGCATAAACAACTTTACTTTTTAAAAAAGCTTCAGCATTGGTGGAAATTTCTTTTTTTTTTCACATAACTATTCAAGTATCAGGTGCACAACAGGGCATGTGATAGAAATAAAAAAGATAAATTAGGACCAGAGTTTACTAAAATGGGTACCTTAAACTCTCCTCTAACCAAAACTTTCTCAGGCCTTTTATTAAAAGAACAGGGATTATCAGAATGAAGTAGTCGTCCTGGTGTTACCTTGAATATCCTGATGTTTTCCAAATGTATGAAAAATATGCGCTTTACAAACAGCTTTGCCAAAAAAAACAATGTAATAAAAAAAACCACAGGAAAAAAGGGATTTGGGATTTTTGGCAGCTTTTTTCCTGGGTCTTTTTGTACTAACCCCCCAAGACTTCAACTTTATCGGGGAAAACCCTTTAAATGCCAAAAAACAAAAATCAAAATTGCCATTAAAATTGAAATTTTTTTGGGATGAAAGCCTGACTTTGAGGTGTTTTAAAACAAAGCCAAGCAAACCCCCCCCAAAGGGAAAACCAACAAAACAAATGACTGATTGGTTTATCTTTACCAGTCTTATAGCAGCAAGTTAAGGTAAAAAAGCATCCTCGCACCCTTAGTTTGTATGGAGTATCTTTAAATGAAAAGCTCTAATTTGGCTTCAATTTGAACAGTTTTGGTAGTAAATAACATTACATAGCTCAGGTTCAATACGGCATAGTTACTATAATTTAATGACATAAATAAATTTTGTTTTCCTTATGTAAAACGTTGTATGTAAAACTCACAAGAGAGCAGACTTGTGTTGATTAAATAGTAATGTTTTTTGGAGCCTTAGGCATACATATAGGTGAAGAATTTTCAGTATTATCTTATTTCTGGAAGACTGACTGGATAGAGTAAGACCTCTTTACTCTGCATTCTGAAAATACGTTAACAGAAACACAACACTGGCAAACATGTCTGCTGTCTATGTAAAGCAAATTAGAGATAAAGATAAGAAGAATCACGTAAGATCAAACTTAGCTGAACAACCTTGTCCTGCTTAATCTGAGTGCTTGATTAAACTATTCCTCAATCAATCTATCTCCAGGTCTGAAGGTATCCCTGTTAAATAATCATCATTGAAGACATCCATTATGCAGATATAGAACTATTTAGGTGAGTAAGGAACAAGGTAAGCCCGTGATTATAAAGGAAAGTTTGCAGGATTTGTCCACCAAGCAGTGCAGATGTTAAATCCTCCAAAAGATGTAAACATATTTTATTAAAGAAATCAAGGAAGAGGCCAGGGTTAAAGAGTTTTAATCTAAGGGATTCAAAAATGTCTTTAATCATGTTAATTAATTTTAATGTCTCTGAACATGTTACTGCTTTAGATTTAATGTAGCAGAAATATTGGATTTTTAAAAGGTGTGTTTCTTCAACAAGTTAGGAGAAATTCTTCTTGACAAAACTGGTGCAACTGAGTCAGTGTTGTGTGTGTGTGTGTAAGCCACCTTATTCACACACACCTTCTTAGCTCTGCCCACAAATTATCTGTGGGATTGAGATCAGGCTTTGTGATAGCCTCTCCAAAACACTACTTTGCTGTCCTTAAGCCACTTCGTATCTAATTTGACTGTATATTTAGGGTAATTGTCCATTTGAAAGACCCATTTATGTGCTAGCTTTTACTCCCTGGCTTCCCCCTTTAGATTTTGCTTCTGTGTTTACACAAAATGTTCCTTTCTGTAGAAGATCACACCCATAACATGATTTTGCCCCCTATCTGTACTTCATGGTTGGGATGGTGTTATTAGGCTTGCAAGCTTCCACCAGTATCCAAATATAAAACTGATCATTATGACCGAACACCTCAACGTCTTTGTTCTTTTCTTCTTTTGCAAACTGTACTCTGGCTTTTTTGTTGATTTTGGAGTAATGTGTTTTTTCCTACTGAGTGGCCTATCAGACAATTTCAGGCAGGACTTGTTACACTCTTACACTTTCCTACCAGCTTCAGATAACACCTTCACAAAGTCCTTTGCTTTTGTTCTGGGGTTGATACAGACATTTTGCACCAAAACACGTTCATCTCTGGGACCTCGAACCTTTCCAGAACAGTATGATGGGTGGGCATTCCCTTGGTGTTTATAATTGCTTGAACAGATGTGGCATCTTTAGGCATCTGAAAATTGTACTCAAGGATGAACCAGATTTGTGGATGTTCACTATTCTCTTCCTGAAAGTAACAAAATATTCTTTAACACAAACTGAACTACAATACAAATGTTTGAATAAAAATGCATTGGATTTACTTAATTCATTTGTGAACATTGGCTGCACACAAACGTTTTGCTTTGGCAGCAATCTCAAGTGTTATGTTAATTTAACAAAAATTAGCTGTGTTAAGTGAACAGTTTTTTGTGTTTTTACAAAATGATTGAATTTTTTTTTTTTTTCAGTAGCACTAGTAGCCTTTTTTGTTTTCAGAAAAGGGGTGGAGAGTTGCGGAAGACATGCAGCAAAGGCAGCCTGGACCAGGAGTCAAACCAGCGACGGCTGCGTTGAGAACTGAAGCCTCTGAATATGGATTGTGCATGAAACCCCTGCATTTGTGTGATTCAAAAATTAGGCTCTGCAATCATATCACTCCTATGCAATTCGGTCACTTTACTTCAACACGACTCAATCCCTTTTCTTTCAACATTATTTGATCACTT
Organism: Crenichthys baileyi; assembly: GCA_036173005.1. Classification (NCBI taxonomy): domain Eukaryota; kingdom Metazoa; phylum Chordata; class Actinopteri; order Cyprinodontiformes; family Goodeidae; genus Crenichthys; species Crenichthys baileyi. Next base: position 421,837 of record JAHHUM010000060.1, on the reverse strand, counting down.
AAATTTATTAATATTGTTTTGAAATTCCAAAAACATTGCAAAAAGAGAAGTTATAGATGAGAGGAGATTTCGTGGGATTCTCTTAAGTCTTTGAGCTAATCCCGTGCTCCTGATGACTTTGGGGCTAATTTTGTTTTGTTTTGTGTTGTTCTGTGTGCTAATTTTAGGGATGAGAGGAGGGTAATGAGTTGTTTAATTTTGATTCGTTTTTAAACATCTTCTTCAGATGAGGGATTGCTGCAAAGTCAACGCCAGTGACTGTCCACTGTCTCTACATTTTCATCCGGGAGGAGTGAATGCTGCAAGTCACTGACTGGATGCAATCTGCTGGGTTTCCTTAGATAGAAAAACTTTTTATCCAATTTGAATAAATAACAGAATCTGGCTGCACTGTTCAGTGATTAAGATTAATTGGAATGTATGTACCTGACTTTTGTGAAGTGCCTTGAGACGACATGTGTTGTGAATTGGCGCTAAACTAAATTGAATTGAATTCAACATGAAGTGAAATCTGTCTATCATTTCAAGGGACAATGTTGCGCCGGAGATTTATTTTAACATTGTGACCTTATGCACAAGAAAGCTTAAATTGATATGACTGATTCACTTTATCCCAAGATAAATAGAACATGTTAATATGCAAATCCTGCATATAATGTAGCATCTAAGCCATATCATTACACAGTATGAAACAATAATATTAACGTATTTATAGATTCTCAGGTAGATCCAACAGAAAGCAGTTTCCTTTTTCTCAAAAGGATCTTTATTTTACTGCATGTGGGAATGCTCACAAATACTAGCCTTCTGGAAGAAAGTGTGACAGATTGTTAGTCAAATAACTGGTTAAGAGGTGACCCTTATCTTAAAATGATCTAAATTGCATTTCTAGCTGTAAGGTTTATCCCCCTCTAAAAGTCAGACATTTTTTGAACATCTATTTTATTGTAATATAAATGTTGTACAGTTTTGTGTGTGAAAAGCCAAAAGAAATTGTGCCATGGCACAATGGCTGAAGGGAATGTGCTTTTACTTTGCTCGAGAGAAGATAAGCTACCCAACAAAAACAAGCTAGACAAGTTTTGAAAGATCTGCAATATTTTCTGTTATTTTCTTGAAAAGAATATTGAAATTGATAGCTGGAAAAAGGTTGGTTTTTTTAAGTGTTTTAGAAGGTCTAGCCTTTTAACTCCTCATTTCTGTAATTTCAATCCTTAAAAGAAAACGGTGAAGTGTCTGTTTATTTAGATTATGTACATTTCAGATTTTAACGTTATAGTGGTGGAGTTATTGCTCATTTTTAGAGGAACACATTGATTAGAGGATATGTAAAACTAATAAAACACCTTTTCTGAGTTGATTGGGAAGCTCGAGTTTCCGAAGCCTTCCTGGACACAAAGCAGTGTTGGCAGCAATGCCTGCATGGTTTTCAGTTTCCCTCCACAGGACTATGAGCTGATATTGGCAGCATGGAACAGCCTTTTATTTCAGTGCCACTGCTATTTTTACCCTCCATCCGTTAAAGCTCCTTCTCTCTCCAGAGAGTTCTGAGAATGAGGGCTTCAATCCCCACGCTGCAGCTGGTAGCATCTGTATTCAAGCCTCTGTAGTTTCATCCCACCAGTTCCCCTACCAAGAAACAGATATACAGTAACTATAAGTAGTAAAATGCATTTATATACTGCTCTTACTCTGTTATGATTTGAATAACAGATTTCCTCTTTCTGTGAGAATTTGGATGTTTCTCAGTCCCTTCTTTTGTCCCATCGGTCTCGTTGGTTACATTCCTGTAAACGATACTCTTTTATGCAGGATAATAGATTGTCTTCTGCTGTTTAGCCTCTACTGATCACTCCCTCATCCCCTATGCCAACCCTTCAGAGGCTACCTTCTTTTCAACCCTGCAGCCTCCAATTTCTGTCTTCTTTCTCTCTCCCACTGCTTCATTTCAAGAGTTGCTGAAGTAAAGGTTTATTTGGGGTGAACAAAACTTTTAGACAGACAAGAAAAAGCTCTATACAAAATTCTTTAGCCTTCTCACATTAATTTACCACAAATGGTCACAACATTTTTTATAACATTGTTATGTGACTTGTTGTGTAAAAGTAAAGGTAAATTTAAGGTAAAATTGTAAATGTTTGCAAATTTTAGAGAATCTGTTGATCTTAGCAACAGACAAGGAAGGGTTCTGGCAAACAGGAGAAAAACGTTATAACAGCTCTATATATTAGTGCTTAGGTGAGTATTCTAGTTTTAACTTGCTTAAGCTAAGAGGTTACCTGTGCAGGGGAAGGACCGAAGTTCAAGGGATGGCATAGGCAGATGGTAAAAGGTTAGTATCCAAATTGGTTTCTTCTGACATGTTTGCTAATCACCTATGATTTGTTTGTTGTTGAGGGGAACAGTCAAGGGAGTAAACATAAGAGAGAGGAAGCAGTAGAATGAGTAATGGACTTTTGTGGATTAAGGTAGGTGTTAATTGTTGTGGTCTGAATCTAAGTAAAGCTTCAACAGAGGCTAAAGTCAAGTTCCAGGTATGTTGTTCTATAGCAGATGTTAATGACTCTCAGGCCAAATCCTGCCTTTTAGATTTCCCAGACAGGCCTGCAATGGTCAACAGAAAGTTGAAAGTTAAATATGTATAAAGTATATTTTTTGCACTCAAATCCCAGTTTGCTATTACTTAAAAAAAGTTTTTTATTCTATTACCATTTTATGCCTTTGTATTTTAAGATCTCATACCCAGCTTTTTGGGAAAGAACAAGAATTGTATGTCACGGAACATTTTGTACAAACCATTATTCTACTTATACCAAGCAGGGGGATATTTCATACACACTTTGATAACTGTTAGCAGTAATTGTCTATAATCTTCTTCTAATCTGTTGTATGGAAATGCAGTTTTGTGACTCCAATAAAGAAAATATACCAGCAGAAGAGCATTTAAGAGTTGTTTTGGTTTTAATCAGTGGTCCTAATGTATGACTTTTCGTAATAGAAACTGAGCCAAATGGGTCTAAGAATAAGAATAAATGGAAATCGAATGTAACAAACAGTCTTTAGAAAAAAACATAATGGAATATTTTATGCATACAGTATAATCAATTTATGACTATTAACCTCCATAATTCATAGAAATACTTAACTGTGAAGGAAAATAAATACAGATCTGCAATGTTTTAAGCAACTGGTTTAGGATGGTTTTATTTCATGCAATAAATGAAAATAAAAAGGGACAATAATTATAGTGGATGGAGTCTTACTGCACTATATGCCTGACACAAATTTTTACTAAAGGTCCCAGAGATGGTTGAAATCAACGGCATTTCATTTCAGTTTCCTAATGTTGTGCAGCAGGTAAAAGGGGTGGAGGTCAGACTCCTGATTATTGCTTGAAATATTATTATCAGACTAAACATATAGTAAAATACAATTGTATTGTTCAGTTGCAATGACTACTGATACCAGGGGCCAGCAAAAAGTATTATTATTATTATTTTAAATATATTCTTTTAGAAAAATGTAGTTCAGACAATGAACCAGCCTTTAATAACAATCACTAACATGTGGCCCTTTGAGGAGATGCATTAACCACCCCTTTTTCTAGTGCATAAACATGTGAACAGTAAAGGAAATCACTGTGAATAAAGCAACCAGAAGAGCTAGATAAAAGGAACCAAACTGGACACTGGCACCGCTAAAGAGTCCTATTGGTCCTCTTGAGCTGTGGCTTCATGAGATGATTCTCCTTCAGGGAAAATTAGAAGCATGGTAGGGAGAAGGAGAGAAAAAGCAGCAAAAGAAAAAGTTACAAACAACCACCACCATGACAAAGAATGGATTTTCATTGACAGAGATTGGACCCTCCAAAAAAAGCTCACCCTTGTTTGTTTCATGCAGTTTCAAGAATTGGATAAACCAGGCTATATGAAAAGAATCCTCAGCTCTTTTCTATATCGGCTTCATATTTTTTCTATTATCTGCCACAATGAGCCTGCACTGCTTTATTAATGTGATGTCTGCACATTGGCAGGCAAATCCAAAATAATGCATTTCTATCTTGGTCTTACTGCATTAGCACTGAGCCTAGGAATAAACCTAATAAAATCAAAACATGCCATTTATTAATTCACAACCCCTAATATAAAGTGGAACTAAGCAAATAAAATCTTGAGTGCACAGTTCCTGAATTTCTGTTCTTGCATGGAGCGGACTTTTGCCTGACTTCATGAAACTACTGAAACAGCAGACTGCACTCTTGACTCTGCTGAATCTCCTTCAGTCATTATGCATAAGTGCTAATAGGCCTGCAGCAAATGTAACTAATTCTAGCTGCAGTAGCTAAAAAGCTCATTATCTCATTTTGGAAAAGTCCTGCAAAAAACTACACTTGAGGTGAATTTTCTATAATCCAACTGAATAATTCAAAAATTGTTATGTGGATTCACATACTAATGTGATTCTATTGCAAGTAAGGGCATATACTCATAAAATGTGACATACATGTGAAATATTTAGTTCATGTTCCTTATGTCTCTAAATATTTTCACTAAACTTTATTTAATTAACACATTACAGAATCATGCATCAGGATTGGGTGATGAAATCAGTCATTGCTTTCCCTAATACAATCCAAGGTGGAAACAAAATTTATTAAACTGAAAAAACAGGAAAATGATTCAGGACACAGCTGCTGCATGTGATTTTTGACCCTCAGTGTGGCATTGCTGTAATTTTATGCCTTTGAAGACAAACAAAAGGCTTTTATGGCATTTATCACTGCTCTGCTGAGTCTACAGAAGCAGCATTTCAAACAAATCATCTCATCTTGTGCAGCTTTAAAAGCCAGCTGCTTCTGTTAGCATCAGTTTATCAGCATGATATTAGCCATACTGGACAGGACCTGATGCTGGCCGAAGGAGTTTTACAATTCACAACATCCAACATATCTGTTTCTCAGAAGACACAAATAAAAAGGCTCCTGTTTATGTTTATGCATTATATCTGTGATCTCTGTGACCTTCATCATTCAGCTGTCCCAACAAAAGCAACACCATCTGTCTTTGGCAATTTACCCAGAGGAACAGACTAATGCAAACATATATCACTAACCTTTTATCAAGCCATGCTCACATGCCCACCACCATTTAATGCAGCATTAACGTTCTCTTTCTGCCTGAAGTAAACATTTCCCTACCTCCCTAATATCAGGGATGTTCTCAATTGTTTGCATCAAAGAAGAACGCAGCACACTGACGGGAGACTGTGTGGACACTTCATCTTCAGGAACTGTGTAGATGGTTCATTTATGCCCACACCCATGTTTTCTTTTTCTTTGTCTGACATTTGAGAAGAGGCTGCACCATGTATGTCTTTTAAATTATTCTGTATGCATGTACTTCACCTTTTTCATCTAGCATTTTTGTATAACATCAAACAGATTATTGAGATCAAAATGCTTAAGGTGTTTTCCCAAACAAAATAAATGTATCACTGATTCCAAACTGTGCTAGTAACTGATTTTCAAATGAAAACTGAAGTTCGTATTCCAAAAAGCAAAACAGAATAAACAAAAATAAATTTTTCTTAGAACAACCCTTTGAACTGGAACGTCTGTGTGTCTTGCGTAAGATGCAGATAATACATTTTGACAAAACATACAAGTATGTTTGTATTCCATTATCCAGAATGTTATCAAAACTAAAATCTGTTATATACATACATCCTGGTGTCAGGAACCAGCCTTGAGTATCTTTTCAATGTGTTTTCTTTGTTTCTAGTTTTTTTTTATTGCATCTGCATATGTGACCTCTCCTTTTGATAAATTCTTTTTTACCTAATTGTCTGTTTCCTATTTTTACCCCTGCTTTGGTGGTACACTTTATTGCTGGATTTTTATACTCTATTGATTGATGCATGTGCTGCAAGAGAGAAAACTGTCCTATTGCATTTGTTGCATTGCAGCTGTGTGGAACAGTTAAGTATGAAAAGCATATGTGTACAAAAAAGAGTTCAAAAAGCTGCTTAATAAAGAAAAAACTTCTGGTGGTGCCAGAAGATGAAAGTGATGTGTTGATATGTTAGCAAATGAAAATTCAACTTGCATGCTTTTAGATTCAGCCAAAAGTAACATGAAGTATATCACCTGGGAAAATCTTTCTCACTGATATGTAACATAATCTTTTAAAACTCTATTTGTGCTGAATTCACAGTTTTAATGTTTGTGACATGCCCACTGATGTGTGCCCATATTATGTGTAATATGTATTTCTTTAAATGCTAAATAGCTTTGGATGAGAAGTTATCTTGTTTTCAGTAGCGTGTGTTTTATTATCGCAGATAACAGCAGTGTTTCACCAGTAGGTGGAGCATGGAGACTGAGTTGCTTATTGCTCTGTCATTTCACCAGTACTTATCACAATTGTGGGGGCTTGTCCGGGATCCACTTCCTGCCAGACCAAAGCAAGTCCAGTGATACAGACACGGTGGACCTCATGCATCCCACCATTCATCTCAGCGGATAAGGAATCCATCCTACCCTGTCCACTGGTGGAAAAAAGTGTCCAAGTATATCAACTGCCACAGCATGGCAACTGCAATTATCCTGTCCAGAAACCGACTCTTGAAATAAATGAAGGAGTACATACAGGACCTGTTGTTTAAAAACTGGATTGTAAAATCCAGGTCCCTGCAAGCAGCGATTGTGTACATAAGAAAGAAAGACAAAAGGCAGCCTGCAGTTATGGATTGATTATCACCTTCTGAAAAAAAGGACAGTGCCTGATCAACACCTGCCTCCCAGGACAAAAGAAATGACAGACACCTTTGATGTGGTTTATTATCTTAGAACATCACCCACACCTCCCAGTTGCCTTGTTGTTTGGGTTAGCTAGAGACAAAGGGCCAGATACATCTAGAGGATACACGGCAAAATAAGCTGAGCAAATGTCATAAGCTTACAGGATTGCCAGTGAAAGAAGCAAGATGTCCAAGGCAAAAGGGAAAGTAACTTATGACAAGAAAGCAAAACGAGTAACTCTGCAACCAGGAGACCGAGTTCCAGTCCGGAGCATCTGTGAATGTGAAGGGCCAGGCAAATTACGAACATACTGGGAGAGAAAACTGGGACAGCTAAGTGTACATCATCTGTCCTGAATCTGGAGACCAGAATAACAACCTCCTTTTGCTGGTCAGTGACCCACCTGATGAAGATACACTGCACTATAGTAGGTTGGACCCTGCAAGAAAACAGACCCCCAAACAAAGGCAAGGAAAATACACAGGCACAGAGGCAAATGATGGTGAAGCCTCTGATTCAGATGATGACAGTTCCAGATACTTGCTTAGGGTACCTGTACAAAGAATGGAGCAGAGGTGTCTTACACTCAACGAAATCTACTCTGCCTCAGATAACCTTGCCACAAATTCCGGTAACAGCTTGTGAAACTGTAGGGAATGTAAATCAGACGCCAACTGCATACTTACCTGAAGCCATCCTGATATCTGTAAAAGAGCACCTAAACAAAGCATTGACAAAACTATACCAGTTTGCACCAGAACCGCGGAAGAGGAGGAGTTAAATCAACCCTCAGTCTGAAACAGTCATCCCATCATCCCACCTTTTGAGCATGGTCAGACAGAGGTTAGAAGGTCTATACGTGATTGATTACCATTATATTTTCTGACATGTAATTCATTGGAAGAGCAATCAGCACACAAATCTAAATGCTGTTTTTGCCCACCCAAGGCGATATTCATATTTGTTCACCTTTGCACACAAAGTTCACCTTTGTGTGCACTGTGCTCAAATTCCTTTTTGTATACTCAGGTTCCATGCCACCACTATAAGTACCACAATCCAGTTTTGTATATTTCACCCAGAACGCTTTACTGTTTAATAAGGATTAAGTTAGTGAGAATCTTTGTAGGGGGTGTCTGGTTTATTTTTGTGGTGTTTTTTTTTTTTTGTTGGGTAAATGTTATGTGAAATGTCTGGCCAGTTTTGATGTGTCCTAAATGACCACTCCAGGTTCCTGCAAGACTAAATATATTTTTTGTTGATTTCTCATGTCATGGATTACTTAGACTGCTTTAAAGGAGACCATAAAATGTTGTGGACCTAAGTTATACAGTTGTATTTTTTTATCACTATCACATATTTTCTTGTTCATTGCACATTTGGGAACATGTTTATGACCTTTAGGACTTCTTAACTTATATTTTTATATTTTTACAGGGTACTTTGAATATTACATCTTTTGTGTATTACTGCTTAGTATTATGTGGTCAACTCTTCCCTTTTTTAGTAATTTTGGTCCCTAAAACTGAAAACAGCTTCCCAAACCATAAGAACAATCAATACAAACTCCTTCGATGACAGGTGTCAGACATTTCATTCATGCACTAATTTCACAATTATTATTTAAGTTAAGGCTTCTTTGCTGCCATGCAATGATATGATATAATGCTTGTTTTAATTACAAAGGGTAAATGGAATAGCAGATGATCTCCTCAGCAGTTGAAATGTATTTATTTAGCCCCACATGAAAACAACAACGTCTAAATGATCCAAAAGAGGCCAATACAAAATACAAAAAAAGTTTCCTATAACAAGCTTCTTTGTTGATGCCAAAAAAGATATTGCAGTGTGTTTTTCAGCTTCTTGCATTTTTCTCTTGATCTTATGCAAAGTGCTGCACAAATACCATGCGCGTCTCGTTGCAACACCCTGGTAATAATTCCAGACATACCTCTGGAGGTCCCACAGGTTTTTGTTGCTGCTTGTTGTTAGCAGCCCGTCTTTGTGCCTGTTAGTATTGCAAAGTAGTCGCTTCTCAAGAATGTTGACAGCCGACAAAGGCAAAATGTGTAAAAAGCCAGCTTTGGCTTTGACAGAGAGAGAATAAAGAGACCAAACAACAAAGGATGTAGTTTGATTATTGTTCAGCATTTATCTGGAAATAACGCAACTTCTGGCAGTCGGCAGAAGGAAAGAAAAATATATATAGACTTGTACTACAAGAATGTACCGCTTGCCTTGTCTTGTATTTTCCTACCTTGTTATCTTCAGCTTTTTTTATATGGGAGGTCATATCCACTGGGATTGGTTTTTGAGTTCATCATTGGCTGGTGACCCCTGTTTATTTATTTTTTCTTCACTTCTGGTAGAGCTCTGACCCAGAGCTTTCCTTTTCTTTGTACTGTGGTGTTTAACTTGTGATACCGTGTTGTCCCTGCAGATGTTGGGGATTCTTGCTGTGAAATGAAAGTTTAGCTTAAAGCTAAGCTCCTGTCTAATGTGACTACATTGCATAGATTTCATTGTGCCTCCTGCTCGTCTGACCGCCAAGGTATTCAGGGCTTTTAGCTGATCTTTTTACTTTTGTAGGGTGACCTTATGTGCCCTGAAAGGTGACTTTGAATAAAATTTATTTTTATTTTTTTATTATAATGTGTAAATGTCTAACCAGCAACTTAAAAAGCCCTAAACACGCTAAAAAATGCAATGTTATGAGGCTCAATGGACTGTTAATGACAGCACTTATTCCAATTATAGCATGCTGTGCGCCTGTGTGAACAAAAGCTGCTTCTGTTCAGCCCTCCCACCTAAAATCGTTACTTCAGCGCCCTCGTTCCACTTGTCTCCTACATTAGAGGGCCACATTAATTGCTGGTCCATAGTGAGTTTCTCTCGAGGAACTTGGAAAGTTAATAACCTTGCCTTGTCACAAAAAATCCCCACTATTATTAAATATTAGTCTCCTTTTATCTACACTGCACTGTTCTTATTAGTGCTAGGCAACCACATCTTTTTGGGTTTAGTTTTCCACCTCCCCTGCCATTTTTACTCCTCTTATCATCTCTCTTGGCCCACCTCTTCTCATTCTTCTCCTTTTTTTTAAATTTCTGCCTTCCCAATCTTACGATAAATTGGATGGCAGGCAATTAAATGAGTTGTCGGGGGGCTCGCTGACAGCAATTACAAGGTGTGTATGAATTCATGTGGAGACAAGATGCCCCGCTCTTTTGATTTCTAGACAGATGTCTCATTTTCTCTCATCCAGTGTTGAGAGTGAGTGCAGACAGGGGAGGGAAAGAAAAAGGAAGTAGACAAAAAAGTTCAGCAAGAGCTAAAAAGAGATGAAGCAGGAGACTGGTGGATCGAGAGGAAGCAAGAGAGAAGAACAAAAGTGAAATAAATGGCAGAAGCAGATTATTCAAACCCCTGTATGGGAGATTGTAGCTGGATATTGCTTTTATACAAATTCCATTCAGAGAATGGAGTAAATGGCTCTTATTGAAAACTATAGCCAGAAACAGATTTTTTATCCTATGGATTTTTAAACTGAGATTATGTTAATGGGTCATAAGCAGTTTATATCTTGCCTGGAGTAGATAGCCCCCATTCATTTAATGTAAATCCAGATTAGCTGGTCCTGCAGGCTGAGGCTAACATACAGTCAGAGTGGAGCCAAGACCAAAACAGGCTTCTACTGTCTTAAACTTACTGGCAAGACTTTCCTTTTAAATCAACCAAACTGACATTTAACGTAACCATAAAACACATTGCCACTGTAAAATTTCTGTTTGTTTTCTGTTTGTTATTGTAATTCATTATTTAGGTGAATAAAACACACTGTTACAACAAACCACGTTCTGCATTCCATGCATATCACTCAAGAGACATCAGAGAAGGCGCTTGTTTACGGATCAGTTTGGCGAAGTACGACTAATGACATCTAAGTGTGACTGTGTTTTATTCTTATATGTTCCTGCTAAGCCATATGCGATAACATTGTTAGGTTTTTAGAGAACTCAGCAACAGAAAAGACAAAATTGTCATATTATGGTGGGGTTTTGTAGGACAAACGTGCAGACAGGAGCATGGGAGCCACATGGTGAGCTGAAGTCTTTTTATAATAGTAGAACTGCTTAACTTACAGGTAGCGACAGGACATTGAACACAGGCAAGTTTATAGACAGGGAGCAAGCAGATAACAGTCAAGGACAGCTGGGCATGACAAATAGAAGGATCCAATGATGAACAATGAAAATCAGAGAGTATAAACGCATAAGCATGGTGAAAAAAAATTATCAACGAACAAAAAGAGCAAATCAGATGAAATGTGGAGCAGCTGCAGGGAAACTGCAGAGCAACTAAAGGAGGCTAATTAACACAGATGAATAAGAACACCGAGTAATCCAGGTAAGGAAAAAACATCTAAACAGAAGAATGAACCAAAACCCCAATCTACCATGAATAAACTGAAATAACCTCAACTAGAGAACATAGGCAGGGAAGTGCTGAGAAACAAAGAAACTCAAACACAGGTGAATCATGACAAGAATTGGTTCATGAAGATGATGCACATGGATAGGAGTGACCAGATTGGATTTTCAAGTACCAGCTATAGCAGCTCTTAAAAGTGTACACAACTCTTAAAATATCAGGTTTTTGTGATGTAAAACAAGCTATAATGTGACCTATATTTTGTGTTATTCAAATGAAAAGATAAACGTATAACAACAAAGAAATCTAAAGAAAAGGCTGCTAAATCCTTATAGCATACATGTTTACATCCTTATCTAATACTCACTTAGTCAAAGTGAAACCAGCAGAATATGGCCATACCATATCCATACCACCAATACTCTTCATGATGCTGCATTTTCCATTTTTTTCTTGACAACAATAGATAATGTTTTGCATCAGGAGTTTATACAGGACAGTACAGGACCCCAATTCAAGGTCAACTAGTTTAAAAAAGCCTCTATAATGTTCTGAAAAAGTGTCACCTAAAATGCACATTTATCCTTAGTTTTTTAAGGATATACCTGTTTCGAAACTAAAGCTCCAATCTACTATGTTTAAAAAGTGACTAGTTTGAAAAGTTACTAGGATACCTGTATGTGTTTGCATGTCACAGCTGCGCTGTTGCAGACTGGTCGCAGGGGTGCCAGGTTTCGGTAGTCTGAAGCCTCCACCTGAAAAGCGCAGTACTGTTCAAAGTTGTCCTTTGTATTTGATCTGTTTTACAGTGAGCAAGAGCGATGCAGCATTGTTATAAGAATAAAAATAAAACGTCTTCTGTTGACCATACCTTTCCTCTCCATGGCTGTAAACTGTCTGAATGAAGAGATCTTGAAGATAAGGAGCACCTTTTTTTCTGTAAATCAGACAGGGTTACATGCTTGCTTTTTAAAAAAGAATGGGAATTAATAAAGACCCTATAAATTTGTCTGACTACAGAGCATGATCAAACATTTTAGTCCACTTGCTTCATTTTGTTTCAGCACCTGGTCTGTTAAAGTCATGTGACCTTTTCTACAATGGGCTCAGATGTCCAAAGCAGTCGAGGAGAGCCAAGTTCCAAGAGCAGGAAAGCATAAATTTCTTTAAGTTTTGTCCACACACAGCACTAAACTCTGTAAATAACTTTAAAACTTGGCATATAGCCAAAATGGCAGAAGATGTTCAATAGAAAATTGTTCACTGTGAATTTAAATCAGGATGTCCTGTGCTAAAAGAGAGTGTCTGGTTTGCCTCACACCACATGCAAGGCCAATACTATGGTTTTGCAAGCTGTGCAGACGAAAACAGACTTTTAAAAGATGTTTAAAGGTCATTTCACTGTGGGTGCGGCTGATATAAATTTACTGACAGTACACCAACAACAGGTATTCCTGTTGAGTATAGTCAGGAACTCTGATACATGAACAACAAGTGGATGCTTGGTATCAAATCAGGTTTGATCTTACCAAAGTTAAAACAACAATTTGTTTTTAGAGTCTGGGACTCGTTTTTCTTAGTTGGAAAACAAGACAAGATCTTACTACTTTTGACAAGGTTGGAGGACAAATATGTCAGATTAAATATAAAAACACATGCTGGTTATGTGGTACTGGCATTGCAGCTGCTAATCAAATGTATACAATTTTAAAGAAACCTTCAGCCTTTTAAGGAGAGAGAAATTTCTATATTTAAAATTTCAATTAAATGATTCTAACAGTTCAGATGAAGAAGAGATATCTAGCGGGAAGCTATTTTCATGCCAATGCAATGTTGCACAAACAAGCACACTTTATTTAATAATACAATGTCATTTTTGAATTAATTTCAATCTAGTTCTATGTTTCTTGGAATGAAGGATAGTCAGTACTGTGAGGTATTTCCACACAACTTGAAATCTAGTTTCTTAGTTTCCCAAATATGCCATCTGGAAATGTGTGTAATGCTTTTATTTTAATGTTTAGGTTGGTTATCTTTTGTCTAAATCTATGATAAAAACAAACACCCAAACCAACCCCTCAAATTTCCATTTGTTTTGTAAAATTAGGACACATTCTTGTTGTGAAAGCTTTAGGTGACCTTCATTCATACTGCTGCAGCACATTCAAGCATAGGAAAATAAACCCATGTGTCCATATTCACTTCTTTATTATCCTTTCAACAAAGGCTTCATCGGGCTGAAGTGGCTAAGTACCCCTCATCCAGCTCAACCAAATCAGAATATGAAAAATATCAAAGGATTAAAGGAGACAATTATTATTTGCTTTCTGTCCATTTGGCGCTTTGTCAAAGGCCGTAAATGCTTTCATTACAATGTAAATCATTTTTTTTATTTCCACGAGAAGACGGTTCTGGTTCATTAACAGCACCCTTGCAGGCATTGTGTACAATTGATGAACTGAAGAACATCTCCTGGCGTGAGTGATTTGAAAAAAAAAATAAAATGTACGTGCACAAACATGCATGCACAGGCAGAGGTGGAAAAGCTTTTTGAAACTGACTGTGCAGTTTCCAGCATGAATGCAGACACATTGTTTGCACAGCCACACAGATTAGAAAGGTTTCCTTTGAATTCATTTCTGAGTTGTACGCAAAAGCATATTTTAAGGACACAGAGAAGAGCAGCCAATGTCACAACCTCATCACCGTTAAGTTTAAGTTTAAACACTCTTATTGTTCTCTGCGCTTCATACACTAAATTAAAATCCAGGGCACAGAAGCATGATGTGTCCTCGTAAACAGCAGCAGAGGTAAGCTTTTAATCACATCCTCACACAAGCTGGTAAAAGCTTATGACTATGCTGCTGAAAGTCACTAACTGGTTGATGCACAGTTGAATTAATCCAACTTATACCGCCCTACTAAAAATGACTAAACTGTGATTATGTGAAATCTTTTACTGTAATTGAAAATGTTTTGGAGAGTTTTTGTCTGCAAGAGTAAAAAAAGGCCCTAAACCAGATAATTTCTCTTATGGTTTTTGGAAGCATACTATACTGTGCTTTTCAAATCAAACATGCACATATATGTCCCATATTAAAATCTAACATTTAATCTGCCAGTTAGGCTCTCACAAACTCATAGTTTTTGCTTTGAGTTGCATAAAAGTTTATATAACAATAAGAGAGTTACCACCAAATTTGCCAAATTATGCAATTTATATATTTAAAGGCCTCAATCATTCATCCATAGATGCATCATGGTGCATCTGTGGTTGCACCCTGTCCTTTCTGGAAGACATTAGCAGATCTTGCTGCATCTGTAAAACTAAATTCATTCTCAGCACACCCCCTGTTTGACATGAAGCCCTCAGCCAGGTATTACAGGTTGTTGCTTATTCACCCCAGTCAGACTTGCAAACTTATTTTTTTCATGTTCAATAAGAATTCTGAACAAACATTCAAACTTCATGAGACGGATAGCTTCTGTTATGGTTAACACTGCTTTCACTCATTATTTATTCATGTATTACCATCCATTGACTGTTGTAATTATTACAGAAATATATGTATTGGCATGTTTACCTGCTTTTCCTAAAGCACAAATGGAGTTTCACTTTAATATTTTTTTTGTAAATGATGTGTTATGAGAAGATTTTATATTATTCTGTTCCATACAAAAACTGTGATGCATGGTGCATTTCAGCACCTTCAGAGATTTGAGCTGCAGTAGCTGCTCCATTGGAACCGACCACACAGGCCAGCCTACACTCCCCACATGCATCAGTAAGCCTCCATCGCCCATAACTCTGTGACTTATTCACCACCTTTTCTTCCTCAGGCCACCTCCTTTAATAGATACTCACCACCACAGACTACAGGTTCTCACAAGCACACTCCTAAACCTTGTGGAAAGTCTTCCAAAAGGAGCTAAAACTGTTATACCAGCAAAGAGTCGGCTGACAATCCTATTAAACCCTATTAGGACTAAAGATTAGGGTCTCACACTATTTCATATGTGTGAGATAGCAGGTGACCCAATGCTTTCAGCAATATAGTATTAAGGCTAACAAATTCCATATATAAAATTGTGTTTAATTTGAGAGATGATGTCTGACGACTTTTTGTATAAAATAACATGAGTAAGAAACTTTGGTATCGCGTTTTTTATGAGGTAAAACTCACAGCGCACTCACCTTTGATATTGTGTCCTAATAGTAACAAACCCGCGCTACATTCAGTGAGCATAAACACAAAAACTGTCCCGGAAATGAGACAATGTTTGTATTTATATTCACCAAGAAAACCACCACCACTACATTCACACTCAATGACTCTCCAGGGTTGTTTTACTTTTTCAAACCCAGTGGCATGTTTTCAAACCACATGCATCCAAAACTGAAATGATACCAATTTGGATTCAGTCTGCAGATTGTTTGGACAAAAAACACTGGATGGGGAAAAAATATGTGGAAATACATGCACACATCTGCGGCGATGGATTTACTGAGCCACGGGTAATGAAGGCTGACAATGGCTTTAACCCAGGTGGTACAGCTGTGGGCTATGAGCAAGGAGAAGAAGAGAGTGGGCGGCAGGTGATAATGGAAGAGAGGAGAAGACTTGAGGATAGGAGAGAGGGAACGAAAAGTATGGACAGATGAAGGCAACTCAATGGCGAGGTATGAGAATAAAGGGAGAGAGGATACAGGTTTAAAACAAGTCATAAAAGTGGATGAGATGGTAATAACCCCCCAAGCGAGCATTTGGCCACACATCTGTCAGAAACAGTTTATTTTCCATGCCTCTCATGACATAAAAATAATAATTGTATCAAAGTCCACATTTTAAAATATTATAGATTTTTGACAGCACTGTTTTATTGCAAGGCGAGTTGACCTTCGTTTGAATTAGAGTTGCAAATTATCAAGAGCTGTTAATCTAATTTTATCAATATTTCTTTCAAGTGGATTAAAAGTAAATTAAACCTGGTCATTTGGATGCCAATTTATTTAGAATGGCAGCAACTGTGATTTAAATATAGAATATTAATAAAAATATCTTAATAAACATTCTCAATTGCTGGACAGAAAAGTCAAGTAAAAGCCTATAATTTAACACTAAAACTCCCAGGGCCGTCAATTTGACAGTTTTGAAAGTATGACATGCCATAACTCTGGTATATTAAAACTGTTATCTTCCTGGCATCCTGACTTTTTTCAAACCTGTGTGTTTTGTATTCCTATATCTCTTTAAAAAAAAAAAAATAAGAAAGTAAATAAAAGATCTAAGTATAACTACCTACCTATAACTACCACAGCCGCTATTTTTACAGCCCTATTATTTACATTGATATTTTTTCCCCGCTGAGTATACTCACGAGCGTTAACTAGCAACCCCACTCTAGAACGCAGTCTGAGAAGGAGATAGTTGGCATCTAAAAATGGCTTCTAGAAGGATATTTTCTGCTCAAGAGGCATTGGAAATGCTTCAAAAATTAGATGATCGTGATTCTGGGGTTTTGAGAGGGATTCCGACGAGTCTTGGTCAGTCAGTTACAGTGACAGCGGGTCAGAGAGTGAGCCTCCCCCGGCTAAAAAAACACGAGTCGTCCAATTTGCAGGAGGTTGTGGCGCATTATTTCAAGGTAGTAAAAGACTAGCCTAAGTAACGATTTTATCATTTTAGGCTATAGTTTACAGATTACTAAACCAATAATCTATAAACTATTAATATAGCAACAGTGCCACAATCAGCACAGGTTCAAAGACGAGCCAGGTTCCCAGTGCCCAGCTTTAAACCCAGCAATCCAGCTCACTGGCAGGAGAGAAACTACAAATCAAGGTAGTAATAATGGACAAAGAAATAAACAATAAATTAGGCCATAGATAGGTATAGTAGCCCAGTAACACCAATCTATTCTGAGCTTTACAGCGTTTTCATCGCAAGACGAGCGCACACCTGGGAAGGAGGAAGAGATAGAAAAGGATGGTACTGTGTGGACAGTGGGGAGGAAGAAAGTAGAGGGAGGCATCAGAGCCAGAACGTGTTGACAGAGCGCCAGATCCAAGATGTCCAGACGCATTCCTCTGCTTGGTGGACGCCGAAATGCTCATCCACGTTCAGGGCTGTGCTGTGGCTGAGGCCCGCAGAGTTTAGGAGATATTTCTCCTCTGACATTAGTGTGGATGAGCTGAAGGCATTTTTAGCACTAGTTTATGTCCGCGAAGTGAAAGGGGGGCGTAACATGGAGCTGTCCAGCTTTTGGTCAGATTAGTAAAGCTTTTTTTTAAAAATGTACTCTTCTCTGTATTATTTTTCAGTACTATTTATAAATAATAATAAAACATAATAGGTTATGATCAAATACTATTATTCATTCTTGTCAAAACCATAATTTTATAGCATGCAAGAAAACTTTTTGCGATGACGTCATCAAATTGGCTGGCTTGGGAGTTCTAGTAGTGTTAGAATTCTGGGAGTCCTAGTGTTAAAGCCTTTCTGTGAGGCCAGGGGTAACTCAGGTGAAAGCTTGGAATCAGCACTCACATGAACTTAAAATGCAGTTGGACCCATTCTCACTTTCACAACAGACAGTATGATTCTGATAATTTTATTTATAACATTATTATTATTATTTATTATCAGTGGTCAAAAAAAAAAAAAAAAAAAAAAAAAAGTGAGCTGTTGGGCGACTGTGGCACAGTAGGAAGAGTAGTCGTTTTGCAATCAGAAGGTTGTGGGTTCAATTCCAGCTTCCTCCTGCCATACGTCGATGTGCCCCTGTGCAAGGCACTTAACCCCTAGTTGCCTACCGATCTGCGTATCGGTGTATGAATGTGTGAGCGTTAGTGAGTGCGATTGGGTGAATCTGGCTCTAGTGTAAAGCGCTTTGAGTGGTATGTATGACTGGAAAAGCGCTATATAAGTTCAGTCCATTTACCATTTATGTTAGGTCTTCTGTATCTTTAATTTCAGAATTCAGTGAGTCATTGATGTTGGCCAAGAACTATAAAATTATAGAAACTAAACAGCAATGGGATGCAGTGGCATCTATTAAGGCAGTGAAACTAATTTATCTAGGTATTTAACATTTGCAGTTGCAATGTGTGCCTTTCAATCAACTATGCAGAGTGTTTTAAATGAATGTGAACTGGTGGATAAAAGGTTGAGTCAGTATTAATACTAGGTTCTGAAAAAAGAAAATTCCAGAAGAGTGATTTAACACTGTCTAACAGAAGAAAGGTGTGTAATAAATCCAATTTCCTGACATAAAGAGCTGTGTAAAATCATTATAGATACTGGTTTGTGATGTGCTTTTTTACAATAATTATATTGAGAACTGCAGGCTTGATTCAGGTGGTCAAGCTTTCACCCCTCTGCAAATAAATGCATCATTTAGAACAGCACAAGGAATGATGAGATCATGTGATAAGTGTCACTTTAGAATAATATCACACTCATGAGGACCTGAGAATAAATAGTCACAGATCACAGGTTTACAGGACCAGAAGGAAAGAACTCTGTGATCCAAAAAGAAAAATTATGTGAAGTGTAATTAAAAGCAATTTCCTTCTCTATTTGAATAGCTAGTGGATTTTGAATTTGTTTTACAGAAAAGTCTCTTAAATTCTTAAGTGTTTTACATTTTGGAAAAGTCACTTTTAATGTTTTATCTAGTTACATAAAATCTACGTTTTACCCTTTTGCAAACTGTATAAATCTTCTGTTTTAGAAATTATCCATTTATATATACCATTCACAATCTTTTTTGTGATTATATGTATAAATATTGTTTAAAATATGGAGTTTTGACGAAAATTCAAACTGAAATACTCACCTCCACCCCCCAGCTGTCCTATGACTCCACCGTCTCTCCTCCATCCAATCAGCGTCAGATCCACATGTGTCTTCAATCAATCATCCTCCGAGGCTTCACTTTCAAGGACCTCCAGTCATGGATTCCCCGCTCTTCAGCTGAGCTTCGACCCTCCTCCGCCCCACCTCCACCATCTCCCTTCCATACTCCTCCCGGCTCCCTTATCTTCTTAGGCCTTCACTCCACCACCAGTATCGGATCCCAAGGGGGGAAGACTTATCTAATTCTAAGCCTAAGATGTTAGTTCAAGCTCATGTCATTCTCAGCATACATGTCCTCCTCCGGGGTCCGAGCGCCAAAGATATTAACTATTATTAATAAACTTCTCTAATCGCCATCTTGTTTCTTATTGTGAGTCTTTTCAGGTTGAAATGTGTTCTATGTCTGTTTTTGGCCATGTTCATTTATTTCAACAGGTTTCCACTGCAAAATACCAAAAAAAGTTCCTTATGGCTGCAACAATTTACTTGTAGCTGGAACTCATGGTGCAGTGGATGATATGGGGCCACCAATATCGTTCTGACTTTTTTGACTGACCTCACCTTAAGACTACACTGGGAATTTTACCGCACTCTTTAGCAATTCTCAACAGTTTCTTCTTGTTCTAAAAGCCAGACAAGTTAAACACAAGAACCAGCAAATGAAGTTAAAAGTTAAATAATAGTTTAATAAAACAAGAATAAAACATTCACATAAAAAAGAGTGTACCTTAAAACTACCAAGCTTCTGATGAAAGTATGTATGCTGATGAGCCTTTTTAAAGAGTGAGGCCACATGGGCTTCAAGGGTTAGACTGTCATCAAGGATAGTTTCAAGGTATTTATACTGGTTCACAATCTCAACAATTTCACCAGAGATGACCACAAGTAAGGTAATAGTGTCTTCTTTTGTAAAATCAGTAACCATTTAAAAAGAAGAACTCACAACAGTCAGTGAAATCAGGATCATCTCTCCTGAGGAGGGACAGAATGACAGGACCATCAGCAAACTTTAAAATGTGATGCTGTGAAAGCTGGCTGTGACAGTATATAAAATAAATAAAAAGGGAAAGAGGAAACATCCCTGAGGGGCCCCAGTAAAAGATACAAGAACATCAGAGAGAACCCTGTTAACTCTTACCCGCTGAGACCGTACAGTTAAAAAAACTCATCAACTTTAGATAATAACCTCATTGACTAGTCTTTCAAATGGCTTAATTACAGAAGAGGTAAGAGCAAGTGGCCTGAAGTAATTCAGTGATTTGGCAGCTTTATTTTTGGGGACAGCAACAATGATAGGATCTTTCCAAAGCTGAGGGACCCTAAGGGATTGGAGACACCTATTAAAATGAAAACAAAAAAATGTGAGCTGCTGGGCACAGTTTCTAAAAACATAGCTGATTATTAAACAGCAATAAAATGAAAAGTTAATAGTTTAACATTTTAAACAAAACAAGATGGTACAACATTTAGAGTTCCTATAGTGTTAAATAGGCCAAAAAAAAAAAAAGAAAAACGGGGTCCACTTTTTCTGGCTTCAAATCTCTGTGCTTTATGCTGTCATGGTTGCTAAGTGACAGACATTATGCTGAGATAAGGCCTACGCAGTCTACGCAGTCTTTGCCGCAGTCGAAGGATTCAGCCCCTAAATTTGGATGCAGCCTATGATCCGAGGAACCAAGTGGAGTTCTGCTCAAAGATTTGTAAGCATATTTCACAAATCCATAACATAGGCTCAAGCATTCTGAGAGTCGAGTGGGACATGTCGCATACTGTTAAAAATTACTGAAAGACTTTTCAGGTTTGCAGTGATTAAAATCCCCATCGTAAAGATTGGGGCGTCCTGGGAAATCCCCTGCGGACGCTGTATGGTCCTCACCATAGAAGCATCCATCCATGGATATAAATAACTGCTATAAAAAGTTGTGAAAATTCTCTAATGATATCTAAAGGGTGAAAAGACATAGACAGAAGTTCAATGTCAGGAGTACAAAATGAAATTTATTGACAATTTCAACATTTTCTGGAAACACAGATGTCTTTTCAAGGCAGATGGAGTTTGTCTTAATAAATCTGGAGTATAACTCTTCACTTTTTACCATTTTTAATTCAGTGAATCAGACACTAAAAGGAGACAAGAAAGTACACAACAACTGAAGTTCAACCTGCTGAGTTAAGGAAAAACCATAGAAGACATCACAACCAGAAAGGGACTTCACTACAAAAAGTGGAATCTCCTTAGGCTCCAGCAGAACAACAAGTGGATCCCCCTTTAGTCCCAAAAGAGGACCCTAAGGCTTCCCCCAGATCCTATGGAGAGCTGTTTCATTCAAAATTAAATAAATAAATAAATACTGCTATTGATAAATTATTAATAAATATTCCATGAAATAAATAAATATCCCCATGATATAAAACAAAATAATTATGATAATAATTAAGACATTTTTATCTTGTTTTATTTAATTCATTTCAAGATTTATTTAATTTACTTAAAGATTTATTTATTTCATAATGCAGTTTAATGTTGTGACACTTTTTTTTTGTAAAGCTACTTTACGTATTTCGGTGACTTTTACTTTTTAACACCGTTTTTCATTTTAAGCTCTTTTTATTTCATGTTCTTATATTCAAATGAGGGGGCGGAGTTTTATCTGTGGGGCGGCCCTGGGACAGCAGGGCCGAGCTCAATTCGTGGCTGTGGCCGGCAGAAGCATGCCGCTGCCTGCCAGAAGACAGCATGCTGGAGGGAGCCAGGGGATTCTGCGAGGATGCCAGAAGGTGCCAGACCGGCTGTAAAAGTCTGCCACGGTGGTTGCCGCCGTTTTTGTGGACGCTGTTTGTGCAAGTCTTCGTCATCCTTTCAGCACCTCATACACACACATAGTGCTATTTATTTTCCATCTCAAGTAAATACAACCATCTTATGTTATGGGTCTAAACCTGTTTATTAAATAATAAACAGGGGTGAAAGTGAGCTGGTACGGTCCGGTACTGCGTACCACTAAAAGAATCTGTGCCGGTACGCAGTACCGGGAAGAACGTCTGCTATGACGCCGTGATCCAGAACCAGTGGCTGCAAAAATTCACAAGCACACAAAGAATATCAGATTCGCTACGAATAGGCAGTCTAAAACACGACTTAATCTGTTTATAAATATAGTTATTTTCCCCTCATTCCAAACTGTTTCTGAACTGTTCTGCTATGCTGGAGCCTCAATGCTCTTGCTTTGTTCCTCTCCCCCTCGGAGCTCGAGACTGTTGTGAACGGCCAGCCTTTAAAAAGAGCACCGCTACGTTTAATGTCTGTCTGCTCGCTGCTAAATACCCCAGTTAAAAGCAAAGGGAAAGTAACTAGTTGTGTTTCATGTTATTCTGCTGATTTACAACAACACAGCACAGCTGGAAAACACCGCTTATGACCAGAGATTTCATACACACTACAGGAGAGCGCATGTGCGCTTACCTCCATAACGGTTGCCAAGGAGATCGCTGCGTTCAATTTAATGGACTGGGAGATTTTACACAGGTGGTGCACAGACATAAAATGCCGATGCTTGCTTTAGGACAGGACGAATAATAAATCACTTACCATCTACAGACTTTTAAATAAAAACCGCGAAAACAACCGAACTGTCAAATTTTTTATTTAAATGAAATCAAAACCTGACCACAATGCAGAGATCAATAACTTCTTTGTTCAAAAGAAAAGACGGAAACTGAAGATGAAAAGTTATGCATCAGAACATGGTTTATCATTGTTTCATACATGGCAGTTCTTTATTCTACATGGTCAAGTGATTCTAATTTCTGCCTTATACAGATAGCCTACAGTAAAGTAAAATATTGATCCCGGTATTGATTAGTTTGAGTTTGGACTTTGCTGAGAGAGAGAGAGATCTCGAGGGGGCCACAGATGAGAGTAACAATTAACAATTAACACACACACACACACTATATATACATATATAATATATTATATATATATATATATATATATATATATATATATATATATTATATATATATATATATATATATATCAGTGGCTGATGCTGGTCTTTCAAGGAGGGGAAGCTCAATTTCAAGATCGCTGATTCGCTCATTTCGCTGTCAATCAAAAAGGGATTCAGCCTCAGACAGATCATCCAATCATCATGCAGAAGCTGAGCGTCCGGGCCAGCCGAGGCCAGCCCACTGCCTCATAGACCCCCAGAGACGCTGAGCGTCCGATGGGCGGGACAAAGCCCAGCATTTATCCAATGACTCGTCTCGTTTTGCTGCAGCCGAGGCTGACCTTGAAAACTGGCTCAGAGTTTATATGTTCTTTCTTTCTAGGTGAAACGACTAAAGGAGCTATATCCATTAACATTTACTTTTCCTTCCCATAGAAAGTACTCCTGGATCAGTGCTTCTTTGTTCTCTTTGTGTCTCTGCTCTGTTCTCTCTAACCCCCAGTCAGTCGTGGCAGATGACCGCTCACACTAAGCCTGGGTCTGCTGGAGGTTTCTTCCTGTTAAAAGGGAGTTTTTCCTCTCCACTGTCGCCACATGCATGCTCAGTATGAGGGATTGCTGCAAAGTCAACGCCAGTGACTGTCCACTGTCTCTACATGCTCATCCGGGAGGAGTGAATGCTGCAAGTCACTGAATGGATGCAATCTGCTGGGTTTGCTTAGACAGAAAAACGTTTTATCCAATTATAATAAATAACTGAATCTGACTGCTCTGTTCAATGGCTAGGACTAATTGAATGTATGTACCTGACTTTTGTGAAGTGCCTTGATACAACATGTGTTGTGAATATACGCTTATAAATAAAACTGAATGGTATTGAAAACTGAATAAATATATTATATATATTATATATATATATATATATATATATATATATATGCCCCCAGTGCCTCCCCAGCCCCCTCTAGCTCTGCCCCTAAGTACCGGCAAGAATTTGAAACAACTTTCAAATGACATCATCACTTGAAAGTAATTACCAACGTACAAGCAATAGTAACAATAACGACATCCCGTTTGCTGATAATCAGCATTGGCTTCCACAAAAACAGCGGCAGCCGCCGTGGCAGTATGTTAAAGGCTTTTACAGCCAGTCAGGCACCCCATGGCACCCTGTGGCAACCTTGTGGCCAGGGACTTCTATAGAGTGCCAGCGTGTTTTTAAGCATTCATTTATAATTTTCTGTGTGTGACAATTCAGAATAGCCGCTTGTGCTCTATAATAAACTGACTGTTTGTTTGTTATTGTGTCTTCGTCATTCATTCAGCACGTCATACACACACATAGTGCTATTTATTTCCCATCTCAAGTAAATACAGCCACCTTATGTTATGGGTCTAACGCTGTTTATTAAATAAAAACCAATAAAGACATCATCATTTAAAAGTAACAGCCTATAACAATAATGACATCCCGTTTGCCGATAATCAGCATTGGTTTCCACAAAAACAGCGACAACCGCCGTGGCAGGCTTTTACGGCACAAAGAGAGGGACAAAGGAACTATTTAATAAACTTAAAACGTTGGCTTGAACCTACATTTTGAATAACCAACTCACAAATGGGGACATTTTTTGGACTTGAATCATCAGTAAGGGTCTAAACATTTCCAAAGTCTTTGTAATTGATGTCCCCCTATCTGACCACGTTTCCGTTTTCTCTGAAAGTCCCCAGAACAGAGACAGCCTTCTTTATTAGCTTGAATCAATGTTTCAAGCATGGATGAGGTTTTCAAGATCCTGCTGGGAGATTTGTCCTTTTATATTGGAAATGTTCCAGTATCAATGTTTTATCCAATCAGAAAAAAAAAGGTAAAAATGACACAATTCTAAAAAAATAACTACAAAAGGTTAGAGGAAATTATGCATCAATTAAGCTCCTCCTGTCTAGATATTTTACCCACAGCTTTCTTTAAGAAAATTTTGCCTGACATAATGTCTGATTTGATTCAAATAATAAACTGATCCCTCGTATCAGATGTTTGCCCCAAGGCCTTAAAAACAAAAGCTGATAAAGAATAATCTGCACAAGTTGCTTTTGTGACCTGATGATCTCTTAGATCATCAGGTCAAAGGTTACTGTTGGTCCCTTGCACTCGTTTCAAAACTCGTGGGGATCAGGCTTTTGGGGCTGTGGCACCAAGGTTGTGGAATTCTCTTCCACTGTCTTTATGCTGTACAGACTCCATTGACTCTTTCAAAAAGCAGCTGAAGACATTTTTATACAGACAAGCTTTTAATGAACATGTTATATTGTATTCTACTGTTTGATATTGTTGTACTTATATTCTATTTTTTGTTTTTTGTTGTGAAGCACTTTGTGATTTTCATCTGTGAGAAGTGCTATATAAATAAATTTTACTTACTTACTGTAAAATTAAATCTTATATCCCATATTTATCAGTAAGGTTATTGGAAAAGCTGTGTTTTAACAGGTAAATATCTTTTTAACAATGACCAACTGTTATGAGGTCTTCCAATCAGCTTTCCGTGCTTACCAAGGTACAGAGACTCCCCTTGTCAAGGTGTTCAATAACATACGCCTAAATGCACACAAGTGTGGAAAGACCACAGCGCTGGTATTATTGGACCTCAAGTGGCATTCAAAACTGTTGACCACTGTATATTACTGGAGCGACTGGGGAACTGGGTCGGGCTTTTGACTGGTTAGAGTGTCACTTGAAGGTCAGGGACTTCTTTGTGTCAACAGGTTACTTTACATTGTAGTTGACAAAGATCACATGCATGGTTCCCCAAGGTTCCATTTTGGGGACCCTCCTGTTTAAAATCTACACAATCAGATTATAACAAACAACAAGATAAGATGCCATAATTACGCAGATGATTCACAGCTCTACATTACAATGTCACCAGGTGACTATGAACCCATTGAAGCTTTGGGTAGATCCATTGAACAAATTTTGGACGTGCACAAGTAATTATTTTTGGACAAAGGAGATGCGATCAAGAGTCAGCACACAGCTTCAGTTATTTCAGCTAGAAACTACTGATAAGCCCCAAAATCTGTCTGTAGTGATGGACTCAGACCTGAAACGTCAGAGGCACATATTGACACATAAAGTTGGCCTGAACTGAAGAACATTTCCAAGTTGAAAGGAGTAATTTCCAGCAGGATCTTAAAAACAATCATCCATGCATTTGTTGTTGAATTGATTACTTCAACAGTGTCTTCACAGGTCTGGCTTAAAAGCCAGACAGCTGCAGCTGATCCAGAATGATACTGCTTGTGCCCTCACTAAAAATAAGAAAGTAGAGCACATCACTCCAGTTCTGAAGACCTTACACTGACTTTCTGTATCTCAGAGAAAAGAGTTTAAAACACTTATTAGTTTATAAATCACGGAATGGCTTAAACCTTAAACTACTTTAAAGGGCCTTTGGTTCAAGTCTACTCTGCATCTCCAAATAAGAACCAAACAAGGAGAAGCTACAGTTAGTTATTTTGCTCCACTAATTTGAACTTCCAGAAAACTATCAAAGTGCTGAAAACCCCTGTTTTCTTTTTTTTATGTTGTCATCATGTGAAGCACATTGAATTGTTTTGTTGCTGAAATGTGCGATACAAAAAAAACATGTCTTGCCAGATTGTCAGATTTGTAAAAAAGGCAATGTTGCTGAGTTATTAACCTAAAGGGAAGCAAGGAATTAAGTTTGCCTTCCGTCCATGAAATAAACTTGTTGTCACCTAAAGGATCTGTCAGAGCAGGTGTATGGAAGATCCTCCGTCAATCAAAGCCTCTATTTTAAACTCCCCAGTCTCAACATTGGGGAAAGTTAGGTTAGGTTAAGTTGATTGGATAATTTGTATTATTTGATTATTTTGTGTTGCTGAATTTTATGCTGTTACTGACCTCTGCAAATGCATTACTAATTAAAGCATACAGCATTTTAGAGGGGATAGTCAATTATTTGTGTCACATTAGGATTTAGCTCTTCAATGGAAGTATAAACATCTTGGCCCATGGGTCAAAAATAGTTAAAGGAGGTTTTAAAGTTTTGCCTTAAGCCCAAACTTGTTAAAACACAATCCTTGGGACTCAATACTGAGTTATTAAAACGTACCTAGCCCAGTTACCAAGTGGAAGTTGTAAAATTAGGTAAGTGAGCAGCTGTTAACAGTGACCGTTGTGATTGGCTGACTAGAGGCTGACTATTGGCTGACTAATCCATCAGTTGAAAAAGGGTGTGACTTCTTGATGTAGGCTGTTAGAGGTTAGAGTTTAAATGGATTATTCTGTAAACCTGTTCACTGTAATGCTCGTCAGGTTAGGAAGATTTGGACCTGCTTAATGGAGAACTGGTTTTGAGCAATCCTCTCAAAGTTAGGGGGGGGGGGGGGGTGGGGGGGGGGGGGGGGGGGGGGTCAAGCAGGTGTCTATATTGATCTATCTGATCGGGTTAATCGACAGACCGACCTACCTACCTACCATGTAAAAATATGCTTCAGTTTACACTTGAAAAACTTATTTATTTAAATTGTTTAATATACTTTTTATTTATAAGCATAGTGGGAGGATGAATTCAGTCATTGTGTGTTTAAATTCAGCATGCTCCTGCCCTTGTGCAAGACACTTGGACAAGGTTGCTGCATATGAGTGTGTGAACATTCTGAGTGTGTCTAAGCCAATGGCACTCGCAGTGCAGCGGTATTTTGATTGGAAGGTACAACTAGAAAAGTGCCATATAAGAACAGTCCATTCACCATTATCATTCACCAACACTGTTTTTTGTCTTACCAAAGCACATTTAACACATTAAAAATCCAAAAGCCCTCTTTTCCTGACCTGTCTGCTCCACAAACAAGCAACGGCAAATTCTGAATTCTATTTGTAGCCAAACTATTCCTAAAAGCTTTGGTTAAAAACATGTGAGCCATTCCTTGTCCCCCAACATCCAGCAGCAGGTGTCAAAATCTTGTGGAAATCCATCATTGAAGCAGTTGCAGGCAACAGAAAATTGGCTACAGATTAGAATCAAAGATTCAACAATTGCATGAGGGGGCAATATTTGGAGGTCTACATGCTTTTGTACGTGCAGATTGAGTAAAAAGGATGGATGGAATGTAGCAGCAGAGGGATGGAATAATGAAGGAAAAAAGGAATGAAGCCTATAGAGAGATGGATAGACGAAGAGGGGAGATACAGTAGATCATAGAGAAGGAAGCAGGGAGCCGAAGGCCTCAACGATAATTTGTGAGGTGAAAAAAGAGCCCACAGACGAAAAAGCAGAACGAAAGATGGATGAACTGTAGCCAAAAGGAGCTTCCGTTGGTCGCGGAAGGTAGACATATGAAGGAGGTAGGGAGCAGAGGGGATTGAAACCAGAGTTTGCTCTCACTGTGTCACCACAGGGTATACAGCTGGGCAGCCAGCCAGCTGTGAGGAGAGGGAGGGGGGAAACCAATCCAATCAGCAGTAATGGAGTCAAAGGTCATTGTTCACTCCTGCAAAATTGTTGTGGCCAATTGCCTGAGCCAGAGGCTCTATGCTTCACACAAACACGCAGAAATCAGTCACTCTAACAGCAGCTGTAGTACATCCTGATAACAAGAGCACTGCATGTGGCTGTGTGTGTGTTTGTCCTTGTTTGTCTGTTTGAAATATAAAGACAGAGTAGAGATAATGTGTTATGCTTCAGGTCTGCTCAATGGTACACAGCCATTACAATCTGGACATTTCAATTGGAAATTATTGATGACATATTTATAGTTGGGAATAAAGCACAATGAACCTTACATAGCTCTGTAAGTGGAAATTTATCCAGAGGTTAAAAAGTACAGCACTATGCATGCAAATCTGATTCAAACTACAAACCAAGCCAAGGTTTTTAAAAAGTATTTTCTAGAGTTTGTGAAAAGTCAAAATCAGCAAAGCAGAACTAAAAGGTTTGCCTTTGGCATCTGATAAGCAAAATAACTATGTTTTAAGTCAAACTCAATCTTAGTTCATTAATACCAAAAAGCAATCCTCCAAAGATGAATAATGGAGAGATGCCAGTCAGTCAGTCATTTTATATAATGCTTCTTCCACAGTGGGTCGCGGGGGAGCTGGTGCCTACCTCCAGCAGTCTATGGGCGGGAGGCGGGGTACACCCTGGACAGGTCGTCAGTCCATCACAGGGCAACACATAAACAGCCATGCACACACTCATTCACACACACCTAAGGGCAATTTAGAGAGACCAATTAACCTAACAGGCATGTCTTTGGACTGTGGGAGGAAGTCGGAGTACCCAGAGATAACCCACGCATGACCTTCTAGCTGCAAGGCAACAGTGCAACCAACTGCGCCAACGTGCAGCCCCAGAGAGATGTTGAAGCCAAAAAAAAAAAAAAAAAAAAAAAAATTTTTAAATATAATCATCTAAAAAAATGTAACAGCTGCTGTGTTGCAGGTGGAGAAGGAGAAAAGGGATGTAAAAATTTTGTGAGTAAAGCTTTATTTGAGGATCACATTTCAGAATATGTGTATAACATAAAATACAAAAGAAAAACTTAAAATACAAGTGGTGAGACAATGAAACCAGGAACAACAGAAAGCAAACAAGTGCATATGAGTCAGACTTAAAAATAGTTGGAATGGAGGTAAGTCTTCAGGCATGATTTAAAACAAGGAACACAGTCAGAGATCTTAATGTTCAAATTACATTACACTTATTTGGACTAAAGCTGTAAGCAGAAAACTAACTTATAGCTTAGGCAGGAAGACACCAAGCTGCAGTAGTACTGAAATAATAATACAAAAGCTTAAATTAGTGTTTCCAACTGTGACAAGACAGGATTGGCTATAAATTTACAACATTTTTCAGCTCAAAATATTTGTACTGAACAACTTACACCCACATTTTTTGCAGAGAGCTTTATTAACACCTAAGATTCCAATAGATTGAACAAAGTTATTGGAAATTACTTTGGTGCAAAAAGGAGTACATCTTTTTTATTACAATTTGAGAAAATTAAGTGGTAATACACTCTACTAGGCTTCATGTGTTTATAGAGCTATTTTTTTTCCCAAATAGAACTCATCAGACAAATCTAAATCTTCGTAAGAGGTGTCCCACGGAGAATATTTCTAAAGAGAAAACGGCAGGTCCAAGTACTGACCCCTGAGGAACCCCACGTGTCAAGGATGCTAGAGAGGAATAGGACTTAAAGGAACAATACCAATTTCTTAAAAGAAAGTAAATATTTTGGTTTTCTAATCCATTAAAAAAAACAAAACGTATGCAAGCATCATAGTCTTCCACACTGCTTTTTTATTTTTCTTTAATGCAGTTATTTTTCAGCATTTTATGCGATTCTCATTTCTCAGTCTAATTTACTTTTGATTTTTTGTAAACTCCATTTCATTTTCCCAAATTGCTATCTCTACTTTAAAATAATTATTTTCAATAAGCTTAACCCTTTCAGATCGGCGGCCAGAGCAGGGCCTGAAAGTATGTGAGCTTGCAATTAGAGCATCATCATCTAAAAATATAATGATAATAATATTAACACCATTAAGCAAAAACAGGTGCCAGGTTCTCGTCTTTTAATTGGCAACTATTTGTGAGTCCAAATGTTTAGCTTTCCACGTACAGTTACATCAAAACAAAGGAAAAAAAAACTTCCAGACTAGAGAACAACTGTTACATTTCAGCATAATCCAACTTAAATAACTACAAAATAAATACAACTGCAATAGATTTGAATGCTTAGGTTAAGTATACAAAGAGGCCAAGCCTCTGCATGTACACCAAAGGGTTGAAGAACTGCATCTAATTTAATTCAAGTATGCATTTTTAGGTGTTTTGGGGGGCAATGTTAAATTAAACCAATTCCCTCATTCACTACTTAGTATCAGTTGATGGCCTGATAAATTCGTTACATGCTTCTACAGTTGAAGTCTTCTACCTAATTGTGAGAATTTGGATGCACTGGCAGCAAACCACAGGAATGGTTTACATTGTGTTGTTTATACACAGAATTAGCATTCTGGAACAGACTACAGACTATCATGGATCTTTATTGAAAAGCTCCTGCTAAAGCCTGAGTGCTTGCACCTGGAAGGCAAATTCTCTTCCCTCCCAAAAAGATTGTTCCAACAACATTCTAGTTTGCACAATGTTGCACACTGCAAAAAAAAAAAAAAGCAATTTAGACGCATATGCAAATAATGAATGAATACACCCCGAAATATAATGAAAAGCTGCTGATAGAGAACATACACAATGCAGTACAAGAGAACTGCAGGAAAAATAAGAAAGAAAATAAAATTTTTATTTGCAAAATGTGATAAACCATATATCATTTTCTTTCATCCTTACAATTAAGCACTACTTGGTGTCAAAGACATAAAATCCATTTTAAATACATAACTGTTTGTGGTTGTAACGAGATCAAATATGAAAGAGTTCTATCTTTTTTTGTTGAACTCCTGTCATTCCATTCACATGTTTGAACAACTCATGTAGTTTCTTTAGGACAAGCTAGTACAAATTCAGGATTTTTTTCTTGGATCTTGATTCAACCTTCAGTGAAGTCTGCAGACTGATGAGCTTCAATATCTTTTTCGGGGCTTTGCTTGTGTCAGTTAATAATGCCTGACATGTCTTACAAGGACTGCTGTCTCAATTAACATTTATTGAGTAAAAGTTTTGTGACTTTGCAAGCAGACGCTCAACGCTAACGTACTTGTACTGGTCGTCTTCCGCTTTATCCGGGACCGGGTCGCGGGGCAGCAGACTCAGCAGAGACACCCAGAGGTCCCTCTCCCCAGACACCTCCTCCAGCTCCTCCGGGGGGAGCCCAAGGCGTTCCCAAGCCAGCCGAGAGACATAGTCCCTCCAGCGTGTCCTGGGCCGTCCCCTGGGCCTCCTCCCGGTGGGACGTGCCTGGAACACCTCCCGAGGAAGCCGTCCAGGAGGCATCCGGTATAGATGCCCGAGCCACCTCAATTGGCTCCTCTCGATGTGGAAGAGCAGCGGCTCTACTCCGAGCCCCTCCCGAATGGCCGAGCTCCTCACCCTATCTCTAAGGGAGTGCCCGGCCACCCTACGGAGGAAGCTCATTTCAGCCGCTTGTATCCGGGATCTCGTTCTTTCGGTCATGACCCAAAGTTCATGGCCATAGGTGAGGGTAGGAACGTAGACCAACCGGTAAATCGAGAGCTTCGCTTTTTGGCTCAGCTCTCTCTTCACCACAACGGACCAGCACAGTGCCCTCATTACTGCGGCAGCCGCACTGATCCGTCTGTCGATCTCCCGCTCCATTATTCCCTCACTCGTGAACAAGACCCCGAGATACTTGAACTCCTCCACTTGAGGCAGGAACTCCCCTCCAACCTGAAGAGGACAAGCCACCCTTTTCCGGTCGAGTACCATGGCATCTGACTTGGAGGAGCTGATCTTCATCCCAGCCGCTTCACACTCGGCTGCGAACCGCCCCAGCACATGCTGTAGGTCTTGGCTAGAGGGGGCCAGCAGGACCACGTCATCTGCAAAAAGAAGAGACGAAATCCACTGGTCCCCAAACCAGACCCCCTCCGGCCCTTGGCTGCGTCTAGAAATCCTGTCCATAAAAGTTATGAACAGGATCAGTGATAAAGGGCAGCCCTGCCGGAGTCCAACATGCAACGGGAACAGGTCCGACTTAGTGCCGGCAATGCGGACCAAACTCCTGCTCCGCTCGTACCGGATAGCCCCTAAGAAAGGGCCCCCGATTCCATACTCCTGGAGCACCCCCCACAAGGCATCATGAGGGACACATTCGAATGCTTTCTCCAGGTCAACAAAACACATGTGAACCGGTTGGGCAAACTCCCATGAACCCTCGAGTACCCTGTAGAGGGTATAGAGCTGGTCCAGTGTTCCAAGGCCGGGACGAAAACCACACTGCTCCTCTTGAAGCCGAGGTTCGACTATCGGCCGGACTCTCCTCTCCAATACCCTGGCGTAGGCCTTACCAGGGAGGCTGAGGAGTGTGATCCCCCTGTAGTTGGAACACACCCTCCGCTCCCCCTTCTTATGAAGGGGTACCACCACCCCAGTCTACCAGTCCAGAGGCACTGTCCCAGACCGCCACGCAATGTTGAAGAGCCGTGTCAACCATGACAGCCCCACAACATCCAGAGATTTGAGGTACTCAGGGCGGATCTCATCCACCCCCGAAGCCTTGCCACCGCGGAGCTTTTTAACCACCTCGGTGACTTCAGCCTGGGTGATGAAAGAGTCCAACCCCGAGTCCCCAGCCTCTGTTTCCACCAGGGAATGTGTGATGGCAGGATTGAGGAGATCCTCGAAGTACTCCTTCCACCGCCCGATAATGTCCCCAGTCGAGGTCAGCAGCCTCCCACCCCCACTATAAACAGTGTTGGTGAAGCACTGCTTCTCCCTCCTGAGGCGCCAGACGGTTTGCCAGAATCGCTTTGAGGCCAACCGTTAGTCCTTCTCCATGGTCTCACCGAACTCCTCCCAGGCCCGAGTTTTTGCCTCTGCCACAGCCCGGGCCGTGGCACGCTTGGCCTCATGGTACCAGTCAGCCGCCTCAGGAGTCCCAAAAGCAAACCACAGCCGATTGGACTCCTTCTTCAGCTTGACAGCACCCCTTACTGCCAGTGTCCACCACCGGGTTCTGGGATTGCCGCCGCGACAGGCACCGCAGACCTTACGGCCACAGCTACGGGCAGCAGCCTCGACAATAGATGCGGAGAACATGGTCCACTCAGACTCTATGTCTCCAACATCCCCCGGAATCTGGCCGACGCTCTCCCGGAGGTGGGAGTTAAATACATCCCTGGCCGAGGGCTCCACCAGGCGTTCCCAGCAGACCCTCACTATGCGCTTGGGCCTGCCAAGTCTGTCCGGCTTTCTCCTCCTCCAGCGGATCCAACTCACCACCAGGTGGTGATCAGTGGACAGCTCAGCCCCTCTCTTCACCCGAGTGTCCAAAACATGCGGCCGAAGGTCCGATGATACGACAACAAAGTCGATCATTGACCTCCTGCCTAGGGTGTCCTGGTGCCAAGTGCACTGATGAACACCCTTATGCTTGAACATGGTGTTCATTATAGACAATCCGTGACTAGCACAAAAGTCCAATAACAAAACACCACTCGGATTCAGATCGGGGAGGCCATTCCTCCCGATCATGCCTCTCCAGGTGTCACTGTCGTTTCCCACGTGGGCATTGAAGTCCCCCAGCAGAATAATGGAGTCCCCGGGAGGGGCACTATCCAGCACCTCCGACAGGGACACCAAGAAGGCTGGGTACTGCGCACTACCGCTTGGCCCGTAGGCCGAAACGACAGTCAGAGACCTATCCCCGACCCGAAGGCACAGGGATGCGACCCTCTCATCCACTGGGTTTACGTAAACCCCAACACCAGAGGGCTGAGCTGGGGGGCAACAAGCAAACCCACACCAGCCCGCCGCCTCTCCCCGTGGGCGACTCCAGAGTAGAAGAGAGTCCAGCCCCTCTCCAGGAGATGGGTTCCAGAGCCCACGCTGTGCGTGGAGGTGAGCCCGACTATTTCTAGTCGATATCTCTCAACCTCCCGCACAAGCTCAGGCTCCTTCCCCCCCAGCGAGGTAACATTCCACGTCCCTAGAGCCAGCTTAAGCATCTGGGGATCGGGCCGCCGAGGTCTCCACCTTCGTCTGCCACCCAATCCTCTTTGCATCAGTCCCTCACGGTTCCCCCTGCATGTGGTGGGCCCACTGGGGGATGGCCTCGCGTCTCTCGTTCGGGCTTGGCCCGGCCGGGTCCCGCGAGGAGCAACCCGGCCACCAGACGCTCTCCGACGAGTCCCGACCCCAGGCCTGGCTCCAGGGTGGGACCCCGGCACCGCCGTACCGGGCGACGTCACATGCCTCGATATTCTAGTCCTCACGAAGGATTCTTGAACTGCTCTTTGTCTGACCCATCACCTAGAGCTTGTTTGCAATGGGAGACCCTACCAGGGGCATTTAAGCCCCAGACAACATAGCCTCTAGGATCATTTGAGCACTCAAACCCCTCCACCACGTTAAGGTGGCAGTTCAACACTAACGTACTTTTTTAAATCATTCCTATGGGCTTTGGAAAAATGCAATTGGAAAGGCTTGTTTTTCTTATGAAAAAAGCAATTGATGTAACTTGCTTCATGTTGCCAAAACCTTTGAAGACATTTCAAGTTTTAAAAAAACATTTTCCAATCATAGCATTGCAACAGCATAACATGACTAAGGATTTCTATGCTTTATCTTCTGTAAATGTCAGAATTTAGTAGACTATCCTTTTCTTTTATGTATTTTTATGCAATTTGCACAATGAAGAAAAGCTGGTTCACATGA
Organism: Crenichthys baileyi; assembly: GCA_036173005.1. Taxonomy (NCBI): domain Eukaryota; kingdom Metazoa; phylum Chordata; class Actinopteri; order Cyprinodontiformes; family Goodeidae; genus Crenichthys; species Crenichthys baileyi. The sequence continues at coordinate 386,409 of JAHHUM010000060.1, read as the reverse complement.
CAAAGCACTATGAAAAACATATCCTTTAAGTGTGAGACATGTAATTATCACACCTCCCTTGATGCCAAACAGCTCAGCAGGCGTTTTCCTCATCAATAGTTCCACGTGGAGCTACAGTATCTGTTTGTTCTGCGCATAATGATGACTGAATAGTACAAACAAAAACACAGAGCCCAAAGGCATCAAGCGGCAGACCAGCTTTTCTGATGCTGCTATCATCCAATTTGCCTCTCAGGGTTCACAAGCCTGAAACTGTCTTGCAATTAGATACTGCATCGGCAAATGGCCATTGTTTCTGATTACAATCTGGTTAGCCCTTTACAGCCTGATTAATAACTGGGTAAAGCTCTCTCTTTATTTCTCCCTCTATGTGTGACTTTGTTGACTAGCCCATCACTGATTGCATCTCTGTTTAATCTTACAGCACTTCTTGCGAAGAAAACATTTTTTCTTTTAATTAAAAACATATTTTGCTAAACTTCCCATCATTACAGGAAACCAGAAAAGGAGGATTGATATTGTTTTCTTAAGAGCCAGAAGAATGTTTTTGCTCAAGGGTGTTAATTTCAAGTAATTTAAAACTACATTTAGATTAATGTGGAGAAAATAACATAAAAATAAAGCTTTATATGAGGTGCTTAAGGGATAAATGGCCTGTTATATCTTGGTTGTTCTACCATTTAATAGGGTCCAGTAGTCCTAGAAAGGCTTAAGTATGAGGAAAAACTTCACAACCCCCAACCAAATTTCGAGCGCCCAAGCAGGGTATTGTGGATGAGCACCAAATTTCAGCAACATCTTGTAAAATAAAAAAAAAATTAAAACCTAGCAGGTAGTTAATTTTATCACCCTTCAATGACCTAAGAAAAACCCCACAGACGGAGCCAGATGCTCGATGAGAAAAACTTTATGATAAAAATCAATAGGTCTCCATTACAGCACAAGAGATGAAGTGAAGCGTGAGAAAGGCAGGCGTGAGAAGTACAGACAACCCCACAATAGGACGGGCAATGAAACTGACTAAATCAGAGGAAGGAAGCAGGAACGTGGAGTACATAATGAGCAAATGTACTGTTACAGTGTATGCTAATCCAGTTGAAAATTTCAGCAGGAGCACAGGAGAAAGGTGAATTGTATTAGTGAATACTACTGAATTCTCAGGCTTTATATCATTTTTATATACTAGAGTAGTCACACAGTAAGTAGGAGGCATAGGGAGAGGTTCTATGTGATTAGTCCTAGGCTCCTTTAAAGCCCTTTAGAGTTTAAAGTTAATTCCTTGAAATGAAGTCCACAAATTCAGACTAAGGACTCCTTCCCCCTGGAGTAAGACTAACATCAAAAATCATTTAGAACTTAGATCGTCTTGCTGGTTGTTGCAGAGGTTGAACCAATATCAATTTATTTATTATTATTAATATTATTTATTTATTTAACAATCCAAATGTTAACTGCAGGTTTTAGAAATTATGTTACAAATTTTAGCACAAATCTTAAGCAATAGATCAGTGTGAAATGGTTGTAAAAACAGATTAACCCAGCTCAAAAGCATTTTGATTTAAAGGCCTCAAAATAGCTTCCAATCTTGACCTAGAAAAATTCATAACAGAATGCCCAAAGTTCCCTCATGCTTTTAATAAAGGAAATAACAAGAGCAACACAAACACAATTGGATTTAACCTGATTACATATGGAAATTTTCATTGTCTGTACCTTTTAATTAGAAAAAGCTGCAACTGAGCAATAGAGTGAAGATATTTTCCTGATGAGGCCCTGAATGCCCCATTAATTAAATATGAAATAAAAATACCTTTGTGAGCCTAGATGTATCAGTACCAAAGGCCCAATCAGAAACAGGAGGCAACATTAAGCGTTCCACCAGAGATAAAAACACTCTGGACCACTGCTACACAACTTTAAAGAATGCATATCATGCTTTCATCAGGGACTTTTTGACCAGAAGTGGACTGATGAGTCAAAGCAGATGTTACAGGCCTGCTTTGACAGCACAGATTGGCCTGTTTTTAAAACTTCAGCCACTGACTTAAACCAACTCACTGAGGTGGTGACATCATAAATTAGTTTCTGTGAAGACATGTGTGCAGACCAAGACCTTATGCACATACGATAATAATAAACCTTCTTCTCATCTGAGGAAACACAGGGATAAGGAAGAGGCTCAGAGCAGTCTCCCCATTATGGCTGAGAGTCTGCACAGACCAACTGGCATCCATCTTCACTGAGATCTTCAACAAGTCACTGGAGCTGCGTGAGGTTCCCTCCTGCTTCAAACACTCCAACATCATCCCAGTACCCAAGAAACCCACCATCACAGGATTAAATAACTACAGACCTGTCGTCCTTTTGTCTGTGGTCATTAAATCCTTTGAGCATCTGGTGTTGAAGCACCTGAAGGACATCATAGGCTCCCTGCTGGAGCCCCTGCAATCTGCTTACCAGACAAACAGGTCGGCAGATGATGCAGTCAACTTGGGACTACACTTCATCCTGCACAGTATGACCACCTAGGGACGTACGCCAGGATCCTCTTTGTGGACTTCAGCTCGGCCTTCAACACCATCAACCCAGATATCCTTAACCAGCGGACCCGTCTGTGAAACTCCTGAAGTTTGCCGATGACACTACTGTTATTGGACTGATCCAGGACAGTGATGAGTCTGCATACAGACAGGAGGTGGATTGGCTGTATGAGAAAACCAAAATAACATGAACAGGGAGAAAACAGATCTATATGAAAATACAAACTGAAACATCTAGCATAGGAATTCAGTGAAAAAACAAACACCTAAACACCAGAATGAATCTACTTAACCTGAATGAACTGAAATAAAGCAATTGAAGAACATGGCAGTGCAGAGAAAGTAAACAGAACTCAAACTCAAAACCCCAAAGAGAGGCAGATTATGAGAGGTTATTGAAATTCCAGGGTATTAAGGCATATTGCTCCAATGTCAGATAAAAGCTAAGAGGGGAATCAAACTTAAAAGATTTCTTTCGAAAACCAAAGCATAATGAGACAGTGGTCAGTAAATGAATGAAAGGCATTTAAACCAGGCACAAATCAAAACATTGCCTTATGGTGACTTCTATGTGACTTTATGAACAATTTATCAATGCAATGACGTTGCTAAATTTATATGAATAGCACTTTTTATTTTTTCTGCCTACTGTCTGCAAATACTAACCATACAACAAACTGGGCTAAGATTGCACCGTTATAAAAATTAAAAAGTGCCTTTTACATCAACTCTAGTGTTTTTATTTTAAAGAAATCAAACTGCACAGTGTATGAGTGAAGCTGAATCATCCTGGGTGCTTATTTAAAAAGGGTTTTTCATATTTTATTGTTTTTCCTTATCTAATGTGTTTTAATAAATATAGACTTAAAATGTCATGGAAAAATTTGCATATTTATTAAATTACATGTGAAAAATACACCATGTAAAAATGTTGATGATTGGTTTTCATTAATTTATGTGCCTTTAACCATTATTCCATTAAAGTTGGGTGCCAGTCCCTATACAGTTAAACCCAAAATTACTCATATGGCTGGCATATATAATTTTTATTTTCTTTTATTTAACCAAGAAGTTTGGTTCTGATTGGAAATGACACAGGCATCTCTAAAAAGATTAGAAACTAATTAAAAGGAGTTCCACTTTTGAGGAAATACTTTGTTTTTATTTAAGGTTTAATAAACATTAGTATCTCATGATTGCACTAGTATTTTGATGATTTATCTTTGGTGATAGGCTCCAAGACTTTTAGGTTGGAGGCCTACTTGCCATCAACCAAATCTTCAGCTCTCTCCACAGATTTTTTAAGAGTCAAGTATGTTATCTGGTTGGGCCACTCCAAAACATTAATATTACTTCCAGTCAGAAGAAACATGTTGGTAAATTTGAATTGATCAACATTCTATTTATCGTTGTTACCTCAATCTATAAGGGGTATGAATCATTTGTGGTGCAACTGTATAATCTAACTTTTTTTAATCTCTTTTGCAGCCTTATTAGTGCACCTTAACCTTTAATTTCTTTACTTTTCTTTACTATGTATTTAGGAAGAGGGCAAGGCACATTGAAGCAGCACTTTTTAACCATACAGATTGTTCTCATTTTAAAATAACCAGTTGATCAGTCTGGGGTTCTCTAGTAGTGTTATCAAGTTTGACACATGCAGCTAGAGTTTCTTGGATCCTAAATCCCTTCTTTATTGGATTTCTTCTCTATTCTTCATAAAGCATACAGTCTATCTGCTGCATCTGCAGTACAGTAAGTACTTTCAAGAGGCTAACAAGGGGATGTGAGCAGTTTCACCAAGTAAACACTTCCTGAAGCAGATAATTCAAAAGAGGTTAGAGATATGGTGAAAAGGTAAGCCCCTACAGACAAAAAACTGTCTGCCCCTGCTGCTCTCTCCAACAGCTCTATGACAGCTGGTGCTCAGTTAATGGAGCCCCCAAGGTGAGATTGAGGCTACAGTATAAAAGTGTGTATGGCTATTTGTGTTTTCTATAGTCTATGGCCTTTAGCTTGTGACTGGGTACTTGTGACTATCTGTTCCCGAGTGTTCACACATGTGCCTCTTGGAACATGTATGTGCTGTTGATGAAATCTCTTGCCTCTGCAGAAACTCAGATGTCGTGCTCTTTTCAGCCAACCAATTAGCATTCTGTCCTCCTCCCTCATGCCACTGCAGCTGGCACTGGTGTGTGTTGCTGGTATTTCTGGCAGCTTGATGGCAACAGCCACATATCTTGTGGCAGAGTCACACACCATTATTAAGAGAAATGCGACTAGCCGCTGTCACTTTTCTTCTCTTCTTTTGCTCACATAAAAATGCCGGGTCCTTTCATTTGACTCCACTGTGGTTACAAATTTCACAGCAACACACAAAAACAGACTTCTATGTAGTTCAACTGGAGATGATCAACCAGCTGTAACATCAACAAATTCTGATTGAAATGTTCCAAGGCAACAAAGGCATACTGAGGTTTTAGTTGGTAATTAAATAATACCTAAAATAGAAGAGCATAGCTGTGCCTGTCTTTAAATTATTATTTATATTTTAGTTCTTGATGATTTTAAAAGGGATAACAAAACACTATTCTCCTCCCATCTAATTCATAAGCTGGGGTGAAAGTGAGCCGGTACGGTCCGGTACTGCGTACCACGAAAAGAACGGCTGTCTGCTATGACGCCATTGTCCACAACCAGTTACGGCGGCAAAAATTCACGAGCACACAAAGATCAGATCCGCTACCAATAGGCAGTCTAAAAAACGACTTCATCTGTTAATAAATGTAGCTATTTTCCCCTCATTCCACATTGTTTCCGAGCTGTTCTGCTATGCTGGAGCCTCAATTTTCCTGTTTTTCTTCTCTCCCCCTCGGAGCTCGAGGCTGTTGTGAACGGCCAGCGTTTAAAACGAGCACCGCTACGTTTAATGTCTGCTCGCTGCTAAATACCCCAGTTAAAAGCAAAGGTAGAGTAAGTAGCTGTGTTTCATGTTATTTTGCTGAATTACAACAACACAGTACAGCTCGAAAAGACCGCTTATGACCAGAGAGTTCACATACACTACACGAGCGCATGCGCACTTACCTCCAAAACAGAGCGGTTGCCAAGGAGATCGATGCGTTCGATTTAGTGCACTGGGAGATTTTACACAGGTGGCGCACAGACAGAAAAAACCTGCACTTGCATTAGGACAGGACGAACAATAAATCACTTACCATCTACAGACTTTTGAATAACAACCGCGAAAACAACCGAACTGTCAAATTTTTAATTTAAATAAAATCAACACCTGACCACAATGCAGAGATCAATAACTTCTTTCTTCAAAAGAAAAGACGGAAACTGAAGATGAAAAGTTATGCATCAGAAAATGGTCTATCATTGTTTCATGCATGGTAGTTCTTTAACAATTGAAATCTATAAATATATAGATTCTACGTTGTAAAGTGATTCTAATTTCGGGTCTTATACAGACAGCCTACAGTAAAGTAAAATACTGATGCATTTTAATTAGTTTGAGTTTGGACTTTGCTGAGACAGAGAGAGATCTCGAGGGGACCACGGATGAGACTAACAATTAACACACACACACATTATATACATATATACATACATATATATATATACATACATATATATATATATATATATACACATACATATATACAGGGGTTGGACAATGAAACTGAAACACCTGGTTTTAGACCACAATAATTTATTAGTATGGTGTAGGGCCTCCTTTTGCGGCCAATACAGCGTCAATTCGTCTTGGGAATGACATATAAAGTCCTGCACAGTGGTCAGAGGGATTTTAAGCCATTCTTCTTGCAGGATAGTGGCCAGGTCACTACGTGATACTGGTGGAGGAAAACGTTTCCTGACTCGCTCCTCCAAAACACCCCAAAGTGGCTCAATAATATTTAGATCTGGTGACTGTGCAGGCCATGGGAGATGTTCAACTTCACTTTTTTTCATCAAACCAATCTTTCACCAGTCTTGGGTGTGGTTTGGTGCTTTTCATCCCCATACACGGCACCGCCTTCAGGATACAATGTTTGAACCATTGGATGTACATGGTCCTCAAGAATGGTTTTTCCTTGGGAGTGACGCGCCCATCTAGCACAAGTATTGGGCCAAGGGAATGCCATGATATGGCACCCCAAAACCATGACTGATCCACCCCCATGCTTCACTCTGGGCATGCAACAGTCGGGGGGGGCACTTTTTGAAGTGCACTTCTTTGCAGCTTCTCCATATATTAAAATATATATATATTAATATATATAAAATTATTTACATACATTAAAACTATATTATATATACAAAAATAACGTATATATACATATATATATACATACATACACATACATATACATACATACATACATACATATATACATATACAATATAAAATACATACATCATTACATAATTATATATATACATATATATATTATATATATATTAATATTAAAATATATATATATATATATAATATATATATATATATAATATATACAATTAAAATATATATATTATATACATATATATATATATATACATATATATATATATATACATATACATAAATATATACTATATATACATTATACACATATATACATTACTTATATATTACATACATATTTACACTATACATATATATACATATATATATATATATGTATACATATATATATACATATATATATATATACTTATATAACTAATATATATATACATATATATATACATATATATATATATACATATATATATATATATACATATATATATATACATATATTATATATATACAAATATAATATAAACATATATATATAATATATATATAAAATTTAAAATAATTAATATATATAATTATATTACATATATATACAAAATATTATATATAAATTTTAATATTATATATATATATATACATATATATATAAAATATATATTATATATAATATTTTATACTTATATCCAATATATATGTGTGAATCCAGATCCAGGCCTCCATTGGTTAATACATTTGATTTCCATTGATGATTTTTGTGCGATTTTGTTCTCAGCACATTCAACTTTGTACAGGACAAAGTATTCAATGAGAATATTTCATTCATTCAGATCTAGAATGCGTTATTTGAGTGTTCCCTTTATTTTTTTGAGCAGTGTATATATAAATATATATATGCATGCATATATGCCCCCAGTGCCTGCCCAGCCCCCCCTCTAGCTCCGCCCCTAAGTACCGGCAAGAATTTAAAACTACTTTTACCCCTGTTCATAAGGTGTATGTTCAACATGACAGTATGCACATATTTTATTTTAACCCCTGTAGAGAATTTGAAGTGCAAAAAAAGTACATATAACAAACCAAGCTCTGCGAAATGGAAAACGAAAAAGCTTCACTCTCAAACACTTAAGTTTGCCCTTTTCAGTTTGGTCATGGAAATTTGGAAAACATCTTTTGTGTGCAATATGCATTAAATCACATGTTTAACTGGTCCAGGTTACAAATCGGTGGTTATTCATATACCACATACCAGAAGAAAAAAATAATTAGTCACCCTACAATAACAATACTTTTGCTTTTTAAACTATTGGTTGGTTCCATGAGAGTATATTTGAAAGTTCCATTTACTGTATGTTTCAGATTGTAACTGAAGGCAATACTTTGCACTGTTTGGTCTCATATTTTCTCTACTTTACAGAACTTGCGTAGTGAGTTGGATTTGATTTGATAATATTTCAGCACACATGAACACCCACAAAAACTGTATTCCAAGTGCCAAGATCTTAAAAATATGAGAAACATGTGGCCTTGTCAGCTGCAGTTCTATGTATTCCAGGTGTCTAATGTGATACCTTGTTGAGAATTTAGGTACTTAGAGAGATATCTGTCAGTCACCAGAGCATGTTATAATCTAGGTAATGCAGTGAATCTTTTAAGTTGCCCCAACTCTTCTTCTGTTGGCTTGAGCAGCATTTCGTGATGGGTCCTCCACTGGAAGTGCATGCTGTCGATGAGCTGAGTTCTGGTGATCATCTCAAATCTTATAATCCTTCAAGAAGGTTTTGCACAGCGAGAGAGGACTGGTCATCATTTAGAGATCCAGTTACGATTAATATTTTTGGTTGGATCATATGCTATTTGTCTATTTTTGTTACCGTTTTGTGTGTGTATTTGTGTGTGTGTGTGTGATCCTGTGTGGTGTGAGCCTCCCTGCCACTGAGAGCTCTGCCGTGGGCATGGCGCACAGCTGATTGCTGTGCACCTGCAAGCAATCTTCAGCTGGAGCATTTAAAAGGAGCTGCAGGACAAGCATTCCTTGCCTCATGGTCCACGTTGTTGGTAACCTCGAGCCCTCCGAGCTCCTAGTAAACGTTTATGACTCAAGCTTTGCTAAACTTCAAGTTAACCAGCACTATGCCTGTTTCGGTTGCTTTCACTCCCAGGTTCTCGTGCCAATCTGCCTTCTGGATGAACCTGCAGCTCTCTTAAGACCTCCTCGCTTCTGGAGAACCCTCCTGATGTCGTTACCCGCAGAACCAAGCCACTCTGAACACCGGCCTGCTCGCTCTCCCACGTACCAGCAGAGTTCCCACAGATCTTGTTTTTTTTTTTAGCCGTGTCCTGTCTGGCGGAGTAGCGCTCAGAATTGTTGTCTGAGTGCCAAGAAAAAGCCCAACAGATTTACTTTCACAAATGGAGCATTACATATAACGCTTTAAAGCTCTGCTTGAAATTTATAAGAGAAACTTTATTAGAAACTGCTTTCGGATTATTCAATTGTTACGGACACGGAGACAGAAATGAAAAGGAAAAAAATAAGATGCACGAAAGAAAGAGGTGGGGCAAAAAGGAAAAGGAGAGAGAAGGAGAAAAGAACGAAGGAAAGAAAAAAGGATGAAGAGAATACAAGATAACCCCCTGCTTGTTTCTACACCTGCAGAAACGTTCATATTAACACCTTTTTTACCAAAAAGTGCACGGTACTTATGAATGCAAGATGTTTTTAGTGGTAAATGCGGCTCAATATAGAACATTTGTGCATCTGTTAACACCTGAATCTAAACACCAGTGGATCCGAGTGTGAGCACGCTTGTGTATACACAAGTGTATACAAGTTTCTCCATATAAAAATGCAAAAGTGAGTGTGAGGAGCCACAGACCTGCAGATATGGAAGAGATCTGAGCCACAGACATCCAAAGGCCCCCCAGAGCACAGGAACCCCAGGAGAACCACCGCCGGGACTACTGCAATCCCCCCAGAGAAGAGCAGGGGAGAGTCCCAGGGGAACCACCCAGCACCCAACCCACAGTGCAGAAGCCCCCAGGAAGCTGCAGCCACGAGCCCACAGGCCCCGCCGGCAGCCGTCTATGCCTGAGCAGATCCAGCCATGAACCCAGAGACCTGAGACCCCGGGACATATCGTTCCCCAAGCAGAGGCTCTGTTGGGCCAGGGGTCCAGGCCCCAGCAAGCAGCAACCGGGAGTGAGCCAGCACACACCGAAGCACCCAGCCCTGGACACAGAGAATCACAAGTACACCAGCGGGCAGAGACACCAGCCATCGGCAGGGAGGAAATGGGCACACCCACACACCCACACACCCAACGTAAAGACAAACAACAATGGATGTCGTACACTCACTTACAGTATACTCCCCACACATACTCTATACTCCCAGGTCCAGGTGCCGATACACCATAGGGGCAATCAGCCCCCGGACCTTCCCTCGGGGGGTGGAAACAGGCAGACCCACGGATCCCATGGATCTTAAGGAACTGAACACCACCTGGAAAACATCGGAACCCCCCCAGGACTATTCCCCGCACCCTGAAACGTAAGCCCCTTCTTCTCTTCTCTGCATGTTTATTCAATCTTCATAAAAGCATTCATCTAACTGAGCGTCTCCACTGCAGAAGTTGCCAGTCCCCACCCTTAGTTCCTGCGTCCTGAAGGAAAATAAACCTTGTTAAAACTTTTGTTGTCTCCTTGTCTGAGTGGTTCTGCATGTGGGTCAGGAAAGTAACTCCAAATATGACAAGTTTTGTCTAAAGTTCTTGGTTTGAAAGAACTTCCCAGCTGTCCAGCGACCTGGGCCAGAACCAACATCCTGCCTGCTTCTAAGTGACCTACCAGCCGATTCAGACAGCTGTTTGTCCTAAAATTTTCCAAACTGAGAGACAGAGGTCCAGCCAATTCCATAAGTTGTGAAACAACCCTATTTTGGACCATTCTTTCCTGTTTTATTGTGGTGGCTCTAATGATGAAAGCTGACTTGTCCAGGTGCGTCACAGGGTTTGAATTCATTGCTTCTTTTTACTTTTATCCCTTAGATTAGACTAAGTGTTAAAACTCAACTCTCACCTGTAAAACTCCTTTCTTTAGACTTCTGAGAGACTGACCAATGCCTGATTTTACATTTAAACTGTAAATCCATTAGTGTTAGGAAATTCCATTCTCCCAGTAAAGAAATTCCCGTCTTAGCCAGAATTTTGTTAAATAATTTGTGTTTTTTTGTCTTTGTATTGTTTGTTTGTTTCTTTTACTTAATTTATTTTTAGTGGGTAGATATTAGTGTATTTAACCCGGCGGTGGGCTCACTACTCCATGCCCCTTTTTGGCGGTCTATAAAAGTAGGTAAAACTCCACCAATTTCTTTTTTTCTTAAATATATCGCAAGAGGAGGCTTTAATTTCGACAAAACAATTCCCCAAATGAGTTTTGCACAAATACCTTTTAGTTTTACGGCAACTTAAACACACAAGCGATCACATTTTAAGGTCCGTCAGACATTGCTGACTCTGTAAACAAAACGGTACAAAAAGCACATTTCTCTTTGCAGCAACCCCGCATGTCTCATATCATTACAAATTAGAGACACTCACCTTTCTAACAAGGCATAACACCTTTTTTTGATTTGCTTGCACATCACAGTCTGCTGGTTGCTGTCCGCCGGCTGCTAGCTTGCACGCTACTTCGATAGCTTCCAGTTATGTTTGCAACTGTACATTTTGATGAAATACAGGGTAAATGTCATAACCATAGGCTATGTCATATGCAGAAGGACTCCTACAATGGAAATCAGCACTTTTATTTGACCAGATTCCCTTTTATTTCCTTTTTATGAGGTGAAAGCACACATTTGAGAATGTTTGGCACCCTTTGCCTAACTGCCATTTCCACCTGCAACATTGCCCTCTAAAACGTTTGTAGAATGTATATGCTTCAACTTATTCAGTCCACATTTGCTGCAGTTATAGTGAAGATGTGGATGAATGTAACCTGGGGGTTCTCCTAGGAATTCCAAAGGAATTCCATAGTGTTTTGCAATTTTCATTTAGAAAAAACTTTTGGCGAGGCTCAAAAATATTTATTTTCTCTTTGTTTAATCACAATTAAATCAGACATAGTAACAGTTACAATAATGGTTCCACTGGAAATTCTTCTTTTATGTCCTATCTTTACACAGGTACCAAAGGTTTGCATGTAGGCCTTATAACTGTGGGGCTATACTTGATATATTTAAGGTATGTAATTTCAGGCAGAAATTGCTACAAAACCCTTTAGGGCTTAACAGGTTAATAATAAATGATATTTTATAGCTCTCGACGATTCTTAAAATTTTTTGAAGGAGTGTACCTTTTAGAGTTGATTCTAAATAAATTATTTCTGAGAAAAACACTTAAATCTCTTATATATATTATATATATATATATATATATATATGAGAATGCTTTCTAAATAAAAGGGTCAAGAATTCATTCTTCAGACAGATTTTTGTTTCTTATAGATTGTACTGACTAGTTTATGAACATTTTAACATAGTTTGATAGTGCCACAATAGGCAATTTGTTGATTTTTGATCACATTGGCTTACTATAATAACTTTTTATGGTGCCATTTTGTTTTTTTTAATTTAATAACAAATAAAAGTCTTTGGAATTTTCCAAATTGGGGAAAGAGATTAAAAGGACAACAGAAGTGTGTCAGATTTATTTGCCACAATATAATACACTACATAAAGTACCAATAAAATAGTTCCTAATTTGTTTCAGATATCAAACATAACATTTGATGATAATTTCCAGCTATTAGCAAAGCAAAAAGGAGCATTGATAAAAGTGTGCAACTATATTCTACTGAGGACACAAAAGGTAACATTTTTTACAATATGCCCCAATTAAACAAATGCCTTCTAGTACTAGCCTTTCTTTTGTTTTCATTCAGAGGGACAATAGCAAAGTCAAAAACACACCACCAGGCATTTTCCCTTCCAGTGGGTTCCTTAACAGTGCTTGGTCTTTCAGTGCTCAATATTAGGTCTGCAGGAGACAAGCTGATTGCTTTCTACACAAGACAATGCAGACAGATTGGGTTATTTAACCCATCCATTCAACATGATTCAACTCTCTTTTCACCTTGCTGCAGATATTGAAAAGCTTCTTCCTTGTATGTTGAAACAGGCAAGGAGCAATGCCAAAAGGACTAACTTCTAACAATCCTAGCCTGAGGAAGGTAATACACCAAAGAGCCAAACATCATACTTTTGTCTCTGTGCATCTCATTATGCTTTTCCCAACTTGTTCCCCCTGAGTTTATTCCCTTCTCACCCTCTCAGGTTATTGCCACTAACTATGTTTCTCCCACTGATATAATCTCTTTTTATTTCTATTTCGGTAGAGTGCTCTCTTCCTTTCACTGGAGCTGCACATAGGGAGCAATAAGTGGGAAGGTTACTGGGAGTGAGCTGAGATGGAACCGTCTTTTCAGATTAAGATGCATGCTTATATGGAATGTGCATTGAATGGGAAACGTTGGGTTGGGCAAGTTGTATCAAAGTGAGGAGATGCTGCTGCTAGATTTAAGACAATGCTGGGAAATGTCAGCTGGTTATCTACTTAAACCCTGAACTCCTAGTTTTAATGATTTTTGGAGCTTTGTTGAAGCTAAAGTGCTAAATATCATGAAAGAGAACTGAAAATATGAGGACTATTATAAGAGGAATCCCACAGTGGGACAATCAAATCAAATAGAACTGTTAAAGATTAGAAGCTAAGGTCAGTGAGAGGTTTTCTGGAACTAAAACTTAATCTCCCTTCTTTCTCGCTGTAGTCTTGCAAAGATATTTATATCCCTTGTACTTCTCACATTTCATAAACAAAATTCCATATTTTCTTGGAACTGTATGTGACAGATTGACAAATAGTAGCTCAATTGTGAACTGGAAGAAAAATGAAATATGGTTTTGTTGGAAGATTTGTACATGAAGTATCATTGCTTAGTTTAAAAAGGTTCTTTATCTTTATGATTTGCCATTAAAAGACAGTTTCACTTATTTAGTTGGGTGAACTTTGATAGATGAACTATTAACAGAATTGTCATCTTGTCTTAGAGTTGCATTTGGGTGGTTGCTATGCAGACTGAGCAGGAACTTGTGTGTGTGGAGGAGTTCTGGGAAGAATACTGTTCGCACCCCAGACAATCTCCGTGGCCTTGGACGCCAGATGTGGACTTGTGGGCTGTATCAGTATATGGACAGAACCAGTTTTATTCAGTAGGACTTGTATTTGTGAAACTGTGTGTAGCCACACCCACGATGCTGTAACATGAGTGTTTTTTCTTTCTTTAATAAAAGGCTGTGACACAGGGCAGCTCCTCGGAGAGAATGAATTGTCTCCCCCTGGCCAGCCAAAGATAACTTTGAGTCGCTTGTGTCTTCATTGCATACCTTCTCTGAGTTTATCATTACGTCGAACTCTGACAGGTTTCAATTTATTTTTTAAATAAAATGTGTAAAGTTTGTAATTTGTCTTTGGTGTCCCTGAGATGATACGCTGTAGAATCACCCCATGCTGCAATTACAGCTGCAGGTCTTTTGATTTATATCTCTAACAGCTTTAAATATCTCGAGACTGAAATTTTAGCACATTTTTCCTTTGTAAAATATCTCAAGCTCCGTTAGACAGGATGGAGAGCAATTGCCAATTTAAAGTCTTGTTAGCTTTAGGTCTAGACTTTGACTATGCTATTCTAACTCATAAATTCTCTTTGATTTGCCATCTGCCTCAACTGGTTTGGAGCTTGATAAGACAGAGGAGACAAAAAAAAACTCAGAAGCACTGTAGTAAAATCCATGTGATAAAAAGCAGAGTACATATGGTTAATGGCAACAATAGCTGTTTTAATTGCATTGTTTAGGACAGAGACAAGTTTAAACACAGAATGACAGGGCCTAGTGTATCATGTAAAAAGATAACATTAAGTTATTTAAGCAATAGTTATTTGCTGTGTTCCCTAAATGGCTTTGGTGACCTGCAAACAACACATATTTTAGCTTTCTGACTACAATGGCTTACTTCTTGGCACCCTTCCATAAAGGCCATGATAGTTGATCTCTGCAGTTGTCTTAAAGTTACCATGGGCTTCCTGGCTACTTTTCAGGTTTTAATTAATCATGGGATGAATGCAAATGCCTGATCCTCAAATCAAGCACAGCATAAACTAAACTGTTTCTACTGTCAGGTCCTTTGGATTGCAGGCCTTCTACCGTTCTCACCTACACTTCCAAGAGATAAACTCGCACTCACACACACCCACTCAATGCAAACACACCTATTTCTACACATATGCCCACCCAAACCCCCTCTCGCCCACATACACAGACATGCCCACCAACACACAATTACCTAAATGTTTGAAGAGCATTCAAACACAGGTTACTATAACATCAATGTAGCCTGCGTACTCGGATGCTTGATTGATTCCAGAATGATTTTAATCCCGCAATTAGGATCCTGTCTTGAGATATCCATTTTGTAGAGCAAAACTGCCCTGGCACATGTAGGCAACCTTCTGCTCCATATGGTATGTCTGAAAAACCTGGACAGGACCCATTATAAAAAAAAAAAACAGTTTCAAACCTACATACTCTAAGCCTTAAAATAGTGTTTTTAACACACATGCACAGCTTTTTCCTTTGTATCTTTAAGAGTGCATTAAAACAATTCCATGGCAAGCTAAATTAAAACTGCCCCATGGGTAATAAGTGAATACTTGTTAAATGATTCATGGCAGCCTGATACATACCTATCAGTCTCAGGCTTTCAATTGTGATGATGGGCTCAGGGGCTGACTGATAGATCTGGTGGCAATCCAAAAAAAAAAAAAAAAACGAAGCAAAATTCTCCAATAAATAGTTTGCTAATGAATATGGACAATGTGCCACAGGAATTTATGACAGTTGGGCTCTCATTTGTTAGAAGAGCGTGGTATTGCAGATGACATTAAATGTGTCCAGCTGCAGCTCACATTAATCTTACTCTGGGAGTCAGGACCTGTCAGACCACATTAAGAAAAAAAGAGCAGGTCTAGCTGCATTACACCTCTTCCTCTCTCCTATGTCAAGGAACAGGGGCTAGGGGAGTATGATGTTTGCCAGTTTTGTCACAGACTTCACAAACTGCAAAATCTCATCCAATGACGCCGTGGGGTGCCTGAGCTTCAGCAGATTATTTTTTTCTTTTGCACTTTGTGTCCTTGTTTCTGTTTGTGTGTCTTAGATACTAAAGTTTGATGAATGTTGAGGTGTTTTTGCACATATAGCTGGGCAGGTTGAAGCTTCAACTGAGAGGCAGTGATGGTCATGAACTCCAGTAGCAGTTAGACACAGCCCAACGGCAGGGTGACTTTACCACCACACTGTAGATTTCACAGCTGTTTTTAGGTGTCATAAAGATCATACCTAAACACCCAATAGGTACTGATAAACTGGGATGCCTCATAAACTTCCAATCAACTGATAAACCCTGCTGTGACAAAGCAGCAAATTAGATCAGAAAGGAAAAACCATGATGGTACAGTACCTTGCAAAAGTATTCATATGGCTTGAACATTTTCACATTTTATCACATTACCACCACAAACGTTAATATATTTGTTGGCATTTAGGCCAGCACAGATTTATTATCAGTAAAAACACTGTTCTGTGAAGGCTTCAATGATTTATTGGAGAGCATTAGTAAGAACCAGCATGAAGACCAAAGAACACATCAGAAAGGTCAGGGACAACATTTTGGAGAATATTAAAGCAGGGTTAGGTTATAAAGCAATTTTCTAAACTGACAAATCCTTCTCCTGGAAAAGGGAAGAGTGTGGCACAACAGCAAAACTACAAAGACATGGCCATCCACCTTAACTCACAGGCCAGACAAGAGTTCCATGATAACATTGGAGGAGCTACAGAGATCCAGGACTCGAATGGTAGAATCTGTTGACAAGAGAACTACTAGACACGGTCTCTACAAATATGACCACCATGGAAGTGGCAAGATTGTAGACTTCTTAAGGGAAAGCGGTAATAAGTCATGTTTGCCACAAGTAATGTAGGGGACACATCAAAACCATATACATTATAGAAAACGATCTGCCCTGAAAAAACATAGTGGAGGCAACCTGATCCATTGGTTATGGGTTTTTTTTCAGTAGACACAGGAAAGCCGTTAAAAGTAAATGGGAAGATAGTTAGCCTACATATTAATGAATCCTGGAAGAAAACCTTTTAGAAGCTGCAAAAGGAATGGAGACTGGGGCAGTTCACCTTCCAGAACAGCAGTAAACCTGTGCATTCAGCCAGAGCTACTCGGGAATAGTAATGATCAGAGCATATTTATGTTTTTAAATGGCCTAGATCAAATCTGTAGAAATACTTCAAAATTAATGTTCACATATGCCCTGCATCGAATTTGACTGAGCCTAGGTAATTTTAGAAGAAACCTGCAAAAATGTTAGTTCCTAGATGTGCAAAGTTGGTAGAGACATACTCCACGAATTGCAGCTGTTATTGCAGGAAAATGTTGTTCTACAAAGTCTTGACTTATTGGAGGCTGAATAAACATGCCACTCTTTTTAGAATTCTATTTGTAAAAGATTGTGAAAACCATTCTCTTCCAGGTCACAAGTGCATGTAATATTGTACTGGTCTGTCACAGAAAGTCCCAATAAAATGTGTTGAAGTTTGTGAGTCTAATGTTAGAAAATATCAAAAGTTCAATGTGTACAATTACTTTTTAAGGCACTGTATGTTTCTTTTCACCACTGCTTTACAGGACAAAGCAAAGACAGAAAGGAAATGACTCCCCTAACTACTAAAGCATTGCATAAAAGAAAACATGTTAAAATACAGATATTAAAGACCAAAAAGTAAAACAGTTTATTAGTCAGATTCGTTAGAAAAATTAATATGATTGATTTTGTTGGAGGCACTTAGTATGGGCTGCTGGCCTTTTGGTCAAAGTGAAGCTTAATTAATGAAGCAGCTGAGTGGGTAGTATGTTACTGTCAGCTCATCGGACACACAACTTTGAGGCCAAAGTTAAAAAACAAAATGGGTAGAATGCTTACTTCAGGTTAGAGGGGTTTCTCTGCCACACAGATCTGAGCTTTATTTGCAGAATGACAAAGCACAAAGCCACACTGCTCTATGCATTATTAAATTCAGATCATGACTGAATAAGACCACAGCCTGACATCAGGTAAAATAGCTAGTTTGTGGTAGGCTTGACTATAAAACCCAGCTGACGTGTATATGTTGCCATCCGGCCTAATTTTAAAAAATATACTGAAAAAACTCCCTGAGGGTAATTACATGCATATTTGCTTATTTTAGACGTTTTAGCAAATTTAGCAGATTTCCAGTTAATTTTTGTAGACTGATGTCTGGTCCCAACTTAAAATTGCAATTCTTTCAAGAAGTAGTGAACAGGCTAAGGGTACTTTAACAATACCAAAAACAAACATATCAACCAAGTAAATATTAGGAAAAGTAGTAATTTAATGCTGATTCATGCTTTTTATAAATTGACTGTCACTATGTATTGGTCTGTAGTATAAAAACAATCTTTTGCCATGCTTTGAACAAAAAGTGCTTGAAAATGCTTGAAACACTGAGAAGAACAGAATAAAGATTCTACTGTTAATAATGTACAGGTCTGGGCTTCTGGCAGAATGGGTCTGCAGTTCTCTCTGGATGAAAGAGACTCAGGTGAGACTTAGAGTAAGGTAAGTAAATATCTGTCTAACTGCTTTGCTGCAGGTTTGTGATGCAGGGATAAAATTATTGACAGGGAAGTGGAGGTGAATGTTCAGGTAAATCTGTGATTTTCTTGATCTGAGTTGTTTTTAATGGTAGAAAGGTTAGCCGCTAGCTTTAGCCTCCAGGACCACCCATTCAGTTTGTACGAAATGAGGACGCCAAAAGAGTAATTTACTGGATGTATTATTTAAAAGACTCCAGAATTACAAATTTGTTGGCAACTTGCTTTTGTTCAGTTTTTGCAAACTGTTATCTGTCCAGGGAACTCAATTAGTAGATAATTCCAAGCAACATAGAACAATCTTACATGCTCGGGATCTTTTTTCTGCATATCATTGTCAGTTTTTAATACAATTAATGAGGAATTCATGTCTTCAGACATAAAGAACTACTGTAAAGTTTGAGGAAGCCATGGTGCCATCCTGCAGTGCTGTAGCAATGATTCAGCACTGAGATCTGACAGACGGGCAGAATAATTAAATGTGGCATGCTGGGTGAATGTGGGTGTAAACGCATGACTTCTTTTGCTCTCGAAACCTTTGTATAGCAGCCATCAGCAGCAGTCCACTGTCTCTCTATCGCTCTCCCTCCCCGCCTGCTGATCTTGGAATAGACCTCCAAGCACAGGAGCTCTTTGAGCCAACAGAACAAGACAAACAGGTTTGAAAATTTCTTCACATTCAGGGGCCCCAGGTGACTTTATTGCCTCTGTGTGATCTAAGAGCCTTTCTTGTTCTGTTGCAGTTTTCTTTACTTATTAATCCATCTCAGTCTCTCGCAGTGGCTTTGATGCTGCTGACGATGCTGTGGAGCTGTCCTAATTCTGTCACCAAAGAAGCTTTACAGGTGGGGTACTGTCATTGTGAAGGGTACTGCAAGGCCTCTGGAGAACATTACTGGTTAAATAAGAGGGCGTTAAAGAGCTCATGGGTCTGCAGTGACGATTTTCAGGGCACCATGAGGTCTCCGAATGCAAAGAAAAAGAAAATTAGGTGACAATTTGTCAGTTAATTTGCAGTGCTGGGAGCACATTGTACAGATAGCTCTTGCATATAATGCAAGAAGATATCTAAGCCATACCACACAAAAACACACACTTGCATCAGTTAGAATGTCACATATCTCTGTACATAAGTACATTAGACATTTCTCCTCTCATCTGTAATCCTCCCCTGTGGATAGAAAAGGCTGCTTCATGTTTGAGATTCATATGTGAAAAAGCAAGGATTGAGAAAATGTCGGAAATTATTAAGCAGAACAGTAGCCTGTAGAAATATGTCTCAGAAAGGATGGATGGATTAGCCAACAGTGATTCTCACAAAGGACTGTGACCTGAACACTCATTGGAATATGTAACCACAGAGGAGATATTGTTGACATGCACCTGCGTGCCTTCAGAAACTGCTCAGCCAGAGCCGACTCCTATGTAGCACAGGCTATAGGCAAGGGCCTTGGCTGCCAACTGCTGGATGCGGCACTGCTGCAAGAAGTACAAAAAAAAAAGCAATGAATAGTTAAAGAAAAAAACATATCGATATTGGGTAGACCTGACTGGCACCCTTTGTTGATGCAGTGCCCTAAAAATAAAATTTTAGAAAATATAAACCACAACAACCCCCCTGTGCCCCTGTTTTTTCTCATTATTTGACAGACCCCATCCCCCATTCAAATTTGCGTTGAGCTGAACTTCCTAAACCAATGCAATACAATCAGCTGATCCAAGTAAGTAGATAAATGTATGTTTAAATTAATTCCCTTTTGGATCTACTCATCTTCTTACATAGTAGTTTGGAGAGTGTATTTTTTTATAAATAGGTCAAGGAGAGGCCAAACCAGGTAAAAAAAGATTTATGTTATTTATTAATGTTTATGTTATGTTATTTATTAAAGACCTTGAGGGGTGTGGTTGGGAGGAATGGCCCTCCCGTTCTGAACCCGAGAGGTGTTTTGTTGGACTTCTGTGCTCCTCATGGATTGTCCTTAACACCAAAAGAGTCTGCTAGGAACGCCAGCGGAGCTTCAACTCCCACCTCCGGAAGAGCTTCAAACATGTTCTGGGGGAGGTGGGGGACATTGAGTCTGAGTGGGCCATGTTCCGTGCCTCTATTGCCAAGGTGGCTTACCAGAGCTGTGGTCGCAAGGTTGTTGGTGCCTGGCGCGGTGTCAATCCTCGGACCCCGCTGGTGGACTCCGGCGGTGAGGGATGTTGTAAGGCTCAAAGAGTCCCATTGGGTCTTTTTGGCCTGTGGGACTCCGGTAGTAGCTGATGGATACCGGCATTCCAAGCGGCATGCGGCTTGGGTGGTTGCCTAGGCAAAAACTTGGGTGTGGGAGGAATTCGGAGAGGCCATGCAAAACGACTTTCGTACGGCTTCAGCGCGATTCTGGTCCACCATTTGGCGTCTCAGGGGGGGAAGCGGTACACCACCAACACTTTTTACAGTGGGGAGGGTGTGGTGTTGACCTCAACTCGGGATGTTGTGGGTCGGTGGGCGGAGTACTTTGAAGACCTCCTCAATCCCACCGGCACATCTTACACTGAGGAAGCGGATCCCTGGGACCTTGGGGCGGGCTCTCCAATCTCTGGTGCTGAGGTCACCAAGGTGATTAAAAAGCTTCTCAGTGGTAAGGCCCCGGGGGTGGATGAGATTCGCCCCGGAGTTCCTTAAGGCTCTGGATGTTGTAGGGCTATGTTGGCTAACGCGACTCTGCAGCATCGCGTGGACATCGGGGCAGTTCCACTGGATTGGCAGACCGGGATGGTGGTCCCCCTATTCAAAAAGGGGGACCGTAGAGTGTGTTCCAACTATAGGGGAGTCACACTCTTAAGCCTCCCTGGTAAGGTCTATTCGGGGATTCTAGAGAGGAGGGTATGTCGGATAGTTGAACCTCGGATTCAGGAAGAGCAGTGTGGTTTTCGTACTGGCCGTGGAACACTGGACCAACTCTACACATTCAGCAGGTTCCTGGAGGGTGCATGGGAGTTCGCCCAACCAGTCTACATGTGCTTTGTGGAGAAGGCGTTCGACCGTGTCCCCCAGGGAATCCTGTGGGGGGTACCCTGGGAGTATGGGGTACCAGGCCCTTTGATTTGGACTGCTATGTCCCTGTATGACCGGTTTCGTTGTCCGATGAGCTAATCCCTCCATCCTACTTCCCTATGTCTAAGGGGATTGCTCAATCCAGCTCTCCATCCAATGGGTCCGGACTTCCCTAAACCTGAAAGATCTTACTAATCAGGTTTACTGAAAGTTCTGTTTAAGCTGGTGTAGGGAAATGACTCGCCTAGCCTCTGACAGCCTTCATATAAAAGTCTCGCCTTTCTTCAACTGGAGGTCTGGACAACTGAGTAGCCCACAGCAGTCATTCACACTTCGACAGTCACTTCTGTTTATGGCTGCTCATTCCGTAATATTACAACTGGCTCTTGGTATATGGTCTAGGTTAATTTTAGTGACTCGGCACGAGACCCAAGGGCGCTGTTTTAACAAACTTGGCTAAGGCAACCTATAAAAACCTCCAAAAATTTCTTAGAACCAGGCAACAAGACTTTTTACCACCAATGAAAAACCAAAAATTAAGGTGACTCAAATAATTGAATGTCCACGATTTAAACAGAATTTATACTCGTACTCGTCGTCTTCCGCTTTATCCAGGATCGGGTCGCGGGGGCAGCAGACTCAGCAGAGACACCCAGACGTCCCTCTCCCCAGACACCTCCTCCAGCTCCTCCGAGGGGAGCCCAAGGCGTTCCCAGGCCAGCCGAGAGACATAGTCCCTCCAGCGTGTCCTGGGCCGACCCCTGGGCCTCCTCCCGGTGGGACGTGCCTGGAACACCTCCCGAGGAAGGCGTCCAGGAGGCATCCGGAATAGATGCCCGAGCCACCTCAACTGGCTCCTTTCAATGTGGAGTAGCAGCGGCTCTACTCCGAGCCCCTCCCGAATGGACGAGCTCCTCACCCTATCTCTAAGGGAGTGCCCGACCACCCTACGGAGGAAGCTCATTTCAGCCGCTTGTATCCGGGATCTCGTTCTTTCGGTCATGACCCAAAGTTCATGGCCATAGGTGAGGGTAGGAACGTAGACCGACCGGTAAATCGAGAGCTTCGCTTTTCGGCTCAGCTCTCTCTTCACCACAACAGACCGGCACAGCGCCCCCATTACTGCGGCAGCCGCACCGATCCGTCTGTCGATCTCCCGCTCCATTCTTCCCTCACTCGTGAACAAGACCCCGAGATACTTGAACTCCTCCACTTGAGGCAGGAACTCCCCTCCAACCTGAAGAGGACCAGCCACCCTTTTCCGGTTGAGTACCATGGCCTCTGACTTGGAGGAGCTGATCCTCATCCCAGCCGCTTCACACTCGGCTGCGAACCGCCCCAGCGCATGCTGTAGGTCTTGGCTAGAGGGGGCCAGCAGGACCACGTCATCTGCAAAAAGAAGAGACGAAATCCACTGGTCCCCAAACCAGACCCCCTCCGGGCCTTGGCTGCGTCTAGAAATCCTGTCCATAAAAGTTATGAACAGGACCGGTGACAAAGGGCAGCCCTGCCGGAGTCCAACATGCACCGGGAACAGGTCCGACTTAGTGCCGGCAATGCGGACCAAACTCCTGCTACGCTCGTACAGGGACCGGATGGCCCCTAATAAAGGGCTTCCATACTCCTGGAGCCCCCCCCCACAAGGCATCACGAGGGACACAGTCGAATGCCTTCTCCAGGTCCACAAAACCATGTGAACCGGTTGGGCAAACTCCCATGAGCCCTCGAGTACCCTGTAGAGGGTATAGAGCTGGTCCAGTGTTCCACGGGCCGGGACGAAAACCCCCACTGCTCCTCCTGAAGCCGAGGTTCGACTATCGGCCGGGAAACTCTCCTCTCCAATACCCTGGCGTAGGCCTTACCAGGAGGCTGAGGAGTGTTAGCCCCCTGTAGTTGGAACACCCCTCCCGGTCCCCCCTTCTTATGAAGGGGGCCCCACCACCCCGGTCTGCCAGTCCAGAGGCACTGTCCCCGACCGCCATGCAATGTTGAAGAGGCGTGTCAACCGTGACAGCCCCACAACATCCAGAGATTTGAGGTACTTAGGGCGGATCTCATCCACCCCCGAAGCCTTGCCACCGCGGAGCTTTTTAACCACCTCGGTGACTTCAGCCTGGGTGATGAAAGAGTCCAACCCCGAGTCCCCAGCCTCTGTTTCCCCACCAGGGAATGCGTGATGGCAGGGTTAGGAGATCCTCGAAGTACTCCTTCCACCGCCCGAAATTTGTCCCCAGTCGAGGTCAGCAGCCACCCACCCCCACTATAAACAGTGTTGCGAAGCACTGCTTCCCCCTCCTGAGGTGCCGGACGGTTTGCCAGAATCGTTTCGAGGCCGCCCGGTAGTCCTTCTCCATTGGCCTCACCGAACTCCTCCCAGGCCGGGTTTTTGCCTCTGCCACAGCCCGGCCACAGCACGCTTGGCCTCACGGTACCCGTCCACCGCCTCAGGAGTCCCAAACAAGCCAACCACAGCCGATAGGACTCCTCCTTCAGCTTGACAGCATCCCTTACTGCCGTGTCCACCACCGGTTCTAGGATTGCCGCCGCGACAGGCACGGCAGACCTTACGGCCGCAGCTACGGGCAGCAGCATCGACAATAGATGCGGAGAACATGGTCCACTCGGACTCTATGTCTCCAACATCCCCGAATATGGTCAAAGCTCTCCCGGAGGGGGATTGAAAACATCCCTGGCCGAGGGCTCCGCCAGGCGTTCCCAGCAGACCCTCACTATGCGCTTGGGCCGCCAAGTCTGTCCCCGGCTTTCTCCTCCTCCAGCGGATCCAACTCACCACCAGGTGGTAATCAGTGGACAGCTCAGCCCCTCTCTTCACCCGAGTGTCCAAAACATGCGGCCGAAGGTCTGATGATACGACAACAAAGTCGATCATTGACCTCCTGCCTAGGGTGTCCTGGTGCCAAGTGCACTGATGAACACCCTTATGCTTGAACATGGTGTTCATTATAGACAATCCGTGACTAGCACAAAAGTCCAATAACAAAACACCACTCGGATTCAGATCGGGGAGGCCATTCCTCCCGATCACGCCTCTCCAGGTGTCACTGTCGTTTCCCACGTGGGCGTTGAAGTCCCCCAGCAGAATAATGGAGTCCCCGGGAGGGGCACTATCCAGCACCCCCGACAGGGACACCAAGAAGGCCGGGTACTCCGCACTACCGCTCGGCCCGTAGGCCGAAACAACAGTCAGAGACCTATCCCCGACCCGAAGGCACAGGGATGCGACCCTCTCATTCACCGGGGTAAACCCCAACACGAGACGGCTGAGCTGGGGGGCAACAAGCAACCCACCCCAGCCCGCCGCCTCGCCCCGTGGGCCACTCCAGAGTAGAAAAGAGTCCAGCCCCTCTCAAGGAGATGGGTTCCAGAGCCCACGCTGTGCGTGGAGGCGAGCCAGACTATTTCTAGTCGATATCTCTCGACCTCCTGCACAAGCTCAGGCTCCTTCCCCCCCAGCGAGGTAACATTCCACGTTCCTAGAGCCAGCCTAAGCATCCGGGGATCGGGCCGCTGAGGTCTCCACCTTCTTCCGCCACCCAATCCTCTTTGCACCGGTCCCTCACGGTTCCCCCTGCAGGTGGTGGGCCCACTGGGGGATGGCCTCGCGTCTCTCGTTTGGGCTTGGCCCGGCCAGGTCCCGCGAGGAGCAACCCGGCCACCAGGCGCTCTCCGACGAGTCCCGACCCCAGGCCTGGCTCCAGGGTGGGACCCCGGCTCCGCCGTACCGGGCGATGTCACGTGCCTCGATATATTTGTCCTCATGAAGGATTCTTGAATTCTTATATGCTTTCTTTAATTAGTAACGCTTTAGCAGGGGTCAGTAACAGCTTAAATTCGGCAACACATAATTTCAATAATAGAAATGAATCAATTAACTCAACCGGTCTTTCCCTGATGCTGAAACTAATGAGTTTGGAGAGGCTTTGAAGACGGAGGCTCATCCATGCACCTGATGGAGATGTTTTTTCTGGTAATAACGAGTGATTTCTTGAAGGAAAAACGACTTAATCTTCAGTTTTCTTCCTCTAAGTGGACAGACACTGATGCTCCAGGTTTTGAAGGTTAAACAGGAACTTTGTTGTCATATGTCTCAGAAGACAGTAGCTTCCAGAGGCTGAAGTGTTGAAGGAAACCCCAGAGACATAAATGAGGTCAATTCAGGACTTCCAGAAGCCTGAAACTTAGAGCAATCAGCTGTTCACCGATCAAGTTCACTTCTGTTGACTGGATAAAAAGGCTGTAGATGAAATCAGATTCTTAATTTTGAGGCACAGTCCTTCCAGGGCACACGGGGCTGTGTCTCTGGTCCTTTTCATCTGAGCATCTTTTCTCCTTCCGATCTTGTTCGCTGGTCCTCTGCGAGGACACAACCAACTAGTTCCTCTATTCTTACCCATTTTATAGAGCATTTCCACCAAACTCTTTGTGCTCATTGGGCAGTGGTTGTTGCCATGGCTGTCCCATTGGTCACCCGTGACATAAGGTGATATTTTTCTTGAATTTTCCGAGTTGTGTCCATATCCGACATGCCATCATCACCTCAGTCCTGAGCTGTCTGCTGGCCTCTTCTTTGACCTGCACCCCCGCCTCAGTCATCAGCCTTGTGCTTTAAGCTACAGCTCTCACTTCCCCAATTCCTGAACATCTTCTCTATTCCTGTCTCACTCTACATACAACTTCCTCTTAAACAAAGGGTTTAATTCTTACATCGCTGCTGCTCAAACGTTTAGTTATAGCATTTACTTCATTTACAGTTTAAAACCATTACTTAAACTTCATCCTTTTTATTCATACACCACACAACATTATCTCTTTCATATATTGCTGATTGAGAATTTCTAAACCTTAATGTTTTTTATTTTAATTATCAGTTCTCAATCATACGTATTTTAACTTGATTATCAAAGATTCCTCATTTCATTTAATACTTTTAAAAGAATGGAAAATCATCATACATCATTCCTTTGGATACACTTGTTGGTTATACTTCTGCAAAAGATAAGACAGTTAATATGTGACGGCACACAGGCGTCTCCAGTCTCTCAGTTCTAGAACATGAGAATATGCTTGTTTCACTCTCTACTGCTTCAACTGTGTATTTTAATAATTATTGCATGGATTACACAAAAGGATATTTATTGTATTTTTTATGGATTTAACTGTGAGCAGTTAATAAATGTTGCATGGATTACATGGAAAGATCTCACCTTATTTTGACACCGGTGTCAGATCTTGGTCCGCATTGCCGGCAGTAAGTTGGACTCGTTTCCGGTGAGGGTTGGACTCCGCCAAGGTTGCCCTTTGTCACCAATTCTGTTCAGAACTTTTACGGACAGAATTTTTAGGCGCAGCCAATGTGTTGAGGGGATCCGTTTTGGTGGCCTTAGGATTGCGTCTCTGCTTTTTGCGGATGATGTGGTCATATTGGCTTCATCACCTCGTGATCTACAGCTCTCACTGGAGTAGTTTGCAGCCGAGTGTGAAGCGGCCGGTATGATAATCAGTGCCTCCAAGTCCGAGGCCATGGTCTTGAGCCGGAAAAGGTAAGAGTGCCTCCTCTGGGTCGGGGGGAGGTCCGGCCTCAGTGGAGGAGTTCAAGTATCTTGGGGTCTTGTTCACAAATGAGGGAAAAATGGAGCGGGAGATCGATAGACGGATTGATGCTGCGTCAACAGTGATGCGGTTGCTCTACTGGACTGTCGTGGTGAAGAGAGAGGGGAGTCAAAAAGTGAAGCTCTCGATTTACCAGTCGATCTACATCCCTACCCTCATCTATGGTCATGAGCTTTGGGTCATGACCGAAAGAACGAGACCACAGATACAAGCGGCCAAAATGAGTTTCCTCCGCAGGGTGTCTGGGCTTTCCCTTAGAGATAGGGTGAGAAGCTCGGCCATCCAGGAGGGACTCAGAGTAGAGCCGCTGCTTCTCCACGTCGAGAGGAGCCAGGTGAGGTGGCTCGGGCATCTGGTTAGGATGCCTCCTGGACGCCTCCCTGGTGTGGTGTTCTGGGCACGTCCCACAGGGAGGAGGCACAGAGGAAGACCCAGGACACGCTTGCAAGAATTATGATTATTTATTAGTTAATATTTATCAAGAATAATAATTTAAAATGATAATTTAAAAAAACAATTAATTTCTTAACCAAAAACCATTACGTACGAATAGAAATCAGAGATGTCCTCTGGTGTTGTGATTATGGGCTCAAAACTCTTTAATAATTACAATTAGCTATTCATCATTAATAATTAATAAATTATTAACCAAAACCACAAAAGGTCACTGTTTAATCAACCGCTTCACCGAAGGTGAGGGAACTTCGACCTTGTTTTGACAGATAAAGGACCCTTGCACGAAAAAAACACAAATGCTTCTCTTAATTATATATATATGAAGATTTATTGAAGCCAAATAATTCTGATATTATTCTGGTCCAACAACCTTCACTTAACTAACAACCACTATTCTACACAAAGGGGATAAAAATGACTACCTAACAATAACAATAAAAGAGGAAGTGGAGGCAGCCCGCCCACGGGCTCCTCCGGAACAAAGCGAGGAAGTGGAGGCAGCCCGCCCACGGGCTCCTCCGGAACAAGGCGAGGAAGTGGAGGCAGCCCGCCCATGGGCTCCTCCGGAACAAGGCGAGGAAGTGGAGGGGGCCCGCCCACGTGCTCCTCCGGAACTAGGCGAGGAAGTGTAGGCAGCCCACCCACGGGCTCCTTCGGGACATGACGAGGTTCAGAAGATCCGGCGGCGGCCGGCTGTGACTCTGTAGACCCGGCGGCGGCCGGCTGAGGCTCTGTAGACCCAGCGGCGGCCGGCTGAGGCTCTGTAGACCCGGCGGCAGCCGGCTGTGGCTCAGAAGACCCAGAAGACCCGGCGGTGGCCGGCTGTGGCTCAGAAGACCCGGCGGCGGCCGGCTGTGGCTCAGAAGACCCGGCGGTGGCTGGCTGAGGCTCTGTAGACCCGGCGGCGGCCGGCTGTGAGTCCAGAAGCTTGGCTGTGTGCTGTGGCTCATGCAGCTTGACTGCATGCTGAGGGTCCAGAAGCACGGTTGCAGGATCCTTGGAACTCTGTGCTGCCATTACTGCATAGAGAAGAGGGTCAAAGGGACCTCCAGCGGAGAGTGGAGCTGGAGCGTCTAGCCAGCCCTCTTCGAGAAACTCCGCAAGTAAGATGGTGTGCACATCAGCCAGATCCTGAGGATTGCTCACCAGGTGAGGAACACACTCAAGGCAACGTGACTTCATAAGTTCTTTCATAATCTTCACCCATCCGGCCTGAACCCATGCCGGAGTTGGAGGCCACACCGACGATCGAAGACCAGCAGAGGGTGCTGGGTAACCGCCCACAAACTCTGGGGAAGACAGCCGCGAAGAAGCCATGGCGGATGGACCCTCCACGGATTGATAGGAGGCTCCCACCCGTACCTTCACGGAGGCGACTGTCCTCCGACGATGACGTCGTCCTGGGCAGGAGGAGAACCCGGCCGGAAACTCTGCAGCGACTGGTGGCAATGGGGATGGCTCGGCATGAGCCACTGTAGACGTGGGTGGCACTGGCGCTGACGCCACTGCGGACGTGGATGGCTCCGCTGAAGCCGCTGCGGACGTGGATGGCTCCGCTGAAGCCGCTGCGGACGTGGATGGCTCCGCTGAAGCCGCTGCGGACGAGGATGGCTCCGCTGAAGCCGCTGCTGCGGGAGGCCGGCGATGCCAGCGCCGTCGATGCGAGCTCACACGAGCAGACGGGGAGGCAAATGTGCGGTTCGGGCCCGGTACCAGACACTTAGAAGCCTGTGCCAACTGGGAACCACCAAACACCTCCTCCATCTCCTGCAGCAGTAGGGGAGAAGGCAGGATCTCAACCTCCTCCCCATACATCTCTCTCAATTCCTCCTCTTGCCACTATATCCACCTGAGGAGGTCGGTAGCTCTGTCCGCTTGGTCCACCCCTTGGCGATGTCGTACTGTCATAATGCGTTTTCTTGTGGTGGACCAGAGGCAGACAAGTACGGAGAAAGCAGAGTGAGATCAGTGGAAAAACTCCTTTAATTTTCAGAGCTTACTTGCAGGCGAATGCAGGGCAGCAAAACTGTCCAGATACAGGCATTGAAAACAGGATCCAAATAAGGGTAAATCCAAAGGCTCCAACAAGACGTGGAAGGCGTGAGCAAAAGGACATATCACAAGGACATGGAAGAGACATGACGACACCGCGTGGAACAAAGGACGAAGGCAAACTTAAGTACAGACAAAAGTGGGCATGAAACAATAGGGCAGGCAATCAGAGGAACATGGAACAGGTGAGACAAGGAGGCAGGGAAGCAGAGAGAGCAGGTGAACCAGATAGGGACAATTGAGGACCTGGAGGAGCTAGACGAAGAACAAGCTGTAAACGCAGAAACCAGAACACAGATCTAAGAACAGAAATATGAAGGACAGCGCAGAAAATAAACTTCAAAACTAAAAACGGAGGAACAGATCTAAACAGACAATCATCAAACCCATAAAAAACACAGAACAACACAGAACTTAGACAAATAAATAAGAAACCCAAAAACACACCTGAAGCATAGAAACTAAAACTACCATCACCAGAAGTAAACAGGAAAAACACCTGACTAAATGAAAGTAAACAAACACCAAACCAAAACTCCATATCATGACATATAGTTTATGCAGGGAATATAGTCTTCTACAGAAAATATGAAAGCAAGAATATCTACATAATTAAGCCTTTATACATACAGCTGTTGTCTGGAGCACCAAACCAAAATTTCACCTAGACACCAAAATGGTTAGACCTGGCTCTGTGCTCAGCATATGAGAATAAGTAGTTGATATTTAAAGGCAATCATTTGATTTGCTGTTCTGACTGTTGACAGACAAGTCAAGCTGCAGCTCTGCATGGTAACCCCCAATCAAACTAAGACACTATTTCAGCAATGGCTGCCTTCCCAGTTGTAAATTACTTTGGAGTGAAGTCAAGGGTGAACATGTTTGTGTGTGTCTACACATGTGGGCCAGCAGACCGTGACAATCCATCATTTAATCTGCCACACAGGGTAGAAATCAGTTAAATATGCTGAAATTACAAATGTTGTAAGAAACTCAGAGAGAAATGGGGGAATGAGATTGCTCAGTACACAACAGATGTTTGTCTCCATTTACTCCGACAGTTGTGAAGGAATACAAATCATTTCATATGATAAGTGGGAATGGTTGCTTTTGATTTCTTTGTCAGGGGCTCTGCTTCCTTCGCACCATGCAGTCTACTGTGCAGTTTAGAGACCTCGTATAGGGACTAACAGTGGATTATAACATCAAATACCCCAAGCTGTTTAAAGTGAGAGCCTGGCATTTCTCCAGGGAAGGGAGTCTAATTTAATAAAAATAAAATAAAATAAAATATTTAAATGAACTGAAAAAAGTGATCTGGAAATTAAAAGCAGATATGGATATTTTTATGGATCTTTTGAGTCATTACAGGGATTTACTAACAGTGATAAATGAAATAATTAAAATAACTCCATCCATCCATCCATCCATCCATCCATCCTCTATACCAGCTTTCAATAAGTGAGAGGTAGGGGAAGCATACCCAGGGTGGTGCTGAGCTTCCAGGATGCTGTTTGTGGACTTTAGCTCCCCTTTTAACACCATCCTTTCCAGCAGAATGGTGTCCAGACGTCGTAGTCTGGGTGCAGATGGATCATAGACTTTCTAACTGACCAATCACAGTCAGTCAGGTTGGGGTCCCATTACTTCTAGTCCTGACTCTGAACACTGGGTTTTCAGTGCACCTTGTATACCAGTGACTACACACCTGTCCATGACAGCTACATCTTTTTAAAGTTTGCAGATGACATCACTGTGATTGATTAAATAAACAACAAATACGGGCTTTACAGAGATAAAGTTATTCACTTGGTGCTCTGTCAACAACACTCAACGACAATCAACTCTACCAAACAAAGGGACTTGTGGTCGACTTCAAGAGGAAGAGGGAGGAACTTATCCCACTACGCATTGGATAGGATGTGGTGGAGAAGGTCAGCACTTTCAAATTACCTGGAACACACATCTCTTAGAATCTCACATGGACTTTTAACATTTTTGCTCTTGTGAAAAGGGCACAGCAGCAAATGTACTTTTTGAAGTCATTGAGAAAAGTTAATATGTCCTAGAAGCTGCTGCTGTCTTTTTAAAAATGTGCTGTTGAAACCATCATTACTCACGACATCTTGGTGTGGTTTACAAGCTGTATCTCAACTGACTGGAAGGCTCTTTAGCGAGTACGGAAGTCAGTCGAGGATATTATAAAGACAACACTTCCCACACTGTCTAACCTTTATAACATCAGATGCTTGTGCCAAGCAAAAAGAATCATACGGGACTATTTTAATCTAGGATATGATCAGTTTGAGTTACTGCCATCAGGAAGGTGCTATACATCCATCCGAGCCCGCACCTCCTGATCTTTAAAACGTTTCTATCCATGTGCCATTAAACTTATAAACCAACAAAAACATACCTGCAACCAGGCATACCTAAGATAGCTCGGCACTTGATGTGTCACTTCATTGGTACTATTTTTAAACGTTTTAAACTTACTTGCATTTTATTTTTATTGTCTGTTTAATGGAAATGTATTGATTTTTGTTGTGCGTACAATGCGTACAATGACAATGAAGGCTATGAAATTAAATATGAAATGAAATGTATAGGTCCACAGTCCATCACAGCTTCATAGATTATGCTGACTTTTTTATTCTTGTTAAGGTTGTGAACAATTATCACCATGGCAGCACAATGTTTTCTCTTAATGGTTATATAGGGAGTTTGAATTATATTCTTATAATGCAGACTTTTTACTTTGACAACAAACATTTAGTATTAAGCAATACAAAACTGGCAGAAAAAGGAAGTACAGCAATATGGAATTTCTAAGGCATGTTTCCGTTATGCTAACCTGAACCTTTACTTCCCTGCATCTAAATTATCCTGAACCTTACTCAAGCTATTTATTCAGTGTGCTTCGACTTTTGAGGATTTTATGTAAATCACACACATAGATGGTGAGAAGGTTGCTTCTTTATGCTCATCCTCAGCATATAGCTTCCAGAGGAGTGTTGTTGAGGAAAACAGGAAAAAAGGCTCTTTTAATAAAAACTATAACCAGTGATTCTTTCACAGCAAGTTCAATTTACAACATATTTAAAGCTACTACATGCAAAAGTGTATCTGTAATGAGTTTTAAATGTGTTCAATGAAGGCAGACTCCGACCCTGACATCTGATTTTCACAGCAATTACACCCTAAAACAAAATCAAAATACCTCCTGTCTTTGAGAATACAGTAACAGATCCTCAATAGATTTAAACAAAAGTCAGTGGGAAATGCCCTGAAAAAGCATCACACACATTGTAATAGCAGTATACCGGCTACAGGCACAGTTGATGGCTTATTTTAAACTCAACTTTTATTGCTACTAATTCATTTTCTTAAATTTGAAAAGATCTTTAAGAGCTCTGTTGGGCAGCCCATGTCTGGTAATTGACGCAGTGTTATGGGTATGAAACATCCTGTAGGTCATGATCCATCTTCATAAACTTTAGTGGAGTTGCATGGGCTCAAGGAGGAGTGTTGAAAGGAAAGGAAAAAACAAATGGCTTCTTTCTAAGGGAGTAAGACAACTGCAACAAGGGGCACTGATTTAATAATTCTTGCAAATTCTATCTAAGGGTCTAAGATGCCATCTGTAATTCAGTCTTCCAGATGCCAAGACCTTGCTTTCCCTTGCTATCAGTGTCTTGTCTCCTGCTGTCACCAACAAAGCAGTTCTGTGAACAGCTTTAGCTCTAAACCTGTTCTTTACACAAGCACCACAGACTCTTTGCTTGCCTGTGAATCCTAGGGTGTGGCTCTACATTGCGTTGTTGTTCATTACAGACATTATTCCTTTGTCCATTACTGGCATGACACTGGTTCCCCTACAGCCCCATGGCAGCAAGACCGTTCAGTCTGCTGCAGAGTGCCACAGATCCAGATGACTCACCCGCCCAGTGACTGCTGTTCATTTGTTCAGTTCAACTCTAGGTCAGGACCCTGGGTAAGATGCACCTAAATGTTGTTGGACCCAGGATTTAACCAAGAAACAGGCATCATTGGTCCAATCGTCCAGACCTGCTTTAATTCTCCTGGAAGAAATTCCAAATAGACACAGGAAAGATTATGATGTGTCATTTGTTAAAGGCCTTGTTCAAATAGATGAAAAACATCCGTCCTGAAAGGGCAGTCTGGTTTAAGTTGAGGTCCCATTTCAACAAAATTTGCAGGAAATGTTCAACGATACCTAAAATGTCTCATTTGCAAGTAAATATTTGTACATGTAACATCTAAAGTTTCATAAAACAATTCATTTAGTTCAACTCAACAACATTTCAGAAAAAAAATGACTGTGGGATTAAGGCATCAAGTTTAGATTAAAACCAGTCAGCATAGAGATCCTGATAATATTTTATTATTAAGTTTATCTCTCTGGATTGTTTTAAAAGTTTTTTTTTCCAATAACAGGATTACAGTTATTGTTTGTAAACTGGGAAATCCATGGCTTGCTTAATTTAAATATTTATTGTAGTAATACAAACCTCTTACAGAGTTTTTTATAAACAATGATATTTAATTTACCATTTTATTTTATGGAATTCTTTTCCACTCCAGCAGACTGATGCCATCTGGATCAATCCATTATTATTGCAAAGTTTATATCACTGCATAGCATGATCACAGTCTCAGTAATATGTACTTTTTGACTGGTGGATGTAAGGTTTCGTTGACTTATTAAAACCATTTCACACAGTAATTTACACATTATTTAAGTGAAAATTCACAAGAATTGGCCTCTAAGATCATGCTGTTGGCAGGTTTGAGGACTACCTTTTTAACGGAGGGTTAAAAGGTAATTAGGTGTTTAAAGTATGAGTTTGTCTCCTTATACAAATATTTAGACTCTTCTCAAAGACTTATTTTTACAATTCACATTAAGATGCTGGTAAACAGCTAAAACTGAATCCAAGGTTTTTATTTCAAAATTAGGTCGTTTTGGATTTTTGACACTAACAAGAGGCATGTTTATGCCACATTCATATCTGTAGTGGATTATGGTGATGTAGCTTACATGCATGCTTCTACTCAAAGCATGCATGCATGCTTTGAATCTTGTTTATCATGGTGCTTCAGTTCTTATAGAGAATTTTACAAAGGTTATACAGCATTGTCTCTATTAAGGTTCCATTTTCTATTAAAATTTTTAGTTTGCCAAACAAGCTGTGAAACCTATTGTAATACATTTTATCTTAAAATCAAGCATGCATATACTTTTCTAATTAGTGTGTGTTCTTTAAATCCCAGTTTATGATCACAGATACTTTTATTCTGGTTGTAAAGGAAAAAATTGCTTTTCAAGGCTTTGTTTTGCAGCTTAACCTACTTAGATCATGCTTTAAGAATCAAAGGTCCACTTTAAATCTCTGATTTAATGTACATAGAGGTCCAACAGCAGTGGCATGCTCTCCTCGTTTGAACTGCTAAAACTCAAAACCCAAAATGCAAACAAAATTGTTAAATAGATAATTAAAGATAAAATGGTAAATGGCATGAACTTGTATAGTGCATATCAAATCCCCAGAGACCCCAAAGCGCTTTACACTGAAATCAGTCATTCACCCATTCACACACTGACAGTAATGAGCCACACTACTGTGGCTACACTTTGTAGCCACAGCTGCCCTAGGGCACATTGACAGAAGTGAGGCTGCCACCAAGCACTCTGACCACCATCAGCAGGCAAATCGGGTGAGGTGTATTGCCCAAGGACATAACGACTGAGACGGACAGAGCAGGGGTTCAAACCAGCAACCAATTGGTTACAGGACAAACTCCTACCACCTAAGCCACAGCCACCCCAAGGAAAGGATGTTAGCATTTAAAAATAAAATCACTGGAAAAGTCCCTGTATTTACTTGTTTGTTTTTTCAGGTTTTTAGTCTGTAGAGAATGGAATTGGCAATAATGTCTGGAAACATTTTTCGTCAATTTTGT
This sequence comes from Crenichthys baileyi, assembly GCA_036173005.1. Taxonomy (NCBI): domain Eukaryota; kingdom Metazoa; phylum Chordata; class Actinopteri; order Cyprinodontiformes; family Goodeidae; genus Crenichthys; species Crenichthys baileyi. Next base: position 350,592 of record JAHHUM010000060.1, on the reverse strand, counting down.
TATTTACATATCCAGACCTTGAAAATAATTACAGCAAATTGCCCTATTTCAAGACTGTGTAGGTGCCCTGTAGTATGGTCATGTTTGATGGTCCAATTTGTCCATTCACAGAAAAAGATTCTGGTGCCTTTTAATGTGACTTAACGTGACTTCATTTTGTAGTGGTCATAGCCTTTGGTACCATGTTTTCATGTTTGTACTAAACAAATAAGTAATTTCAATATGCTGCACCTCATGCCTGGAACTGTTTGCATAATGACCTAATAAGTAAGGATATAAAGTCTCCTTGAACGTGTTAAAGGACTGTTCAATGACTTAGAGGTAGAAAAATCTAGCTATAGATGTTTTGCCAAATTATTTTTCAAAGGTAACAATTTCTGAGTTTTGACTATTGTTATCCATCCAGTCTTTTCTGTCTTTCCCAGGACAGGGTAAGAAAGAAGCAATGGTACAGATATAAAAAAGTTATACATTCAAATGTTCAACATTTTTTCCTGCTTAAATAAAGGTTAAACAAAAAATAGATCAAGCATTGTTGTTAATTCATCTCTATTTAGAGGAGCGAAAAGTAGCAAAAAATGCAGCAAAGGATATTTAATTGATAAGTTCTGTCCAAAAAATACGGTAACAAATTTAAATCTCTTTGTACACAGCAGGGATTCCCCAATCGATTCAGAAATGATAAAAGTGAAAGCCTTTATTTGCCAAGGGTCAAACATAAAGCAATGCAAGTTTCAATGTGCAAAGATTATAATTGGTATTTTAAGACCCTGCAAGTTCAAAGAAAACAAAATTATCTTTGGAGGTTTTTGTGCTTTTTTTCATCTGTTGTTATCACCTGGATAACACACACACACACACACCACACCTGTATTATGTCTTTGTATCTTAACAGGGACTTTACATAGACTTCAATTCATTTTCCATTTATTTCTATGACCTAACGCTGACTATACCCTAAACCTAACCATTACCAGTATATAACTAACCCTAAACCTAACCTAAACTCAATTCACACCATAGTCTTAAACCTAACCCCTAACCCAGAAACAGCATTTCTTCTTATGGGGCACAGGCTTTAGGCCCCATAAGGAGCTGTTTGTCCTCACAACGTAGATCATGTTGGAAAAAGGGGCCTTACACTGTAACAAATGCTAGAACACACACACACACACACACACACACACACACACTCACTGTAGCATTTACTAGGAGTTATAGTTAACCTGAGTTTTTATACTGTTGGGGCCATCCATTTTGGTCGCACATTTTGACATGTGCAGCTCAACAGACGTCGCAGCTCTGACGTCACTGGGAGCATAAACCGGCTGAGATGCAGAGTTTCGTTGCCATTTCCCGCGTGTCTCACAGGACAGGGCAATGGAGGCGCATATCTGGAGAAACAAAAGCTCGCAGGCGAACTTTTGCTCCACAAGGCCATTCCCAGAAGAGCTTGAAAGCTGGAAATCTGTCTGAGATCAGGAGATTTATTTGCCGATCGAAGACCACGCCGATACCCGGCACAGGTGAAAACCTACAGAGGTTCTATTTCCAAGGAGATGAGTTTTTCGTCCTTGTGTATGCAGTCGACTAACGGTTCTTCATCTTTTCCCTTCCTGGACGGATGAGAAATTACCAGGTTTTTTTTTCTAATTTGATCACGGACGCGCCCGACCACTCTTTGTTCCAGTTTTATTGCTGGAGATTTTCCACTGAGTACCCGCCTCAGAGTTTATGACTTTGTTCGAGATTTGGGGCGTTCAGCTGCAAAGGCTAAAGGGGCGTGGCCCCACCGTTTTACCAGCTGATCGCTGCAATCGAGACATCAGCACACCAGGAGGATATCTTTCCATTTAACCCAAATTACACATTTTGTCCATAAAACTGCTGGTTTGATCTTCATAAACACTAAATGCATATATGTTTTTCTTTTATTATCATTGTTAGGTAGTCATTTTTATTCCCTTTGTGTAGAATAGTGCTTGTTAGGTGAAGGTTTTTGGACCAGAATAATGGTATATCACGATTATTTGGCTTCAATAAATCTTCATATATATAATTAAGAGAAGCGTTTGTGTTTATTTCATGCAAGAGTGATTTATCTGTGAAAACAAGGTTGAAGATCCTCCACCTTCGGTGAAGTGGTTGAATAAACAGTGACAGTTTGTGGTTTTGGTTAGTAATTTGTAATTATTAAAGGGCTTTGAGCCCGTAATCACAAGACCAGAGGACATCTCTGATTTCTATTTGTAAGTAATGATTTTTGGTTAAGAAATTAATTATTTTTTTAATTATGATTTTTAAATTATAATTCTTAATATTTAATCAATAATCATAATCCTTACAATATTTCTGACATTTTGATTTAGCAGTAGTTAAATTCAACTGACACATTTGTTTCTGATGATTTTGAATCAATTAACGGATGTCAAAACGTGTTTATATTAATGGCAATTTACAACCTAATTTTAGGAACACAAATGGAGGAACTCAAATGAACATTAGTGTGGCACCTGGACAGTTTATGGTGAACCCACAACAGAAACAAGAATGGCTGGCTGAGCAAGAATTACATCCTGTACTATCTGCACTGAAGAAAAAAAAACTCAAACACTAACTCCACTATATGCTGGCTGTTTAAAACCAAGCTGAAATACTTTGAAACTCACCAAATTTGAAAAAAACATTTCCATTCTCTTCCATTCCGAACTGGAAGAGAAACAGCTGGTCTCAACTGCTGCTGTGAACCGAAGGACCATTAAGCATGCGGCATCAAACCTCCAGGCAAACTTGTTTTTTGTTCTTTTTATTTTTTAAAAAACAACGCTGGATTGGATTCTAACCCTTTCATTCTTTTTTCTCAACCTAAATTTGCTCTTCATTAATAATGGTGCACAGTCGTCACTATTTAGTCGAAAATCAATTTATGATTACATCATTGCCAAAACTTAAAATTTATAGAATCTGCAAATTTAGTTGACTTTGAAATATTAGAATTATCCTGCATCATTTGGCTACAGCCTCAAAGTATGTTTGGTCAAAGAAGTTTAGTTCTGGAGTTCTTGTCAAAGTAACTTTAACAGAAACCAAATACTGAACCGGGACATTTATTGATGCTGAAAACTGTTCATTCATTATCTATGACACCACAGCACCACTGGGAATAAGATGGTTATGACAAGTAAAGGGGAAATGTAAATCAGAGGGTTGTGCTTGAAACATATCGGTTCTGCTATACTCTTCCTTTGTCAGCAATCCTGTGAGTGTGAAAACAGAAATCTAGATGATTTTTTTCACGGCTTCTTGTTAGATCTTTCTAATAAAGAGACTGGCTTTATGGCATTTCTTTGTGTTAACTTGTTCCTTTTTTTCAAACCACCAAAACATGTTTTAAAGTAAGCTGCTGAGCAATTCATTTTAAAGGAGAATTCACTCTGACTTTTAAAGATGTTTGCAACTTTTAAAACTTTCACTTCACACAGGTTCAAGGTTGCCTTACACAGCAAGGCTGCAAACATTCACTTCTCCACACATTTTCCCTATATGTACAGAAAGGATTGACATATCTATAAATGCTTAATCTCCATGAATTTAAATACACATATTAGAAGCAATGCAAGACACAGTTTTAGACTAAATGACAGAGCCCTTTTGGAATGAATTATGATCACCAAACTGAAGAATACTAGAGGCAGATACAGGATCCAAAAAGCTTCAATAACTAATAGTACAAGAAGCAAAAAGCAGCTGAGCAGGTACCATGATCATGAGATAAACAGGGAGTTCAACTTCAGGTTAACATTCTCAAATAAACACACTTTTTAACTAGGCTACTAAGTAAAGATGAAAGAACAAGGACAACTAATAAACTATATACAAAAAGGGAAGAAAGGAATACAACCAAAACCAATAAAATGATCCAATGATATCATAGTTCAGACTAAATATGTTCATTTAAGAACCAAGGTTTGTCTTGAGGAATTTGAACAAACAAATTAAAACAATCACTTCACAATGCAAATCAGAGAAATTAAATATTTTAATAAAACTTTTAATATTTTAAGTATTATTTGCCAAATTAGAAATCAATAACCTTTTGGACAATTGATTCTTAATTATGTTAACCAACCATTGAAGGGAGTGGTGAACTACTAAACTGGCTACAAGAAACGTTATGGACTCCCACAAGATGGCGAACAGACAAAGGTGGTGATTTCACATCCGGATTAGCGGTTAAGCTAATAAAGGCTCCCTCAGACTGGTGCATGCCTTTACTCATCCTCTAGCTTGCACCCTTCAGTTTGCTACCACTCCGTTGGTTCTCTCTCTCTCCTGTACCCATCCATAGTGCTTTATCTTGCTGCCTGCAGTCTTCTCTGGCTTTCTTGACAACAGAGTCTGACAACAGCCATAGACTGAGCAGCAGGTCCTCCATGGTTTTTCTATTTGTGTAACTACAAATCACACTTTTTCGGACTGTGGGGCTGTCTTGCTACTAACGATCCCACCCACATTGAGATAATACTTAATTGTAATGGAAAACGATCCGAACCAAAGTCGAGTAGAGTAGGTACAAATGGAGTTGGGACATATGAGCTCCTAGTCAGCAATATATTTCCACCGGCCTGTGTTTAGTCTGAACCAAACACAATACTGGCTGATATAGTCTCCCTTACTTTGATTAGTGCTTTCAGTTCTAACCCAGATACTTCAAACAGAATTAGGATATAGTTTCTGAACCACACCCACTTCATAGCCAGGATGGAAAGATGTTAGCTGCCAGCATCACTAGTAGGCTCAGATTCTGAAAATATCTCTATGAATTAATTTAAAACCCATCATGGGAGTGTACATGCTTGTGTGTGTGTATTTGCAGTTGTAAATAATGGGGATGAACAATAGCAGTGGTTGTATTGTTTCCCACATATCAGCTCTCAGCCATACCTGGCTAACGGCACAGCTTCTCAGCCTGCATCTCCAAGCACACCGTATTCCTTGCACTCTCCCTCAGTCAGTCAGTCAGTCAAATAGATGGCTATGCAGATTTCCCTACAGAACAGACTATCAATTAATTATCTTCCATACATTGTCAAAGGCCCCTCCGTGAACCGCCAACTTAACTTGGTGGAGGGGTTTGAGTACTTGAATGATCCTAGAGGCTATGTTGTCTGGGGCTTAAATGCCCCTGGTAGGGCCTCCCATGGCAAACAGGCTCTGGGTGACGTTCAGACAAAGAGAGGTTCAAGACGCCGTCATGAGGATTAAAAAAAAAAAAAAAAAAAAATCGAGGCACGTGACCTCGCCCGCTATGGTGGAGCTGGGGTCCCACCCTGGAGCCAGGCCTGGGGTCAGACTCATCGGAGAGCGCCTGGTGGCCGGGTTGCTCCTCCATGGGACCCGAGAGAAACAAGGCCATCCCCCAGTGGGCCCACCACCTGCAGGGAAAACCATGAGGGATTAGTGTAAAGAGGATTGGGTAGCGGATGAAGGTGGAGACCTCAACGGATGGATGCTCTGGATGCTTAGGCTGCCTCTAGGGACGTGGAATGTCACCTCATTAGGGGGGAAGGAGCCTGAGCTTGGAGGTCGAGAGGTATCAACTAGAAATAGTCGGGCTCACCTCCACGCACAGCCTGGGCTCTGGAACCCAGCTCGTCGAGAGAGGCTGGATGAGTACATTTTCAAAGGTTATCATTAAAACGGATAAAACAAAGAAAACCTTCAATGGAAAAAAAAATGTAAGTAGTTGTCTTGGAGACATCTTTCATAATTATGTAAGCTAAAGATTTATGGGTATTTAGATGTAGATTTTAGTTGCATTTTTCTCTTTTGTTAAAAGGTATGTTCCTGTCTGTCTAAGACACAAGGCCACTGGTATGGTTCAGGTCCTTTACATGGAGAGGGCTGCCTCAGGCTCCAAACCATTACAGCGCCAGTTAACTGTGTTATGTACTGGATCCTCGCTCCTTTTAGCTTTCTGATAACCAGCAGTGGCTCTGACCCTCATTAACCCAGCCACTGAACCTCCTCCTCAGGTGATATCAATAACCAGCTGGCCCTCACATTGTGCTGTAATGATGTGGGAGGGAATCATATGTACAGAAAATATTTTTATGAAGTGGAAGAGGAAAAAAAATTACACTTGTAATTAATTCAAAAAGTAGAAAAATTGCCTCTTAAAACCTGCGGGCAGTGTCACACCAATGCCTATAAAAACTTTTAATTTTGTGCAGAAAGGCAATTTAAAATGATTATAGCTTTGGCCGTTGGCAGAATCACATTGGAAACGAGAAGAAAGTCAGGGATTCACCCAAGCAAAAAATAATGAGGCCGGTTCGTCGTGTATTATCTATGTCACCGACTGACCATGAATCAGTTTTTGGTTTTGGGAAAAATATTAAGAAATTATGTTGTGGCACTGCATATTCTGCTGAAATAAAAGGTGTTTTTTTATATTTCTCATACTTATGTATACTTGTATCATGTTTATAAATGTCAGCAGTTAATGAGTAAATCAGGCTATTAGAAATGTTTGAAACTGTCAGACAGACTTTAAACTACTTGGGATTAAAGTATGTGACATTAGTGTTAGATTTCTAAACCTTATTTAGTTGAAATGAAGAACACCAAAGGAGATTTTTGTGCATCATACTTTTTGATGCTTTTGTCTAATTTTTATGTCAAGTTCCTGTTGGTTTAGGTTTGATTTTATCGTATCCAATTTGGCTTTGGAGTGATCCATAGTGAGAAACCATTCAAATTCTTGAGGAAAATTGAGGAATCCGGTGGACATTTGGCTCAGCAGTATCTCAGCATCTGTTGTGCTGAGACCACCCTGGCAGGTGAGGTGAGAAACAGGGCAGAACACAATAAAATCCAAACCACAGGTGGGTGTTCTTATTTTTTGCAGCCCTAAGCTGAGAAAGTCAGGACACCTGGACACATCAGATTCTCAGCAAGCTTTGTATTCCTACATGTTCTTTCCTTTTCATACACCACTCCTCCTCAGATTAAATGTCAAAACAAAAGAATGTCTGAGAGCCGTATCGCTAAACTCCAAGCAGAGATGAAAGTCAAATTTTGATAAAAGTTAAACCCCCCCAGCCTACAGTTAACCCCTAATTATTTATACTTCCGGCATATTTAGATTTAGAGTTATTTTCATTCATCCAAGACATCTGTTTCTGATAAGAGTTACATATCTCTCAAAAGGAAATTCAACCTGTAAAGAATCAGAAATGAGGAAAACACGGATGACAATTAGAAAAGTTTATTAACGAAAGTTTATTTTTTTTGGCGCTCTGACCCTGCAGGAAGACCTGAACGCTGAGAATGATGTGAGCTTGGATGAACATCTTAGAATTAGAGATGTCTTCCTCTGGGATCCGACTGGTGGTGGAGTGGAGGCTTGAGGTGGTAAGGGAGCCTGAAGGAGTTTGGAAGCCGGATGGAGGAGATGGGGTGGAGGAGGGTCGAAGCTCGGCTGAAGATTGGGTGGTTCCATGAATGAAGGTCTTTTAAAGCGAAGCTTGAAGGATGATTGGCTGGAGAAGGATGAGGACTTGACTTTGACTTGTTGAAGTAGAGACAGCAGAGGGGAGTCATCCAGGTTGAATTTTCATTAAAAACTTCATTAAAATAGAAAATGTTTATTAATTTTTAAAAACAAAAACTTTTTTATGATTATATTTATTAAATTATTCTAATTTTAGTTTCTCTATGAGTGCCCTATGTGATCAGTCAATTATAATCAAAAAGTCATTCGGTCATGTTCAACTTTAAGCATCCAGTCTGCCGAGGCAAGGGGTCTGTCTCCATAGTGTAGTGTGAGATAAAATAGTGAAGTGGGCACTCAGTGTCTTTCGACCTTCAACTCCATCTTGCCGTCTTGTCGAGTTCAAATTCTTTCCGCTTCTTCACTTTCTCTTAGCTGGTTAGCCCCATCTTCGTAACTGTCGGTTTATGGTCTCGTTCACTCCCAGTCTGTCTCTTTCTCTTAACGTCTGCCTCTTCTTCACTGCACACACTGTTCTTTAAAAAGTCAAAACCAACAGCCCGAAGTAACATATGGGCTTTGAAAAGGATCTGTACCTATACCCTATACTCTACATATACTCTATACAAAAAGCCCTATGTGATTTTCTAAATAATTGAAGTTTTTCCTTTTACAAAACAATGACTAACACATTATTTGTGTTCTCACTCACTGCCCCCAGGTGGAAACACATAATGTACGGAAAAAGAAAACACACACAAAGATTTGTGCTTCTGCTAGGGCTTTGAATAAGGCGACTGCAATCAGATAAAGCTAGAAGACTAGAGGGCAGAACTGATTGTTTCTAAAGCATATCACACTCTTTGAAACTGGTACAATGAAGAGGAGATGTGGTCCTTGACCTACTTAATTAAAGCAGTGGTGAAGATGTAACACAATAAAGTCTTTGAAGTTTAACACAGCAGTCCTATTCATGTTCCAGGATTAGCATTCCTTTCTCACCAGTTTAATTCAGTTTACCAAGGACGTTGGAATAACATTGCCTCCTCAGCATCCTGGCAGTACACCAAATGAAGCAACTGACAGGGCGAACCATTAAGTGAATGCAAAATGTGTTGTAATCCAAAGAATCCAAACATGCGTCCTTGAAGGGATGTTTTATCTTAGGAGTTTTTTATTTTTTATTGTAAAGTGCCATTTTTACTGAACAGAAGTGTGTGTGTGCGTTCTGTAAATAACTGACATCTTAAAAACGGCTTTATATACAATTATGCTGCAATTAATTGCATCTGGATTTTATTGCTTTGGATTATTCACTCTTTGGCCATCACTGAAGTCAATAAAATGTCACCAATTTAATCTGATTTAACACAGCATGGATCAGGGAATATTGATAGAGGAATGAACTCCTGTCAATAGAGTAGCATTCCTTTCCTCAGATAACTTCTTACCAAGTGGCATTCATTATCAAAGGAATTCCAACTGTATTGTAATTTAAAAATCATTTAAACTGTTTGCAATTGGATCTGAATTTGATTGTATGATTGGAATGAATTGGATTGCCTTTCTTTCTGCTTGCTTCCTTTTTTATGACTGTGTAGCTGAAAATGAAATTCTGTAATAGTATGAACATTTAAACACTCATTTAATAATGCATCTCTACTAATGGATACACGTTAGTGCCATTAGGTGCAATTGGATCTGAATTTGATTGTATGATTGGAATGAATTGGATTGCCTTTCTTTCTGCTTGCTTCCTTTTTATGACTGTGTAGCTGAAAATGAAATTCTGTAATAGTATGAACATTTAAACACTCATTTAATAATGCATCTCTACTAATGGATACACGTTAGTGCCATTAGGTGCCATTTAAATGTAGGTCTCCATTTAGCTTAAGATTGGATGGGTTGCATATACTCTAAATTCTTTTCATGTTGAAATCTTCATACCATAATTTTTTCTGACCAAGAAATTATGCTCATACATTTTCCAAACAGTATAAAGTAGCTTAAGAAGAACAAACTTAGAGGTTTTTGAATGTCTAAATACAAAAAAGGAAGTCAATTTCTGAAGGAAACCAAAATCCACAACTACTCTGGCAAGGTAAGAAACCAAAGGAGTATTTATACTGAGAGAGGATAATGAGTGATATAACGCAGGCAATGTGATTTGCAGACAAGGACCTGGTGTGAGCAGAGAGCGGTAAACAAGACCTACCTAAAGAAACTAGAGACCAAGCAAATACATTCTCCATGCAAGTAGAGTGAATCTGTAGTTTATAACTCCTTTATGTAGGAGATGTGTTTAAAAGGTTGGACCAAGTACAAACAGAATCAGAAGGTTGTAAAATACTTTGTGAAATAAATGCACAGGAGGAACATTAATTATTCCATTAATCTACAGCAGGTGTGTAGATGATCAAATCATTTTTCAGGACCATAAAGCATCTTGCTACTGAATAAAGAGCATAAATATAAAGAAAAAACTGTTTCTCATAGAGTAAGTGCATGTACTAGTTATTAATACAGGAGAATATTAACTTTTCACTTTAAACAGAAGAATATAATCATAGTAGGATCTTCATTTTTCAAAGATTGGGCAGATGACCTGAAGAAATAGCTACTGGTTACATGTGCCAAAATATTTAGCTGCTTCATCAACTACATTGCAACGAACAGAGAAAGGATGACATTTTACAGATTATGGAACAAAGCTACATTTACCATCATCACCTAAATTTATACCCGATCTGCTCTCAGCAGTGATGTTAATAGTTTTAAAACCCCATGTTTCTTCCCTGGTGGACAATTGCAGCTGACCATCAACACGGGGTAAAGATTTTCCTCTGTGGTCTTTTCGTTGATACGGTACTGAGTACACACAGAGTTTTTAACGGTTGCTTCAAATTTAGCTGCATTAGTAACCAATGGAAAATAATCCAGTGATTGAAGGAATAATCCCACTCTGAGTGCATGTTTAACACGCACCTGGTAAAGCCACATTTAAGCTTCTCCTGCTCATAGATGCAAAGGAGAACATCACAACCAGTTGTCCTGTTCAATCAGCTACTTTAAAAATAGCCAGGTTATAATAAAAACAAAAAAAAGAAAAGATGAGACTTTGAAGGTCACAAACTGATGACCAGACATTCTCCTTCAGGATTTTCCGCTTTCAATTTTTTTCTGGTTTTATCATGCTTGGCGAGTACTGAAGCACCAACACAGCACCAGACCGTCACAGTACCGCCACCATGTTTGACTGTTCATACTATTCATATAGATGTAACAGTCCACAGAATTTCTTTTTCCAAAAGCCTTTGTTATCATCTGGATGGTAAAAAAGTGTATATAACATGGATAATGTGATATGTGCCCTCAACCTCTTAGGCTTTTCTCATGTCAGTTTTGGAAAAAAATATATATTGCTACTTTATCACTTTCTCTTTTGTTTTCTAGTCTTTTCCTCCGTTGATCTAGGAAAAATAATGCCTGACCTCAAAGTGAGGCCCCGATGTCTTCGTATGATGCCTTAGCTCCTTTATTGCAAGCGGCAAAGAACAGCAGAAGATGCACTGATTTATCTGTTTCATTATTTTAAAAACCATAATATGTAAAAGAGGTGTGTTAAGCCATACAATGTAATGAATTCAAGTCTCTGTGATAGATTGTTCTTAATAATAATGTGACGCAGTAGTCCTATATATCCTACTTAACTCAGTCTCTTTTAGTGCTTCTAGTTTGCAAATTGGGGAATTGTTCCATGGCTGACAAAGTAACATGCCACAGACCCGCAACAGTCATCGGGATTCGAGTAGTATCAGGGTCTTCAGATACTGATGATTTAAAAATGCAGTGATCAGGACATTTCTAGTAAAAGTTCTGGAGAGCTCCTGTCTCTGCATCCATTGGGAAAAAAAATAAAGGCAATAAATAAACAAACTTTCTTTCATTTTAAAAGCGTTGCAGTTTAACCTGTTCGGTCATTTTATATATATATATATATATAATATATATATATATATATATATAATATATATATATATATATATATATATATATAAATAAATAAGTTGAATGGAGGCCTGGTTTTGTCTTTAGACTTACTTTGTCATAATGTATAGTTTCAAAGACTCTGGATGTGGCAACAATCACAGAGGCAGAGCAGCATATCCAATAGTTTATTTGTAATACAAGCTAAATGAGACTGAGTCTGGACTGGATGCCGGAGGGATGTGGACTGGCATTGAGGTGGAGAGAGGTTATTGTTGTTCAGGTGAAGTTGTGTGCAGCGAAGGGTTGAGGTCAACTTACTGGTGGTGGATGATGGCTTGTTGGAGGAGGCAAGTCTGCCCACTGAGGCAGAGTTTGGTAGAAGCAGTGGCACGGAGATTCACAGTGCTGACATTCTCTCTGTGTGATCCTTGAGCAGCTGTGCTTCAGCTGAGCATGCGGTGTTGGAGGGTGGACAGGCAGGTCAGCAATGGTGAGGTGTTTCCACGAGTTGATCTCAGAGCTGCGGGACTGGAGGTAAGAGTGGAAGGGAGACTCACGGCTGGAGCAACAGGGAGTGGTTCCTAACACTTGGCAGAGCATGACATGTAGAACTGGACCACGGTCAGGTTACCATGCTGGCAGAGACAATGAGCTGACACCTCCTTCCAGGTTCCAGCTCCTTCTGAAGCCCTGGTGATTGGGCTGAAATGAGGAACACCTGTTGTAGCTGCACCTGTCAGTCACCCTGCAGGAGAGAGAAAACACAGCACAAACACAAAACCTGCACACAGCCAATGTGCATATGACATATTTATTTAATAGATTTGCTACTTTAATTGCAACCCATAGTTAGGACACTGTTGCAATAAGTAAAAAAAAAAATATCCTTTTGGGGAAATAATTTAGGGAAGTAATGGGCAGTGGCTGTCATTAGAGTTATATTCATTGATTTACACAAGGAGGGACAATGCTTAAAAATTCCTACATGACTGGCTGTTCCTTGAACTCCTGCAGCTCTGGAGACCTCATTAGTATAGTAACATCTACTAACCACAAATTATTTTTGTATGAAAATTATTGTGTGGTGTTAGTTAGTTCAGTTGGGAATAACCATGTGCTCCAAAGGTGAAGAAATGAAATGGGTGCTAGGTCTCATTGCAGATGGATAGTTCTGTGAGAAACTGATGCCCTCCACCTCTCTTTGCAGATAAATTATAGGACCGAACAACGAGAAAAGACAGCCAGAGGGGACTGAGGCTACTCAAAGAGCAGCACCATTTATCAGTGACACAGCAGACAATACATGTTATCTAGACACACTGCAAACACAAAGTCTACATGTACTATACGTATTAAGTGTGCAACAGGCAAGGACATACAGAGATGTCGGAACTGGCTTTAGGCAATATTCAGACGTACTCAGGGAACAAACTGTTTTCAGCTTATTTCTTTACCCAGATTTCTGTCTTTATACATCTCACCATGACTAGGAGCAAGCAAAGCTCAGAAAATCCTCTGGCAATAAAAAGTTGGAAAGAAAATGTGAAGAAAATGCAAATGAATTGCTGCTCAGTCCCAGAGGTTAAAAATAACTGCAACTGCAGAGTTTTACTTTTAAAACTTAATTTTAAACAAATCTTTGGAACGTTTTAATCTATTTATACATTTTAAAAGGCCTTATCTTTTTATTATAAAGCCTTTTAATGCAAAAATGTGCATTGTCATTTGTGCAAATGGTGGCAATCATGTTGCAGAGTTTCACAGAGCTTCCCATAAATTACAAGAAATAGTAATTTTCATATGTCACAGTATTAAAGCTAGACAATCTAAACGCACCCTGAGTCCTAAAGCATTTTGAACTACACCATCTTAGTGTTAGACATAATTATACTGTCATTGTTAAGTATTTCAAGCTGTAAGTTTTTTGTTTTTTATTTAATGGGTGTGGGCAGTCATTGTTAAAATTCCACATGTAATGCTAATTCAAAAATACATTCATCTTACTAGTAATGTTGAATTTTAGAATGTATCAGCTTGATATAGCCAAGGTCTATTAACTTATTATCAGCAATTTATGACAACAGCTTCTTCTTCTGGTGGCTTCTTCTTTACAGGAAAGATTTGTTTGACAATATTCATTAAACTGGCCGATACCCAGTACAATAGGAAAGTCAATGTAACTCAGTTAAGATCTAAGAGGGATAATTGTAGGTATACACAGGTTGAGAAAGTCTTTTTGAGCTATCTCTAAACAGCTGCAGGTTCCATGAAAAAATATAAATAAGTAAATGTTAATGTAAGACCAACCCTCAGATGAAACGGGTGAGGATGGATCAGTTTTTGGGGATTTTCTGTCTGCATCATTCAGGTCACTGGGTGTTTTAAGGGGAATGTTAGAACAATGCATGACTTCACTGAGTCCCAGAGAGATACAAGAGACATAAAGCAACCACAGCAAATCATTCATTAATGATTTAGTTCTGTGATTCACTGCTCACATATATTACTTGCACATCATGTCTTTTCTTATCTCTGTTACCATTTCTCTTAAATGTTACTACCATTCATTCTGTCACTAATCAGAAATTGTAGCCACGTTAGGCTTTTGACTATTATATGTGTATATATCTACCCAGTGATTCTTACCAATGATCATGATTATTTAAACTTTCAATGCAGACTAAATCTGACTCTCAGTGTTTGTAACTTCCTCTATACTTGTTAGAGCCTGATGATGGAAGTCTTTCCTTAATATGTGTGACAGCTGAATCTTGTGTGACAGATTTCTGCCTTGTTGTCTTTATATGACTACAACCACACCACCCCTAACTCAACTCAGTGACAGCTTAGCAGAAGCTCCAAAAAAAGGAGAAAGCAGAAAAAAAAATCCTGCTCTGTCACACCAGTACAGTGACACTCCTTCGTCTTTGCCATCCCAAACATAGACAACGTCTTAGAGAGCGAATTAAAATGCAATGGGAGAGAGGGAGTGATATACAGACATAATATGAAAGAACCAGAAAACATATTAAGAATTTTCCAGCAGGGTCTGTGTCTGTCTTCAGAGGAGCTTCCGCACTAACTCAAGCGTCTTGAATATCCCGCTGAAAGACTCCATACAGAAGAGTGTAAAGAATGATTTAACTTTCAGTCAAATGCTCCCCGATGCCAGAGGAGGTAAAGACGCAGTTGAAGTTGCATACTGGTTGATTCCTTCCCTGAATCAACCAACAGGAGAGCGGTCGAGAGGACAAAGGTAAAATTAAGGAGCTAACACATCTGCTTTTGGATGTTTGTTCTGACTGGCAGCGTTCCTCATATGTATTGACACCCCTGCAGAAGATCTTTTATTTTAGTCGCATAATCTCAAAGTGAAGAATTTTGAAAAATCCTAAATTTATTTTGGTTATATTTATTCAGCAAAAAATAAAACATGTTAAGAAGTATTTGTTTTTAACAAAATCTATGGGGTCACAGATACTGGTGCTCTTAACAATTTCTATACAAAATTTGACTGAAGCATTTTTTTTTTATTATACTTGGGTTCCTGTTTCACAGGGTTTAAATATTTCATAAATCAGAGGTTTATTTAGTGACTTAGTCACTGGCTAACAGTCCAATTAAGGACCTGTGTTTATCTTGCTACCAAATGGTGAGGAGAATACTGTTAGAGGAAATAAAAATCTGCAAAGCTCACTCTTGGAGAGCAGCAAAGAGTGGTGTTTTGGGGTCTACAGGTCGCTGTTTGGCTGGATTTTTCTTTGATGTAACAAGGTTTCTGGGCAATACATAAGGCTACGTTCATACTGCAGGTCTTGAAGCTCAATTCCGATTTTGTGCTGAATTCCGACAGCGACCCGCATGTGCAGAAGGAGAATATTGACACAACAGCACACTGTTTACGAAAGTAACAATAGATGTCGGCATCTCTGTTAATAAGTTGTTGAGCAATGGGAGCCGACAATATTATGACCACATCTTAACAAGACAAATAAAGGTAGGAACAATGGCCGTTTGTGGCGCAGTGCCGGCTACTTCATGAAAAAGTCGGATATGGGTCGCATTTCGGCAAAAAAATTGGATTTGGGCCTCATTTGCCTGCAGGGTGAACATAGCCTTACAGTTTTGAAAAAACACATTATTTTCATTATTTTCAGTGGATGAGAGACAGGGTGTACATTGGACAGGTCACACAGCAAAACAGAAGCACAGCACACACACACACACACACACACACACACACACACACACACAAACACACACACACACAAATGGTCAGCACTAGGCACGATGGGTGCATTACCTCATTTGCCTCTCTTGATGCACCCATCACTCTTCAGCAGGGTATGCCTGGACTCATCAGACCACACAACCTTCTTCGATTGCTCCAGAGTCCAATCTTTATGCTCCCTAGTAAATCGAAGCCTACTTTTTTTCAGATTAGCTTCACTGATCCGTGGTATCAGTGAAGACTGCACAGCTGTTAAGACCCAATCCCCTGAGTTCCCTTGGCATTGTGGTTGTGGAAATGTCCCTACATTCGCTATTATTTATAGCTTTGAGTTCCGCTGTTGTTTTTCATGATTTGATTTCACCTAATGTTTAAGAGAATGCTGATCCCAATCACAGAGGATTTTTTTCCTACTGAATTTTTTCAGCAAAGTTTGCGGTTCCCTACCATCCTTCCAGTTTTTATTATGCCTTTAACAGTTCCTAATCCTTAAATTTTTTTTTTGCTAGATGCATGGCAATAATTTAACCCTTCTGAATCAGATTAACATCTTTCTACGACCACGGAGTAATGATCCATGGAGTAATTATCCAATGGAAAGGTCCTACCTATTTGCTTTTTTAAAATCCATGTGGTAACATTACAATAAATAAAAAAAATACAATCACTGTATAAATGTAAAGGTTTCAGTAGATTTGGCAACGGTGATGTGAAAAGCAATTATTTTTTAACGTGGGATTTCTTTTGACACTTAGTAAATGTCCTCCAATTAAAGGCTGGATTTTACAAATTTTTCAGTTTGTGGTACCGTTTTAGTTTCAGTTTCAGTTTATTTATTCATATAGTCGCCAATTCACAACACATGTCGTCTCAAGGCACTTCACAAAGGGCTTGGAATGGTATAGGGTTGTTGGGGAGGTTAGATTAAACTGAGTGTTAGAGTTTGGCCATTTTAGAATGGGCTATGTGTAGGGGTACTAAGTTAAATAATACACTGATAAAGTGTGTCCATGTAGAGCCCACTGATGGCCATTGTTATACTAAAAACCACAAGGATTGGGGATACCTCTCTCTGTCAGACTGATTATAACCATTGGAAAAGAGAAGGGGTCGCACAGGTAGCAGAAATGGAGGGTGTGTTTGCACCTCAACCATAACTGAGCCGGTTTAGGCTTAACCTGACTCCCCTTAATCCATCCAACAGGGAGGGAGGAAGGCAGAGGTAAAAATAATTGAAGAGTGTTGTTTCCTGTTGCATTGTGTGAAAGGTGGGTAACTTTAAAATGGGCTAAGTCAATTCAATTGAATAATATAGACTTCAAGTCAGGCACATGCATTCCAATTAATAACTAATCATTGAACAGTACAGTCAGATTCTGTTATTTATTCAAATTGGATAAAAAGTTTTTCTATCTGGTCTTAAGGAATACCTTTTTACATATCTAATAGTTATTAACTTTAAGGTTTTTTACATGTCTTTACCAAGGGTGCTAAAAACTGCAGAAGACACTGTATATACTTATTTACAAAAAAGAATACATTTTACAATAAACTGTAAAGTAATCTTCACTTGAAATTAATTTTAATTCCAAATTTAATTTTAGGTTACTTGCTATAAACATGAACATCAAAGAGAGACTACTAGTATTAGGTTGGGACTAAGAGTGTTGTGGATTGAATATACTAACTAAAGATGAAATAATGCAAACAAACATTTCCTGGTTATCAGATGAGTACAGACTTAGCAACACAACTGACTTGAAAGTAATAAACTGGTGCAGTGAATATCTGAAAAAAAGAAATATTCAGCAAAATGTATTCATTATTCAGAACCTTAACAGGCCCAGATCTCTCTAAAGTCTTCATAGCATAGCTGCAGGTTCAAACTTGTTTTTCAGTCTAAACAAATTTTGTATTTAGTTTTACTTCAGTAGTTTCACAATGATTTTCTGTCTCAGAATTTCGTATTGACTTGCTGCACAGCTATATCCCTGATGTGTCTTGGACTCAGACAACCATTACCACACAGTTCACATAAAAGATCTATACTTTTATGCTAAATATAAATATAATAAATGTCATTCAGTAATTATATACAGTATATGAAAAACGTCCCTCAGCTTACATAAAGTTTAATATTTCCTGGAGATGAAAATCATGTGCTTTATAACTCAGCCTATCATCAGATCTTAGGGTGAAAAACAGCCTATGTGAGTCAGAGCTGAACGAGGTTCCCTGCGAGGGCTACCAGCATGGAGTGGCTTTGATTGACCGACGAGGGAGAACAAAGGTTCACTGACACTTCTGTGAGAGGCTAATAAGGTCCAGGCAGCCCCCGTCCCCCTTTTTCAAACACCAAACCAGTGTGTTGGCAGGTTACTGCTGTTCAGCAGGAGGCACAGCCATTTAGATACACTGCTGGAGGGTCACTGGAGTTTCACAGTCATTCAATCTCTGATGTCTGAGTCCCAGTTTAGGAAAGCATCCAATTGGGAATCACTTATGAGGTGTCTAGTGATAACAAGCACAACTGAGGCTTCTATCAGGAGCAGAAAGACTCACACGTGAAGCAGAACTCTTAACTAAAAAAGTTTTTTCAGAGCAATGTGGGCTATTAAAACAGATTTCATGTCGGATCAGACAGAAATTCTGTAACGGTCCTCATCATCTTTTCTATCCTGCCAAGGGAATTTGGAGTTTTAACTTTTTATACTGTAAGGTGCAATGGGAAGCCTTCTTTATAGGACTTTTGGTCAGTTTCAATCAAGATGAAATCTACCATTACAAAATAAATTCCACATGCAAAAGCCGGATTAGAGTTCTTTGGATTGTGTCCATTTGTATTTTTTAAATATTTCTTTCTTCTTTTTGCATGTTTTTAATAGAATTAATGAAATGTTTTTGCTTCTATTTTGTACAACTGCTGGCAATCATTTGAGGTTTGTTTAAGAAAAATTAATGGATTTTATGAAAATGTGGCAACATTATAAGACATGGATAAGATTTTTCTTGTTTGTCAAAAGATGTTTGTCCATTATGTGTTTACTACTTATTAATACAAGTTCATCAGCCTTATTCTCGTACCTCTTTATGATGTTATGAACCAAGATACACACAAAGCAGAATTAGGCATTTTTATTTATCTCCCTAGTTTTCTCAACATTTCATTTTGACAAAGTAGAAGATAGATTCTGACAAATCTTAGCATGCTATTCACTGACAAAATTTTCTGTATAATTACGAGGCATGCAAATCTAAGACTATGGATGGCTGAGACACATTTTTGATGGTCAAATCCAGTTATGGAACACATTTTTGGTTGCAGTGTCCTTCTACTTCTTTCTTCTGTCAAAAATAACTACAATCTTGTACCTTCTCTTTCTGAATCAATTTAAATTTGGAGTAAGACGTACAGTGAATTTCTACTTAATATGTAAAAAAATAGTTTGTGATAATTTGCAGTACTATCTCTATCATGTTTAGAGGTTGTTGATGAGGACCCAAATGACAGCAGGACATCGACAGATTTCCTGAAACAATGGATTCAATTTACAGGGACTACAGATGAATTCAGCAGTGAGAGAAAGAAACCAAGGAGATTAAAAACTGAGAAAAAGTGATGAATAACATGAAAACCAGGTTAGTACGGAAAACACAATGCAGAGCAGCTGGGGAAGACTATGAGCAGTGAACTGAGGGATTGATCAATTATGGGAACAGTAGAAACTAAATGGAAACATGGAGGATCTAACTAACCAAATCCAAGGACCAATACTAACATAAGAGATGGAACCAAAATGCACAGAACAGGGCAGAAGAAAGAACTAAGAAACTGAGTACAACGGAATTAAATAATATGGGTAGACACTAAAAACATTATGATAAAATGCAAACACAACTGAGATTTACCAGCTGTAGATTTACCAAAATCAATTTTTGTCTTCCAATGAGGCCTTGTTTTTAGAAAAGCATGTTTACTTTTTCTTCTTTGTGGAAACAAGAAATTACAGGCAAATATTGGAATGCTGTGTTAAAACTAATAAACTAGGACCCTTTAGATCTGACTCTAGGCTTCAGCACAGTTTGACATAATAGGGAATACTGATGGTTTATTCAAAATGTTTCACACCAATAATTCTCCTGTGTCTAGATGTGTATTTTTCAGACTCACGACAGAAATGTGTATTTTTAAATGCCAAGCTAATGTCATCATATTAGTGATGGTATGTTTGTGTTATGTTGAGTTTTTGGAAACCTTTGAAAATATACCCTTAAAGACAGTGAATTTTAAAATATTTTTTTTATTTCTTTTTTTGCTCACTCCTTACTAAATAAATTGATTAAACTCTCTCTTTTTGGATTTTGTTTGTAGAGTAGAATGAATTTTTACCGCCCTGTGCCTTACGTTGCACGTTTGCTGGTGTTACTGTCATGGTTGCTGGTGTCTGCGGGTGTGTTGGATACGAGTGTCTTTCTTTTACAGAGGAGCTTGGTCGAGGATGTGGTTCCAGGTGCCAGGCTGCACACCTGCTGGCTATCTCCTCATCAGGTTGTGGGAGATATAAAAGCGAGACGGTCCATCTTTGCCTGATGCTTAATCTACCTGGTAGATATAAGCCAAGCCCTTTAACAAGATCTGAAATCTTCCTTGTGGATCCCTCCTCGGCCCGAATCCTTCAAGACAGTTTTCCTTCAGACCAATTCCCACAACCTCCTTCTTGCTGCCCCTTCACTCTCTGCCTGTCCGCTCTCCAACGCTTCTGCCACAAACTCTGAAAGCCCCTTACCACACCCCACGCCGCTGCCAGGATCCTTCTCCTCTTCCTCAGAACTCCATCTTCCCACCCGACCACAGTTAGCTCTCCACTGTTCACTACAGTTTTGGACGTAATCATCCTGTTGCCTCCATTGCTCCAATTAACAGTGTTCTCTACCTCCAGATCCAGCCAAACCTCGCTTGCTGGAGTGCTGCAACACATTCAGTTCCTGATTGTTATTCGTTTAGAATAAACACTCCTTTACCTCCACTCTGAGTCCGTCTCGATTTCTGCATGTGTGTCAGGAAGAGACCTGTCAGTTACTGTGTTTTTTTTTTTGTTTTTTTTTCCATCTATAGTTTAAATTTATATTGCACAGAGAATGTGCTGGGTCTGTTGGTTTATGGTTAAACTGATTAGAACTTTGCAATCATTCATTTTTTTTTTCTTTTTTGTGGGATTTTTTTGTTAAAAATGCAGTTAAAATGTTACAAATAAAATAAGTATTCTCTTTGTCATTCTTTTCTAACATAGTCTTACTATGGTCACCAGTCACCAGCAGAAACAGCATGAGCAGGTAATATCAGGTAAAACCCACTGTGTTCATTTTTAACTGTCAAACTGAAGTATATTACTGCTTGTCCAAAACAGCTTCTCCCTGCTGCAGGTGATTGACATAAGATTAAGGTTAGACTCTGTGAGGCTTTTAATCTGATGCCTAAAATGTAAATGGATAACACTTGTAAGAAAGGTTAGAGATGTTTTTATTCAGTGTGTTTTAAGTAGGAACAGAGAACTACAAGAGAAGGAAATAACATGGGGAAACCGACTGTGCTGGCTCATGGCATATTTACATTTCTACTGATCACACTGAAGTAAAGGCTTTTTAATATGTGCAAGAACCATATTAGGCGTAGCAATCACTGTAGTTATTACTTTGTGATCAATAACTGTTTCACCATGTTCATTCATCCTCAGCTGTCAATAAAATGATGTTTGATGGACAGCTGTCAGCCCAACGGGCCTGAATTTGCCATTTTGGGCCTCCGACTGATAGGCAGGACTCAGAGAGCAAGGTATAGATGTGACTGAATTGTTGATTTGTGCCCTTCACACGGAAGAGTGTGGATGGATGGAGAGATGTAAAGGAAAGACAGATCCAAAAAAACATGTCAGACCTTAGAAAACTCTTGCATCACAGCTTGAAGTCCAACAGCGCAAAAAAAGCGGTTCTGAAATAAAACTCATGGGAAAGAGAAAAGGGTGGGAGTCCAAAAATTAGAAGAGCTGAGAGATCAGATGAGGTAGGGGGAAGATACATAAGTTGAATGCGTAATTTAAAAAAGTTCAGTTTGTTTGGTTGAAATGTTTAATCAGCTGTTACTAAAATGTTTGCATGAACACTGGTCTGCAAGATTACTTACAAAGTAACGTTTACAATGCTCACAGCTCAGTTTTTTAAAATGTATTCTATCTGTTGTGTATGGCCTTCAGTTTTGTGTCTGTCTTGCACTAATAAAAAAAAATAGAAGTTGATACCATTCACGCTCTCTTAACCCAGTTCAGCCTCCCTGGGGGGTTAGAGCTTTTTCCAGCAGTCAGTGAGCAGGACATACTGGGAATCTGTCCATACCATTCACTGACTGGTCTGTTAACTATCCACAATCACACTTAAACCCATTGTCATGTTTTAGGATGTATGAAAGAATAACACAGAGAAGTAGAGATTAAAGTTATCATAAAGTTTATTGTACCAATTGTGGAATATAAGAAGCTAGTGATTCAAGAAATGATCTAAGGAGAAGAAGATCTGAGGAAGGTTGAGAGTATTTTAGTAATGGATTTAGTCTTACTGCGGTTATGAAGGTCAACACTGCAGAGAGAGGAACGGATGATGCAGAGATGGTTGAAGCTGAAGGTGGACTGGTACAGTTCTTTGCAAACGTATTAATACTCCATTTTTTCATTTTGTCTCACCACAACAAACTTCAATGAATTTTATTAGGGTTTTTTGGTGATAGACGAACACGAGGTAGTTAATTAGTTTGCAATGGAAAAATAATTGTACACGGTTTCCATTTCCTTACCTAAGAAAATCTGAAAAGTGTGGCATGAATTTTTATTCAGCTCCTTTGAGTCGGTATTTTGCAGAACTAAACTTTAACCCAATTCCACTGCAAGCCTTTTGTGTTATCTCTCTACCAGCTTTCTACATCTCAAAATGTACTCTCAGCATAATAGCCCAGACTTATACAGATCTTATCTTCAGGCATCACTTTTTAGATCTAACAACAGATTATCAGGAATTTACTTCTAGGTTTATACAGGGCCATTCTAACATATGAATATACTTATATATATCTAAAACATAGTAGCGTTTCCCAAATGTTTAGCTTAATTTTCTGCTCAAATGCGAGCCTTCTCCTTAAATCTAAGTCCTTTATGGCTCCTAGCAGCTTTTCTTCTACGAGGGCCCTACATTTTTAGCTCTATCCATCTTCTCATCACCTTCCCTTGCCCTGCTAAAGAAAAGCATCCCCACAACATGATGCTATCCCAACCATGTTTCACAGTTGGTGAAGTGTGTTCAGAGTAATGTGCAGTGTTAGTTTTTCAGCACACATTGTGTTTTGCTTTAGGTCAAAGGGTTCTACTTTGGTTTCAGCTTACAAAAGGCTTGGGGCAATATGGCTTGCAGTAAACTGTAAGCTGTACCTCTTAAGGCTGTCTTTCAATAATATCTTTCTTTTTGCCACTACTTCATATCCCTGACCTGTCTGTTGGGTGCCTTTTTCTTCATGATGCTGTTTCTTCAATAATGTTCTCTAACAAACTTCTGAGGTCTAACTGATTAGGTGACTTCTGAAGATATTTTGTTGTTTTATAATTTATTTAGGAGTATTTGTGTAAAGAGAGCTGTATACACCATCAATTTTCCGATTTTATTTAGGAAAAAAATGGAAACGTATTCTTTTCCCACCAGTTTGTGATGTTGCACTATTGAGTTGGTCAATCACATAAAATTTCAATAAAATTCATTGAAGTTTGTGGTTGTGGTGTGAAGAAATGTGAAACGGTTTAAAAAGTATGAAAACTGTTGTTAAGTACTGTAAGTTAAAGAAAAGTGATTTCTCTCTTTTTTCATATTTAGGCTTGCTGAAATCTGGACCATGTAAGATGGGGGTTGGGGAGGGGGGCAGAGAGGTAAACGTTGGTTGAATAAACAGAGAAGATGAGCTAGTGATGCATTAAGCCTTCAGTGGGGTAAACCTCCTTCTGAATCAGACTTCTGCTGCAATACTTAACTTGAAAACCTATCTTCATCCACTGGAGTTTAAGGTTCAGGTAGGTAGGCAGTAGGATATTCAATGTAAGTAATACATTATGACATAGAACATAAATCAAGGAGAGCTGGATTACTGCTTCCAAGCTGCACAATCAGGCAATGGTGGATGGTCTCACTAGTTCTTTTAAGCTATGGCTTGATGACTTGATCACAAACCAGTGAGTCATCAGCACATTAGCACAGGAATGGGAATGAGAGAGAGGGTCATAAACACACCAGACACACAATGACCTGGGGATCATGATTCCGGAGTCCAATTAACAAGTGCCATTTGACCTAACATGCATGTTTTTGACTGCATAGTACAACGGAAACACCTCAACAGGGAGAACACACAAATTGTGGCAATCAAGCTTCCAACCCAGGAATCTTTGCAAGGTGTGCCTTGCTGCTAACCCCCATTTCCATTTGTAGTCATAACACAGTGAAAAAAAGTCAAGCAGTATAGGCTCAAGTAGCAGCTTGTTACTGTTGAATACCTCTTATCCAGGCTCAATGGCAGGTTGAGCGTTTTCAAGCACCTTTAGTGCTTGTCTTGGTATCGTTGGAGTTGTGATTAGATTGTCAGGCCAAGGTACAGCACAGCACTCCATAAGTGGATATCTGGAGCTCCATTTAAGAACACTTAAGATTCTACCTCTGCTAATTACATAGCTGTAATTAGCTAGCGGGCAGAATGCAGTAAATGCCTAATTGTCTATTGATATTGGGTAATGAGCTGCAACGGAACCCTCTATCTTTGTTACCGTATTGCCTAAACAGCAAAAACTGTAGGCTGTTGAAAGTGTCAGTCTTTGGGGTTTCAGGTGAAGTTTTTCTCTTGAGCCGATAGTCGAAAGAGAATACATATGGTAAGAATTCTGGTTATGACTTTTCAAAGTTGGAAAAGGGATGCAAAAACATTGAGTCTGTTACAGATTGGTTAAAACTTTGTCTCTTTTTTGTCTGTCTGCCTTTCTGTTTCTTTTCTTTTTGATGTTCTAATGAAATCCATCTTCACTGGTGTAAGATGCTCTTGTTCAAACAACAAAATAACAATATGAATGTAAAGCACAGTAAAAGACTGCCAACATTACATGAAATAAGACATAATGCGGTTTTCTAATGGCATTCATTCACCCTTTTCCATTGTGACAGATTTCAAAAGCTTTACTCACATTTCCAGATGCAGAAATTTCAATATTCTGCTTTCCTAGGTTTTGGTACTAAGAATAGTAATACCCTGGGTGGATTCAACTGTACACAACAACTGTAACAGATGCATGATATTTCTGTTTTTAAACTAGTCCCTCCACATTGCACCTGGAACATTTAAAGTAACAGCAGTAGTAGCTCACTTACTGGATCTTTTCAAGGTAGAAGTCACCAAATATAGCTTTTTTGATGTGAAAAATATGGGGGCAGGTTTTTTTGCATAGTTTGATGTGTTTATGTAAATTCTTAGGTAGCTTTTTTCTTTTTCTGAAAAATGCAATGCAAAAAAGAGATAAATGGGTGAGAGCTGCTGAGGAATAGATGATAATATATTGAATATTGGAGGACATTACGTAAAGTAAGGATTTTCTATAACATATCACACTTAGTTTGCAAATACTGAGCATGTCTTTTTTCTCTTGCTTGCTATAGATCTTGTGGAAAAATTCCCATGAACTATAAGGAACACACTGCCCTCCACCAATCAGGGCTCACATTCACAAAAATTTTCAGAGAGCTCCTATATTAGCCTAAAAATTCTTGGCAAGGACTCCTAGCTTAAGAGTGATTCTGTTCACTGCTGAGAGCAACTCTAAGCAAGGAGAGGTCAGTGAGAAAGTGTGGCTGACCTCTTTGCTAGGTGTGACGCTGTCTTAAAAGAGCTCAGTTCATTTCTCTCAATGAAGAGAAATTAACCGATTATAGAATTTAGACTGGTTTCAAAAATCTGCAAATCATTATGAGAAAACCTAACAAGACTAAATTAATTGTCAACCAGCATCATAATGTTTGAACATAGCTTGTTTACATGCTTATCATTATTTTGATTTGTTTATTGTTATGTTTACTTGCCATACTGTTTTTTTTCTGTTTGTAAATATTTAAGTAATTCTGTACGACTGTACGATGTTTATTCATGGTTGTTTATCATTTTTTCTATTATTTATTTATCCTTCCTACTATCACTTTACTAGAGGTGCACCTTTACCCTGTTCTGCTGCTGAAGCAATTTAATTTCATTCTAGGGGAATGATAAAGTTTATCTTATCTCTATATTAATAATTGTATAATTGTTATAGAAAGTTATGTGTTGATTTACTCTACTATTCAGGTGGTGGATCCCTGGCAAGGCGTTAGCGTTTTATTAATTTACTGTTCTTCATTGTTCGGAGAATATCTCTCCTTTCTCTCTGTCTTTCTGCCATCTTGCCTGCTTCAGACACTCTTAAGCTCACTAAAAGTCCTCCTCACTACTAACATCTCCTCACGTTAAGAGATCTCCTAAGGCCTAAAATGCTTTGTGAATAACTTTTGGTCTTCTTCCCATGCAAATAATTTTGGTAGCCATCAGGACCACCCACACAGTCTTTTTGCCTTTGCCAGCAAGTTGTTTTTGACGATGTGAATGTCTGAAATGGCATGAGCAAATTTTGACTATATTTTATTGATAATGGTATCGATAATTGTTTCTGCTATTTGGTTTGAGTTTCTCTTGATCTCTCTTCTCTGTTTTTGAAGGTCTGCTTTCAACCTGAATACTATCTAACTTCATGAATACTTAAATTTTCTACCTAGGTCTTACAATTTTGATCTGTAATGTATATGGCACTTTTACATTATTTACATTTCATCCCTGTTTCACTGATTTAATGAGAGAATTGTGTACATTCCAAGAACTACACATTCATTTTTGATTCTAAGCCCTTTTCACTGTCAGTCTCCTTCTTATACACTCATGTTGACTAGAAAAAATATGTTAATGTTGCCTAAAAATGAAAAGGAAATACTGATACTATAGTTCAAATGATCTGCTTTGTCTAGCCATGTTTGGATAGAAAAAAAAGGAAATGCTCTTCTCCTTTTCTTGCTTTTCAAGACTATATGCTTTTCACGACTATATGTGAAAAAGGAATGACAGGAAGGTCTCATGTGAAGAGAGCTTTGTCTAGATACAATGGATTAAGTGACGATTTGCTTATAGCAGCATCATTATCAATTCAGTGGTGTGTTTATGAATTGTATTGCAACCTTTTCACGTTATCCCTTCTTGGTTGACATTTGTACGGCCTGGCGGACTCTGTAAGTATGTTTGTGTGTGTGAGTCTGTGTATGTGTGCTTGTGTGGATTTATATGTGTGTATTTAGCCTTTTGGTATCCCTTGAGGCCAAAACAACACTTTTACTAAAGTACAAACAACAGCACTGCAGAGCCCAGAGGAGAATTACATTGCTGCAGGTGTTGAGGGGCTGTTGAGAGTAATCCTGTCAGTCAACAAGCATGCCATTAAAACTTTCGCACAGATGATTTGTCTTACATGCAAAAGTATGCAATATTACTGCCATAAACATAGAATATACGTGGAACCTGTTTCGATTGACAAAGCCAGCAATTCAAAATGACATACTCTACCATCAAAAGTTTGGACATACCTTCTCATTCAATGGTTGATCTTTATTTTTATTACTACCTCTGGGAACTGGGAACTGCTTCAAGTTCCCAAGAAAACCATTTCAGGTGACTAGCTCATGAAGCTCATCGAGAAAATGTCAAGAGTGTTCATAACAGTAATGAAAGTATAGGGGGCTATTTTCAAGAATCTAAAATATGAAGATGTTTTTTCATAAATAAAGAGTTATTAAATTATATTTTCTCAGCTTTGATGTCTTCAGTATGTATCTACACTGTAGAAGGCACTAAAAATAAACAAAGCCATTGAATGAGAAATCTAATTTTGGATGTATAGAGAAAAAAACTGCCTGTTGATTGGCTCAAACACATTGCTTTGCTTATATATACTCCATCAGATGGTGACTTTAAAATAATTCACTAAAGTAACCAGATGCTTTCAGAAATCTGCAAAAATCTATATATCAAATGGCAGTAACATTTTTTTTAGCTGAACAAGGCACAGAGGCAAATAGGAGTCCTTCAGTAGATGTTTATTTGCATATTCAGGCAATTAAACAATGGATTAATTCCGCACAGCAGACAGGACTCTGATGGCAGACAAGCAAGTCGACAGGTTGGTGTTTCAGTGCAGGAAGAGGAAAAAAGAAAGAGCAGCACTAAGAGCAGAGTATCAAAACTAAACACAGCATGTAATGTGCTTTCTAACTGGTGTAAAAGAACCTTGTAGCTATGAATGTCATGACATAACAGCGGAAACAAAATTCCAGCTTGATTAGATTAGGGTGCAGGTGGATGAACACACTCAAAATCAGATGAAAACTACAAGCATCAACAAACATGCAGATAGCTATAAGGAACCTATGAGCCATTTAAAATCAGCAGTCTTATACCAACAGTAAATACTTAGCATATTACAATAACCAGTTTGAAGAAATCATAACGGCCAAGTTATCAAAACTGACTTATCAACCCTCATTGCCAGCATGTGAAGAAATAATAGCTTCGATATTATACTATGACATGCAATGAAGAGACACATATATACTCAGATAATTGCACTTCTTGCATAAACAGCACCCTGGGCAACTCCCTTCTCTCACTTTATTGATTGGATTTACAAGAAGGAGATTAGATGAGATTTTCAGAAAAGTAAGAATCCTAGTTTTTTGATTCAACAAATTGTCTTTGAAGGAATCTGTAAGCAGTGTAATACAATTCAATACAGATTTGATCACTACCTGGTTTGCTAATATAATGAGGCTATTCTGTTGATGCAGTTGGTGGGTGAAATGGAAATCAGTGCAACAATGCTGGTTAAAACGCAGAAATTACAAAATCTATCTGAATCCTGCCACAACTTAAGTTTTTTGAAAATACTGTATTTTGTAAATCACTACTGAGGTGAATTACAGGCAGATTGAGCTTGCCACATAATGTTTTTAAATCCTAGGGAGGGGTGCCGATTTGTCAGGTCTCAAAGCAACCGTTCTCAACAATTCTCCTGACCTAATCCTCCTCACTGCATAAATCAAAATATAAATCTGCACTTTATAAACTGAAAATGAAGTTGGAGAGTCTTTGCTATTTCTACTTTCCTCTTGGGTGGCCATTATATCATGCCTCTTGGCAACTTTTTGATTGCATTCTGCTTGCCTTTTTTCTTTCAAAGTTTTTTAACATTTTCTTTCAAATTCTGTTATGTCGTGAAATACAAGACAAAGCACAACTAAAAAGGAAAAGCTCTAACCATTATGATATATGCACTTGAACCTGTATTGTATGTTACAATAATGGCTTGCTTTGGCTTAGTTGCATTTCTCCTAAACAGTCAATCTGTTTTGGGCAATTTCTGACCAGGTTGCATGGTCTGGCAAATTAGTGCCAGAGAGAAACTGTTTTGTAAGAGCTTCTAGGCAAAAAGTTAAGCAGAGGTAGAAAACATATTATTTGTAGGCTTGAGAAACAAAATCTTTGCCAAAATGGGCAATTTTCATGATGTATTATTCATTGCAAAGGCAATTTTAAAAGGGAATGGCACATCAAGGATGGAGAATACTGCTAAAACCAGGAGGCCAATCTGCAGGTATATTTCACATTTGGTGAGGCAGACTAAGCAACCTCAGGCGTTTTGTTTCAGTCTGTCAGGCTGCACAGATGTGACCCACCCTCAGGCAGTAGCCACTGGTCATCATGCACAACAACTGACATATCTTATTTTTTAGCAGCTACAAATTCTTAAGCACAAAAGCATCAGTGCCGCAAGTGAGAGAACATTGTTGTAAAATTGTAAAATTTGAGTTTTATTAAATTCTGTGATCTGCCCTGAAGCCTTACCCTTTAAAATATGTTAAAACACTCACCCAAACACAATTGCAATAGCAGGGCATTTCAGTTTAAAAATAATTTCTACACAGAGGTGTGTGAAAACTTTTAGCAGCTTTTGTATGCCAATAATCAGCTCTCATTACAAGAAGCACGAACGGTACATCAAAACTGACTGACTGAAAAGATTCACTCATATACTACATATAGTTAACTCAGTGTTCTAATTTGTAAGGGTGTGAGTATCATTGGTGCAAAGACATGAAAGTAAATGGTCCAGTAAGGCCCTGATGTTGGCAGCAGGTATGGCAGATTCATGTCAAAGGGATTGCCTTGGTGACTGAGAATAGTCTGCATAGGCATTCCTCTGTCTCTTTTTCTGTTTCCCTTACTTTTTGTCCATTTTACTTTGTCTCATACCATCTTACATCTTCCTCAACTGCAATAGGTTTGTAAACATCTGACAAAAAACATCAGACCTATAAAGAATATCACAATACTCATCATTAAAGTACAATGACACAAAATTTCTTTCCTATTTCTGGTGGGAACACTGGCTCTGGCATCATGCCTTCATATGCTGATAGCGTTCTCCCTCAGAGCAGCATAATTGGGGAGGGGGGGGGAGAGGTGGGGGGACACTGAGTGAGCCTGGAGCAGATAATCACATCCTGACAAGAGAAATTATCATGCTCAGTAGCAGAGCAAGGCAGTTGTGTGTCTCAGACACAAATGTCACACTGTTTTATGGTCCCTTGCCTTAAATGCTGAGGTCATCATCTGTGTTAAATGCTTTGCCATGAACTTTGTAAATTTCAAGGGTTTCAACACCCATTGAAAAACCTTCTGCGGTCACCACCAGTGCAGCACTAATCTCAGACATTACAAAAGCTTCCTGTCTTGTTCCAGTCTCTCATCCTGATTGGCCCTTAACATTAACTACTTATGCAAGAGTCTTCCTTTACTTCATTGCATCTATACTGGCTGGTCAATACCATAGTTGACCTCGGTATATAACCTGTTCATTTGCATTGACTATTGTGATTGGTAAGCTAGGACAGGACAGGACAGTGGCAGATTATAACGGTTAAATGTCCCCAATAATCTTATGTGAGCCCATAATGAGGCAGAGAGGGATCTCTAAAACAGGAACTACTGCTTGTAATGGGAGTCTAACACAGTAACTCATTGGACTCTTTGTCTTTCTGTGCTGACATAAAAGAGCACAGAGACACAAATCTGCGCAAGATGTAATATTATTTAAATAGACACACACAGACAAATGCACATAAAAATTTTAATTCTTATTTTTATAATGAGTAGTACACTGTGACAGAGCACACAGAATATACGACCCATTATGGGAATAATACAATGAACCATACATGCATGATTTCACTGCAACATCAAATCGAGGGGGCTCACATGATCTTTCCCATTTATTTAATTATCCTTACAGAAGAACACAGTGTGCAGAGAGAGATCTTTTTCCTTTTACAAATGAGGCTGTGGCTTACAGAGGACAGTGGGTCGGAACGGAGAGGTGTAGAGAAATGCCACAGAGACTCTTCCAGAACAGGATCTGTGGCTACAGACAGCCATCATTTGCTTTTGCTACCATCTGCTAGTGTTTACAGACAGCACGGTGTGTGACCGTAACAGTCTGTGCCTCAGAGACATAATTTGTGCCTTGAGGATGCACTACATAGAATGTTTGGAAATGTGATATGTTTCAGAGCACTAAAAAACCCCACTGCTTTAAAAAGATGAGAGGATTAACATCAGGGACAGGCCTCACAGTTGATGACTAGTGAAGAGAGTTTTAGCAGACTTGGCCCGAACAAAACTCAAGCTACCCATCCAAACTTAATTGATCGTACTCTACAGATAAAAAACACTGCGAAACACTTTTTATTCACAAACGATAGTATTGCACATAATCTGAAAGAGTAAGGTTATCGATCACCAAGTTTGTATTCAGATTACGCATATTATATTTACGCATATATATTTAATAGCAATGGACCAATCCTCATGTCTCTCTTCCTCTACTACTGTTAATCTTTTTCTGCCCTTGTCTATCAAGTGGTTCACAACATTTATAGAGTGCCAGGCATAGTAAGACACACAGAGTACTGGTGTCTATGGTGTTATTCAGATCGATTTAAGGCAACACTGTCTGACAATAAAAAACACTTTTTTGTTCCAATACTATCAAGAAAAAGAAATTTCCCTCATGTTGCTCCTCTTATGTCAGAGAGGGATTGACTGTTCCAGCTTGTTTGCATGTTGTCCTGTCACCGTGGAGACACCTTTTACCTTTTCCTTATTTTATCTTGCACACACCCCCTCCACACACACACACACACCAACTCCAACAACTCCAATTTCAAAAATGTATGTTTCTGCATTTGGCAGACACTTTAATCCAAAGTGACTTACAAATGGGGACATAACTATGCAGTTAATATCAAAGCCAATAACAGTAAGCTACCTGGAATGAAGACCATTAGTCAGGTTCTGTTAGAGGTGGTGGGGGTGTTAGTCTAAAAAGGTTCAGGCATAGAGACAAATGTATATTTAAATGTATGCACCTACATGTAAATGTGTAGATGCATAGTTAAGTGTCTTCATGTTATCTTAGTGACAGACTGGCAACCTGTCGAGAGTGTAATGTATATTCATATCATAATATACATTATGTAAATCACTTGTGAAAAGCTAGATTAAAGGTCAGTTGCATCAACATCCAGTTTTGGGTCTAAAGTACGTGTGAAGTGAAAATAGTTTCTTGTAATAGTTTTAAAGAATAGAAACCGGCAGCAGAAAAGTAAATCCTGGAGAACCAACTTCAATTCGTTGTGATTTTTTAAAGGCAGGGTTTAAATGCCAAAACACATTGGCACTCCAGTATTGAAAACAGCATTGATTGTGTCTTTAATGAACAGGTAGAAAACAGACTGTTATACTGAAAAGATGGGTTAAGAGCAAATTATTTTAGAAAAAGAATGCGGCCAACCTTACTTTTATGTGCATGAAGGTAATACTGACTTAATAATAATCACTTCTGAAATGTGAACTCCATATGGTAGGTGTCAAGGGTAAGGAATGACTTATTGTACTTTCACACAATAACATCAATACTTGTAAAAGGAATTTCTTTTTTCAATCAGCAGTGCCTGGGTTTGATATTGGCTTTTCAAAGTGATAACTGACAATTTATTTCTCAAATATAACAATTTTATCAATTAAAAGGACAGTTTGGGGACTCTGATTCATGCAGTACATGCAAGTCTGACAAAAGTGAAACAGTGAATCCAGCCAGATTAATACCACAGTAACCCAGGTGTTGCACTTGTTTTTCTTACTAAAATCTTGGTGTCATTTTTAATGTACATGAGCACTGCAATTTGCTGTTTATAGCTACCTTTAACTAGCCAAACATTCCATGATACTGTTATGCCTGCCATGATTCTTGGTGCACTTTAGGATTTTTTGTCTTATCCTACATGGAAAGTAACATGTTCTTCTGGCAGAGCTAGCTACATGCCCACTCACAAAAAAGAAAACCCTGTCAGGCTTCATGGCTTAAAGTTTGATCCAACAGTAAATCACTGAGTTCTTATATTGCTCAGTAAATTACCAGCCACACAGTTGGCTTACTTTGTTTGGCTCAGACTGAGCACACTACAAAAGCTCAACACTGTATGTTACTACAGAAAAGGGTTTTTTTTCCTTTTCATAAACATAACCAATTTAGCTCTGAAAAATAAATCAAAGTCACACATTACACTTTGTAGTAGCATTTTAATACCCCAAAATGTAAACATTGATATACATGTTTATGTTCTTAAGATCCTTTATTATCTTCTTTAAAATTAAAACAAAATATCTCCCTTGATACTTAGGTGAAAGTATATTTTCTTGAAGGTTCTTTTTTATTATCCACCAAATTAGATGTCACCACATAACTTGAATTGGAGTTGAGGTAACAGTAGCCCTGATGCTTTGCTAATCCCAATACATTCCCGTAGAAGTCCATGCAATAATTTCATGTGTAATTTCTGTAAACTCTGCACGGATTGTAGGGCTGCAACATACATCCACAAACAGACTTGGATCCATGCATCACCTCCAAAATTAAAACCATTAATAGACTGGTTTCCAGAAGCTATGTATACAAAGTTTGTAAAAACCTACAATTTTTCATATAGTTACTATGATTTTAAAGTCTTTAATGAGATGTCATGAGAAAGCATGGATTCACCAGAGTTTTCTTTGGCCCTCCGCCACCTGTTGCTCTACATTTCTGGCCAGCTGGCTCAAAGAAGACTTCTACTCTTTTTCCTTGTTTACAAGATAGAAAAATAGCATGTTTAGAAATATTTCTGACTGATAAAAAAACACCAGTTGTCCTTGTGAGTAAACTAACAACACCCATCAGTCTTTTTAAGGTAAGACTGATTAAAACTTTAGATGGCAAGCTAGGAGCTGCAAATAAGTTTAAAGGAAGAAGACTGCAGACTGTCTGAGCTGATAACCAATTAACCAGCTAGTATAAGCTACCCCCAGGAATACACTATAAAGACCAAAACAGCAAAAAGGTACAATAAGCACTGGAAATATTAAGATCATTTAAATTTTTGGTTAGGCTATATGTCAAAATCAAAATTACAATAAGTAAATGTTGGAAAAAATATTATTAGAACTGTAATAATCAGTGTATTATATTATTTATAATTAGTGGTAGTAGGACTAATTGTTGCTTTCCCAGATTATGTTGTAATTGTATTTTTAATGTTTGTGTAAATACTATGATCGAGTGAGACTTTGGTGTTTCTCCTCAAAGCTATAATACAGTGAAAAGCTTATAACAACCCATTCTTTTCCTTTCACTATTTCAGTTAAAAATAAAAATGTGTTATGTATTTTTACACAGCCCCTTTATTCAGTTAGCCCTGAATAAATTCTAATTCAAAAAATTTCCTTTAAGAAACATCATATTAGAAAACAGAGTCCACTTGTGTGTGGCCATCATGGTCAGACATGGCCTACCACCTAAACTGGGAGGCCAGACAAAGACAGCATTAATCAGAGAAAGTCATGCATAGTTTATTTGGCCTCAGTTTCAGTTTATTGATTTTGTCAATTGGTTATACGTGGGGTGGGTTCTAACAAGCTCTACTTTTGTCCTCATCCTCTTGAGATTTTTCTAGGCCACAAATTGGGTTTAAAGAAAAACTTTTGCAACTTGTTAGTATCTGTGTTGGTGGAAACTTTCAGGAGGATTTGCACAATGGCTTTGACTATTTGAATTCTGTTTTTTAGTTCAGGTGTCCTTAGAGATTTAGATGTATTTCAATGTAAAGACATTTATGCAATTTCCATTTTGCACAAGTCTTTTAAAGGTCACGAGCAAAACAGTGCTAGGCATTTTCTGTAGACCAAGAGAACTTTACATCTTCTTACTCATACCATCTGGAAAACCACCAGTCCAACAAGTTTATCTAGAGAAGCCTCACAACAAGGGAATGCAGCCACATTCCCTGCTTAGTCATGGGCTGCCTAAAGTGAGACAGTCAATGTGAGACAGGGAAAAAAAAAGGTTGGGCTGCAGCAAATCTAATTTTAAAAGAATATTTTTTGTAAATAATGTTTGTATTTGATTTCCAAAGTAGTGGTCAGATTGTTTTGTCACAACTCCTTACACAGCCCTTTCATGCTCAGCAGGACACTTTTCAGGCTTTAGCCAACACATTAGCTTAGAAAATGCCATATTGAGCTACCATGGAGGAGTGACTTTCTTCATACTGTCCCAATGAGCATGAAGGTCATATTTAACTAACTTGGGCTATACTCTACCACCAGCCATGCACAATTTTGGCCATGAAACACAAAAAAAAAGAAACAGCCTCCATGAAACTGCACGTCATGTTTTTCTCCTTATTACAGGCCAATTTCCTTTGCAAAGCGTGTGCTGCTGCTGCTGTTTCGGGCAGGCTTTGATTGTCAGATGGGCTGATAACCTTTCTGCCTCCCTTCTCAGCATCTCTCAATCACGGTGGAGCCTGAAAGGCACAAGAAACACAAGAAGCTCCACACCCAGGAGGGCGAAAAGTGACACATAAAGAATTATAGACAGGAAAATAATAGAAACCCACACACTCAGGGAGAGATGGAGGTAGGAACCTATTCTGCAAACATTAGAGGTTCAGCAGGATGCACTGGCTAAACTCAATCGAAACCTGTGTCAGCAGCTCTGATCATTAAACTAATACCCAGAATTAGGGATGGAACTCCGTCCCCAGTGGTCTTCATTGATCTATCAGTGTTTATTGATTGGTCTA
Source organism: Crenichthys baileyi (assembly GCA_036173005.1). NCBI lineage: Eukaryota > Metazoa > Chordata > Actinopteri > Cyprinodontiformes > Goodeidae > Crenichthys > Crenichthys baileyi. Next base: position 314,497 of record JAHHUM010000060.1, on the reverse strand, counting down.
GTTTCTAGCTGGGAGATAATCATGTTTCCACAACATAGCCCATTTGCTTTACTTCCTTTGCTGATCTGACAAGAGTTGGTGGATGCTGAGAAAGGCAAACATCCACTGGCATGAATCCACTGGGTTCATGCTCTGCTGGAGCCAGGACTGTTTCTACTGTATGTCATGTTGCTAACACTGTTGTTAAATATGTACTGAGGGCTGTCTGAGCTGCTTAGCAAGATTGCTTAGCCAGAAATATGGTCTAGAATGGACAACATCAATACTGTTAAAGTTTGATTAAGCAAAGCAGAAAATCTCTTTTTTATTCATTCATGATCTGTTGATTTTGCTGCCTAAATCCGTCTAAAAACCTTAAAGTTTTATTCATGTTAAATGAGTGCATTTTTGATAGCGGACCAAAGCTGTTATAGATGTTTAAAAGGGTAATTTTATTCTAGTATTTTCCTTTTACTATAGTGCTTTAGATCCCCTAAGGTCACGCCAGCAAATGCAAACTTTCTGATAGAAATCCATGGAATTTTCTGAAATTGACTTGTTGTTTTGCACAGTGTAAGCATTTTACGGTATTTTTTTTCAATGCCAACAACATTATTCTACATTGAAGTTTTATTTGTCAATGCCAGTTTTTAGGTTCAGGAACAATTTTTGCTGACATCATTCCAGCTCCACAGTAAAGCAACTGATTTGGTTTGAACAGTAAACATTTTTGCTGCCCCTGTGGCCACTGGTTTATTTGGTGGCCTCAGCAGCAGTTTTTTACCGGGTGCCATTCCATTTCACCTATTATTTATTACATCCGTTGCAGTTTCAATTGTTTCTTACTATACATTGTGAGGAAAAGAACAAAGCTATCTGATATGGGACACCTTATGCCAACTTTGACTCATTCTAATCATGTCTTACCTGTTTTGCACCTGCCTTGACAATTAACCATTTAAAGTTATTGTCTTTAATCTACTCATGGTCTGCTGTAAGGAAATGTAGGTATTTGACTTGAATAAATATCCACCAACAATATATCGTTCAGAGTTATTCTGGTTTGATTGCCCCAAAAGGGGACCAGAACCACAATCAATGGAAATACAGTTAAGCCCAAAATTATTCATAGCCCATTAGACTTTATGTTTACAGTTCTCTTTTAATTTCAACACTTTCAACTGTTTTTCTTTTTTTTTTATTAAAAGCGATATAACATTTTTTGGAGTGGGCCAGCCAGAACCCTAACTTGAATCTGATAGAGGATCTGAGGAGGTGGCTAACAATTGTGGTAAAGTTAAAGAGCTTCCAGCTTCAAGTACTTGTCACACATTACCAAAGATAAATTGCCAGAAAGGCAGGGGAAACATGCAAAATGCTGGTCAGCAAATATAAGAAGGATTTGTTTGCTGTAATGCAAAAAAGGATTTGTCAAATTTTTGAGAAGGTTAAAAATTGTTTTTGACATACCGTTTTTTTTTTTTTAAATAAAATGTAAATAAATCAGAAAACATGTGTTTTAATACTTCTTTGACTTTGTTTTATCTTATGTATGCCTGTCTCATTACCTATCAGAAACAAAGTTTTTGGTTGAATGAAAACTTATATACAGGTTGTTTCATATCAGCAAACTGACCACTAACAGCAGCATTTAAACAAACAAGCAAATAAATTAATTAATACATAAATATGCATTTGTTCGGGTTCCCAAATGAGAGTACATAGGAAAAATGGGTCATTATACACTGTAAAAATCCCTTCTTCTCAAATGAAGCCACATAGAATCTAATCTGAGCCCTTAAATGGAACAGCAAAAACAAATATATCAAAATTACAGAGCAAATAGGAGCAGCTGTGTTGCACAGTGATTACAATTTTAATAGACCATTGATTTAATAATATTTAGACCCAATGACTCATGTGCCTCGTGCCTGCTACAAATTTGGAACAAAACAACACTGTCTATACTACAGGGCAACAAACATTTCTTACACATTATTATTTAAAAAATAGTGTTTGGCAGGAGATCAACAATATTTTTTTATCTTGTACTAATCTTTTTCAGCAGAGGGTTTCTATTTGGCTTGTAAGAGTCATTATAGTACTCAGCATAATACCATAAATATCACACACTGTTGGCAAAATAACAAAATGTAAAGTAAAATTTGTTGCCATAATCTAAATATAGTCATAGCTCCCGTCCCCACCTCATTCTTTGAAATTCAGATGATTGTTCAACAAACATATTTGTCAGTTTTAACTGTGTTATTTTTCTCTCCCTATCTGAATATTACATAGTTATTAGTCCACATTTCCAGTCATGCACAGGATTTCTCTCACCAAAAAAGCTCCATTAGTCCACAGTACACTTCCTGATAAGCAGCTAACTGAAAACCCACACGGTGTTTATCTGGTGAACATACTGGTGCACTTCTGGTGCAACGGGTCAGACAGGTACAGCAAAAAGCATCTAAAATAAGTCTGAAGTTTTGTTTTACATGGATTCACATGCAAATGGTTAAAAACAAGACTCCTAGTGCTGGGGGAGCAACAGGTCTGACAGTGATATTGAAAGATAAGCTAAGCATTAAGAATAAGCTTTCCAATTCCTGGGTTAGAGTACTAGGAATCCTGCACTTAAATCAAAAAGCACGGTCTTGATATACAGCAACATTCCAACATGTTTTAAAGAGTGGAACCCGCTACATTTATCCATTGCACAAAAATTTATTGGGTTACTATAAAGGCTCAAATAGTATTTGGAGGCAACTATTCATCTTGCTGATGTTTTATTGGCTTTTTATTTTTTTAGAAGCTTCGACATGATTAGAAATCCTTACTAAGCCTAACCTAAGTATTGTGCAGTTAATTAATGTTTGTATTTTAAACAATAAGGTCTAATATATACACATATTTAGATAAAAAAGCAAAGAAGAAAAATGAAATGACTCTATGAAATGTGAGGTTAGATGCATTTAAACAAGTTTAAAATTGAATTAATTTTAAAATACCAAGTTTTTTTTTTTTAAATGCTCAATTGTTAAAGTGTAGTTGCAGCTCAAAATAGCGGGTGAGCTGCAGCTGTGCTATTAACACAAGGGACAAGAATTTGTATAGCACATTTCAGCAACAAGACAATTCAAATTGCTTTAAATGATGAAAATATTGTTAAAGAAAACAGAAAAAAAGTACATAGCATTGGCATAATAAAGGGAAGTAAAGTTGTATTAAAGACTGAAATTAAGGATGTTTGATGTAAGCTTAAATTGAACAGTTAAAGGCAACCCTAAACAAATGGGTTTTTAACCTTGTTTTAACCTTGTTAGAGAAAGCAATGTTGTGGGTGCCAAGATGTATTACATAAATTAATGATTTCAATAGGTCAAGAGAACCCAATACGCACCAATGTTGAGTATCTGTATAAAAACCGCCCTGTAGGAACTGAGGGTTGGGATACTTTTGGAATTTTGATAAAGATGATTCTGTGCGCTTTTTGAAGAATAAAGGTCCCCCGTGGACAGGCTGGGAAGAGAGAATTCTCTGAGTTCTGTGTTTTATTATTTTAGCTTAGTGATGAGACTGCTCGCTCCTGAAGTTTTAAAAGAACTCACGGTTTCAGGACTTTTGCAGTTTTCAGATTAGTGGAGCAATAGAACTGAATGCTGCTTCCCAGTGTTTGGTTCTGATTCTGGGGATGCAGAGAGTGACCTTAGTGGTCTGGAGGGTTGATACAACAACAACAAATCTTTAATGTATTTTAGTGCTAAGCCATTCAATGACTTATAAACTAACAGCAATATTTTAAAGTCTATTATCTGAGATACAGAGAGCCAGTGTAGAGCATTCCATCTGTTTTCTATGTCCCCTAAATCGATTGTGGAAAATTGCAAATGGTAATATTATGAATTACTTTTAAGAAAAGCTTTTTTCTTGCCACGCTTTCATGAATACCAGATTTGTGGAGTGAACGGCTAACAGTTGTCATTTTAACAGATTTTTAGACCTGTAGTGTGGCTATCTGCAAATCCTACTGCTTTAAACTTCTCTAAAGCTTTTTTCTTGATGTTTCTGCTTTGTTTTTTGGTCTTCATGATGCTGTTGTTTCCTAATTTTCTCTAAAAACCTTTGAGGCCTTCATAGAACAACTGTATACTGAGATTTAATTAAACTCAGGTGAGGTGAACTCCATTTACCAATTGGGTAACCTTTTAAGGAAACGTTTTGCCATGGATGTTAATTACGGGTATCAGAGTAAAGTCGGGAATTAATATGCAATGCACACTTTTCATAATACGTTTTTGTAAAGACTTTGAAAATCTTTCCTTTTTTCATTCAAAGTACAGATAAAAAACATTAAAGCATGACTAATAACAATGTTGCTCAAATAGGAACTCTGAAACGGGTCCTACAGTACTTGTTGTAACTGATTTCTGTCACCAACTTTTTAATAAACATCTTTAAAAAAGATACTTTACGTGCTCTCTCCCCTGCCAGCATTTATTTACAACAGGTATTTTTTTCCCCTATCACTAGCAGCGGAGGAAGGTGACTTTTGAAAATTAATGGTGTCGCACCGACTTTGCGACACCTCCCCCTTCATTAAATCCCAATGACAGGATTGTGAGAAGCCCAAACAGGATTATACAAACAAGAAGTGGAGGTGTGACGAGGTGTCAGAGCAAAAAGAAATATTTGCGAACAAGTGTCAAATGCCCACTAGTAATCATCTAATGGCACCTGTATGACACTATTTAAATGCATACAAATTAAAAGCTGGAATATGGTTGCTTATGCATGGATCTGTGTTTTATTGATACCGATGTCTGCTTTAGAGCCCATTTAAGGATGTCTGCAGATGTGTTGTGGGAGACTATGCTAGAGAGACACTAAATAAACGCAGTGCGAGGGAGGTGGTGGAGAAGAGTGATGGATCGTCTGTGTGCTGCAGGATAGGTCTCTAGGGAGGGACACCGCTACATCCTACTATTGAGGGACAACTTAGAGTAAATGGGTCACTGGTACTGGGAGTAGAGTTCCAACTAAGCTTAAAGGGAGAGAGGACCATTAAAGTAAGGAGAAAGAAAAAGAAAGCAAGGATGAAAGGATGGGTGGTAAATGATTGCATTTTGGACCATAGAAAAGAGTGGAGAAAAGGCCAAAAAAGAGATATAAAGCAGGCAAAATATTCAAATACGGACAGCTATTTTGCTTTTGATACTTCATAGAAAAGCATGAATGATTACAAAGAACCAGTCAGTTTTTCTCAGTTTTTTAGCCAAGATTTCAGAATAACGTCATCCTATCCATGCTTTATAAAGAACTATGCAGACAAATACAATAAATAAGGATGAATTACCTCTTTTGTGCTTCCTTGTCTTATGTTCTACCTCCAGCAGAGATCAGCGGTCAAATCAGATCAAGCTCTTCTTTAATGAACAAAAAGATGTGCAAAAGACCCACTTGGGAATCTTCGATCTGCTTATGGGTGCTGGAAGAGAGAGTCAGCAGGATGAGAGAGGCTGAAATGAAAGGAGAGAGAAATGTGGGCGTCCGCAGCTTCTATGGTAAGAATGAAAAAGGTCAGAAAGTGAGGAGAGTGTAAATCTATCACTACAACGCCACAGGGCTAAAACACCAGGTCTGACAGCCGACCTGCTGGTTCTGATATCATCTTCTATTCTAAATTGTCAGCTTTGTCACTTCATTAATTTACTAATGATTCACTTAATTAGCATAATTAGCATTTAGGCTCAACTTGGCTGTGCTTGTAGGTTTTTCAAATGACAGACAGACAAGTAGGAAAAACAAAGAGAAAGACATACTGCAAAACAAATGCTAATCTAAGAAATTCCTCCACTGTAGAAAATCCTGGAGGAACAAATGTCTCCAAGATCACATTTTACACACACTGGTTCACACACACTAACCTGGATTACTTTTTATTGCAGTTATTGGTTGACAAGTCCCTGACCTTATTCAGCGCTGATTGCCATGTTAAAATTTGGAAATGTTTAAAACGTTTGTCCTGTCAAAAGATGTTAAAAGTCAGACATTGTTAGCACATTAGGTCATCTTAACTATCTGTAACAATACTCATCAATAATAGATGCACGATACTGTTCCGGAAACATTCCTTTGCAACTGCATGACTTTGTTTGGTCCGGTCTGAAAAGCATGAAAGCTAACAGGGCCAACTGTGAAGGAGTGAATTTTCTCACTTTTACAGATCTCTGGACCAAACCAGCAGTGTGAATGCACCCAAACATCCTCTCTCTTACTATACCTATGTTTACTTTTTTACTGAATCAGTGTTTCTGTAAGCCAGCAAGCAAATATTTATTTAGCTCAACACTTTTCTGTATCTGATCCACTAATTTGATTTGCAGGATGAGTGAAACATGATGAAATGCGAACACATATTGCTTTGATTTGATGTTGTGGCTTATGCAAATAAATTGATCAAGCCCCAAATTAAACTATAATTGAGCTGAAAAACAAAGATTCCAACCATTCAATTATTTCATGCAGGCCTTATTACAAAGATATCTTAGCGTACCCAAGTTATAGAAAAACTACTGAAGAAATATTTATTTTAATGTTGGTGCTGTGAATGTTTGAGTAAATATCCCAGAAAATATGAGTTGCAAAGTGAAATAAAACTCGTTAAAACATGACTTCTGGACATGAATTGACTTTGTGTCTCCAATCAAAACTAACTGTCAAATTTAAGAGGCAATGATTTCAGAAAATTCACAAGATAATTGAGTAAATCAATAAAATAGAGATTTATAGGCTGGTAGGATTTGCAGAAAAGGACCTTCTGTCAGTGCTAATTTGCTTTTTTAATTTATGTGTCAGATAGGTCAGAAAATCAACACAGAAACATCATAAGGACATCCCAATTTAAACAGGATTCCCATTCAATTATTTATTATTCAGGAATTAATGTCTTCTTACTAATTTACAGCTATTCGCTGAGTCTGTTAGAAAATTAAACCTAACTCTATAGAAGCAGTGCACTTATACATGTTAGAGCTTCACCATCACAGGAGAGTCAATAGTTTGAATCTGCTTTTAAATAATTTTCTGTCATCATCTGCTCTCATTCCTTCTCAGGCTGTAATTTCCTCCCCTCACTTTACTGCAGTGTGCCTGCTGATAATAGCAAAGTCAATCACACATTTCAGCACTAAGTACCAGCTTTTCTTCAAAATGTTTGGCTTATGCTGCCCAGGTAGGAAAATTGACGTCTCTTTAATGGTGTCTTAAAATCAAAGCTTATATTCTTTCTGCAGTTTAACAAAGACTTGAGATGTCACCAAGACACTTTTCACACACTAGAAATAAGATGGAAATCTCACATATTTTAGTGCAATTTGACCATCTGGAGCTTCTACTCAGAAATTAGTGAGATATCTTTTCTAATTTGTCTCAGCAATCTCTTGCTATGAGAGGAAAAACTGGCTCTTAAGATTGATATAATTTCATATTGCAATCATTTGACATTTATTCGATATTATGGTTATAGAAGTACATTTTCATAGTCAATAATCATATGTTAATGATATACAGTTGAAACCAGATATACAGTGGCTTGTAAAAGTATTCATACCCCTTGAATGTTTCCACATATTGTCACATTACAACCACAAACATAAATATATTTTATTGGACTTTTATGTGAAAGACCAACACAAAGAGGTAAATTGTGAAGTGGAAAGAAAATTATATGTGATTTAAAAGTTTTTTTGCAAATAAAAAAAAACTGAAAAGTGCGGTGTGCAAAAGTATTCAGCTCCCTTTACTCGGAGTGCAAACTTTAATCTCAGTACAAATACAACTGCTCTATGACGACTGGTTAGAGGTTGATTAAGAGAATACTGGGGAGCAAACAGCATCATGAAGTCCAAGGAATTCACCAGACAGGTCAGGGATAAAGTGTGGAGAAGTTTAAAGCAGGCTTAGGCTATAAAAAGATTTCCCAAGCCTTGAACATCTCATGGAGCACTGTTCAATCCATCATCCGGAAATGGAAAGAGTATGGCATAACTGTACACCTATCAAGACAAGGCCGTCCACCTAGACTTACAGGCCGAACAAGGAGAGCACTGATCAGACATGCAGCCAAGAGGCCCCTGGTGACTCTGGACGAACTGCAGAGATCCACAGCTCAGGTGGTGGAATGACAATTAGTCGTGCACTGCACAAATGTGGTCTTTATGGAAGAGTGGCAAGAAGAAAGCCATTGTTAAAAGAAAACCATAAGAAGTCCTGTTTTCAGTTTGCCAGAAGCCATGTTGAGGACACAGCAAACATGTGGAAGAAGGTGCTTTGGTCAGACGAGACTAAAATTAAACTTTTTGGCCAAAATGCAAAATGCTATTTGTGGCGGAGAACTAACACTGCACATCACTCTGAACACACCATCCCCACTGTCAAATATGGTGGTGGCAGCATGCACTGGGGGGCATGCTCTGGGGGTGCTTCTCTTCAGCAGGGACAGGGAAGGTGGTCAGAGATGATGGAAAGATGGACGGATCGCCCTGCCAAATACAGGGCGATTTTGGAAGAAAACCTGTTGGAGTCTGCAAAAGACTTGAGACTGGGGTGGAGGTTCACTTTCCAGCAGGACAACAACCCTAAACATAAAGCCACAGCTACAATGGAATTGTTTAAAACAAAACATATTTATGTGTTAGAATGGCCCAGTCAAAGTCCAGACCTAAACCCAATCGAGAATCTGTGGCAAGATCTGAAAACTGCTGTTCACCACCACTCTCCATCTAATCTGACTGAGCTTGAGCTGTTTAGCAAAGAAGAATGGGCAGAAATTTCACTAGATGTGCAAAGCCGGTAGAGCTGGTAGAGACATACCATAAAAAACTTGCAGGTGTAATTGCAGCAAAAGGTGGTTCCACAAAGTATTGACTCAGGGGGCTGAATACTTTTGCACAATGCAAATTTTATTTGTAAAAAAAAAGAAAACATGTATAATTTTCTTTGCAATTCACAATTGTATACCACTTTGTGTTGGTGTTTCACATAATATTCCAATAAAATCTATTAATGATTGTGGTTGTAATGTGACAATATGTGGAAATGCTTAAGGGGTATAAATACCTGTACAAGCCACTGTACATTCACTGTGATGAAAGACTTTCTGACCGTTACTAACATAAAACAACACTGAACCGTTCCTTTTTTAAGTCCTTTAGGATTACCAAAATTATTTATATATTTGCTAAATGCCAGTGCAATTATAGAGAGCATTTTATGAAAACCTCTATAGTACCTTCCACACCTGTGTATTTATTTAAGAGAATACATCAAACATGCAGTGTCCATGTGGGGCATCATGGAAAAATGAAAAGAAATCCAGAAAGGTATCATAAAGAAAATTGTGGACCTCCACATTTCTGGTTCATCGTTGGGTAAGATTTTCAACTGGCTGAATTTGCCACATTCATCAGTTCAAACAATTATAAGCAAATACAAACACCATGTGAATGTCCAGTCATCATACCGTTTAGAAAGGAGATATGTTCTGTGTCCTAGAGATGAGTGTGTTCTGGTGCAAAATGTGTCTATCAACCCCAAAACAAAAGTAAAATAAAACTTTGTGAAGATGCTGGCTGTAAGTGCTAAGAGGGTTATTATCCATACTAAAACTGCCACAGTCGTAGACTAACATTTTTGGAAACATGTCCTTTGGATTGATTCAACTAAAATTGTAGTGTGTAGCCATATTGATTATTGTTACATTTGAAAGAAAAAGACAGAAGCTTGCAAGCCCAAAAACAACACCCCAACTGTGAAGTAAGACTGTGGCCGAATCATGTTGCAGGAGTGTTTTCCTGCAGAAGGGACTGGTCCACCTCACAAATGACATGGCATCATAAGTAAATGGACATTATTTGGAAATATAAAAAAATCACATCAACACATGTTGGGCACAAATGGGTCTCCCAAATGGAGAATGATCCTAAACATACAGTCAAATGAGTTTGAAAGTGTCTTAAGGACAACAAAGTTTCTGCTTTGAAGTGACCATCAAAATGCCATTAACTCCGTCCCATAAAGAATTTGTGGTCAAAGTTGAAAAGGTGGATTAAGGCAGAATACAAACCTAATTCAGTAACACTAGTTCTGTCAGGAGGGATGGGCCAAAATTCCAGTTTAAGATTAAAAAATCATACAGTTTAAGATGTCACTAACCCAAATGTATAGAAACTTTTGAATCAGTAGAAAATTTTCTACAAACATTTCATGCGGATTATTCTGGCATTTAGCAAATAGGGATCGTTTTGGTAACCCTAACTGATCCAAGACATTTACATTTTTATAGTGTATTTAAATATGTGAGTTCAGATGTACATTGATTCTTATTTCATTTTATTCTATTATTACTACTTGTTTTTGCACATTTACCTTGTTCTTCTTTGATTGCACATTTTCCTATCTTCACCCTACTTGTGTGTTACTAAGAGAATCAGGTAAAAGCGACATACAGATATCATGATAACACTGCTCAGGGCCTATAAAGCCTGATGAGTTTGATGCTATTAAGGTTTTTGCATGCAGCCAACAGTTATGTGCATAAGAGGAACATGAGTGCAACTAAATTATCCACACAGCCTCCAAAGGCTAATAATTGTCATTAAGGTTCTTAAGGTACTGCTTCAGTGAGAAGTTCAGACGCACCCATCACTGGATTGAATGATATCTTAATTTGTGGATTGTAATAATGTATTTGTAAAGATCCTTTTTCAACATAACGTGGTAATACAACAAACAACTTTCATGAATTCCAAAAACAGGAACTTGGTGCGTAAGTTTGGATTTGTTGTGGACTTCCCCAAATTCACACATGGGAAACAGAATGAACCCCCACTAATATTGTGTGAGACGTCCTTTAAAGACATGCACCTCACCCACATGCTTTTTTTTTGTCATCGGCAAGCTTCTGGCATAATTCTGGATGGATATTGAGATCAGGAAGTAGAGAAGGTTATCGTGGAAGCTTGATGTTGGCATACTTAATCCATTCCAAATTTAGTTTTGATGTTTTTGGATATCACTGTCTTGTTGGAACACACAGCTGGTGTGGAGTTAAGGTGAATTGAGGAATTTTGAGACAGCCTGTCTGCTTCTCTATTCTATTCACTTTGTGCAGATCGTCATTATTACTTGCAGCACAGGAGACCCACAGCATAATGCTGCCACCCCAATGCTTGCCATTTGGCACAATGATGTGAAAGTCTCAATCTCCTTTAGATATTTTGTCGTTGTGGTCAAATAGCTTTGTCTTGTTTGATCTGATCATACATAATTTCTTGAGAAGGCAAGCTAAATGTCTTCTTGTCCATGTGGGAAATTGTGAATTTCAGTTGAGCTTAATGTGCTCTAGGTTGGAACATTGACTTCCTATTTGTTCTGCTACATTTTAGTCCATGGCAATGTAAAACTGGCATCACTGTGGACATTGACATTGGTGCTCCAGCATCTTCCAATTTCGTGGTTCCTGTATTACTCTTCAATAACCTAAACAATTGACATTCATCTGAGGGGAAACGTTTGGGTCAAATGTGTTAAAATTGGTCAAGATTGGATGTTTCATAAGACAATAAGCTTCTGAAATAGTCTTTACAAACACCTGACTTCACCTCTGAAAATGTATGGACTATGCTTGGTGAATGGCCTTAAATAGGGTGGGCTTTATGCGTGTCTTTAAGTGTATGTAAACTTCTCACTGGAACATAACCATTTGTGATCCTACATACAACCGTTGGGTAGGAGAGAGATTTTTACCAACAAGACATGTAGATAAAGAAGCCAGAACCTTTCAGTGACAGGTGTCTTTAATCATGAGGGTCACAAGCTGAGCACTTGTGAAAAAAGGAGGGTAGTACTGTCCTCAAGAACCCTCAAGGTTTTATAACAGGCACCAGGCCAATTACATCCAGGTAGTATTAAGCATCTCTACCTAGTACTCGAGAGTGTCAAGCTAACAAAAAGGACCAAATGAAATGAAGTCCTGGTGGGAAAGCTAATTAGAGTTGGAAACAGTCAGGGAACAGTGTCTTTGAGTCCCACTACACAGGATTGTATTACAGTATGCATATCACAGTCACAGTCTGCTCAGAAAGGGACAGACAAGTCATGCTACTGCCTGCCCTCTGTTTGGTCTGACTTTGGCTCAATGCACCTTCACGCCATTGAAAGCTCATCAATCAGTGGCTCGGTGACAGTGTGTGAGACTCTGAAGCTTCTCAGCAGTTCAGAGTGATGCCTTCATTAAAATCTTTTTTTTCTTTCACCAACATAGCAATATAGGGTTAGAGATAAATGGCATAAATATCCACTTATTTCTGCCAGAAGAAACAAAATCTATGAAAAATTTGGCTTGAAATGCTCACATCAGACACAGAAAAATGTACTGTACTGTTATTTCTTTAATTGTCCTTCTGGTCTCATGAAATGCAGGTCATGAGTGGGTTATTTCCTTTGACTGTGTGTTTTTGTGAGTCATTGCCTGCCATGTAAAGTATGAAGATGGCTGTTCTCTAATCCTAAGAGACACTCCATGAATATTGGCTTGTAAACTGGCATTTTACTGTTTTTACAGACACATCTGACCAGAATACAATACCTTAAAATTTTTTTTTTGGCGACACTAGTGGCATTTATTTTTTTCAGCATTTTTGTGACAGTAGCTAGACTGGGGGGAGAAAGAGAGGGGAAGACATGCAGAGCCAGGACTTGAACCCGGGACAGCCGCGTCAAAGACTAAAGCCTCCGTATATGGGTCATGCGCTTAACCCCCTACACCACCAGCGTTGTGCCTGACATGTTCTATTTTCTATTTTCACTGGTCCCGCTTGATAAGATGTGTAAAAGTGCATTTATTCAGAGAAGAATCACACTTATTGGCACCCCTTGTTTGTATACTTTGTATATACAAGCCCCTTTACCCAGTAGGACAGCATTTCTGTCACATTCTTTTCCTACGACCTTTCACATGGTGTCTCTATATATTTGCCCATCCACCTTTGGACAATCTTAGATCTTTGGTTCTCAAACTATGCTACAAGTAAAACAGGTGTTATTTTGGTTGCATTTAGTGGATTAGCTATACGTAAGGATGTTCACTAAGGGCTGACAACAATCACAGTATACTGTTTTAAACCTCCTATTACCTTTGGGGTCAGTTTGACCCCATTCAGTGTTGGGGGCATATAGGTAAACATAAATTTAACATGACAATATTTTTTCAATGTCCTGTACACATGTTGTAGGCATCGGTGTTCTTAGGGGTCAATTTGACCTCAGGCTGTTTTAGCTGTATGAAACATAAGAAATATCAATATTTTCCACACATATGTTTTAGGTGATATCGATATCACAATATCATGATCTTCAAAAAACTCTAGGGCTCTAACCCTACGTAACTATAGCAGTGCGAGAACAACTGATAGTTCACACGACATAGAAAAGGGGAAACGCTGCGAGAAGTTTAATTTTTCCCTTCCTGTGGGGGTGTGAAAATACAGTTCCCGTAAGAATATTGATACTTCACACAACTTAGGGGTCAAGCAAACATATAAAAAGTTGCACAACAGCCTTCTGAGCCATCTATTTTTGTGCTCTGTGTGCTCTTCCTTTCTGCTCAACTGAAAATGACCTCTAAGAAAAGTTTTTTTCTGTATGTGTGGTGTTGTCAAACTCTTTAACCACGAATTTAACATAGAGGAGAACGTGTCTAAGACAGAGGATAACATTGAGGAGGACCCTGGTTATGAGGCATTCTCCTCCAATGAGAATGATACCCTCAGTATTGACCCTCCTGTACTCTCTCAACTTCCAGTAAACACTATACTTTCCAAAAATGGAAAGTTATCGCGGTCTGTCTCCCCACTTCCACTACAGGGTAAAGTTAGTGCTGCTAACATCATTAAAATTGTTCCAGGCCCTACCAGATAGGCTGTCAGCCATTTCCAAGACATAAAATCAGCATCTGAGCTGTTCATAACACCATCAATTGAAAAGGATGTACTTGAAATGACAAATTTAGAAGGTAGGCGCGTGTATGGGGATGGTTGGAATGAAGTGGATGGAACACACTTACGAGCCTACACTGGGTTACTCATTTTGGCAGGAGTGTAGAAGTCAAAAGGCAAACTAACAGCTAGTCCTTGGACTACTGACAGTGGAAGTGCAATTTTTCCATCAACCATGTCCCTAAATACATTCCATGTTTTCTTGCTTGTTATATGCTTCGACGACAGAGAAACAAGGCAGGGCCAATAAGAGCATGAGAAGCTAGCAGGAATTGTTTGTTCGCCCTGGGGTCAAATTGACCCTGAGTATAAAACATGTTACTGTTCTCGATAACAGAAATAGCTCTTAATTCCAAAAGTTATTTATATATCTAAAATATATAATAATATAAGGCCATTAGAATAACAAAAGATATCTCTTACCTATTTTAGTGAATTCAGTGAGATTTTAAGGTGATCTGCATATTTGTCCATAGTTGCATAACAGGCATTCTGGATGTATAGGGGCTGTGGGCGGGGGTGGGGGATAACAGGAGGTAACAGGATTGTAAAAATGTCTCTTGGTATCGAGGTACTTGGAAAACACCTACTCACTAAAGTAATTGGTACATACTATAAAAAAGTATGTGAATCACTGCTCTAGATCATCTAGAATCCTTGGTCGTCTGACTCTTTTCTTCAGGTCACTCTTTAGGTTTTCTAAAAATTTTCGGTCTGGAGACTGAGATGGCGAACAAAAATGGGTGATTTTGTGCTGTATGGCCATATATTTTGGATAGTTACTTTGTTAAAAGTCTCTCTATCTTTGAGTTTACTGGAAGAAGCCAGCAGATTTTTATATAAAATCTCCCTGTGTTTTATAGAGTTCTCGTCATGAACTCTAAGAAGTTTTCCAAGGTCTTTGGAAGAGAAACAGCCCCAAAGCATCACAGATCTCCTTCATACTTAAAAGTGGAAATCAAGAAGGTTCCAAATGCAATATAGCAAATTGCACATATTTATGGCTAAGATAGTGGGACAGAAATATAATTTTTCTAGAATTTAGATGTTGTCTGTTGACGTCAAGGTAGGCAGGGAATTGGGTGGAGCATCGTGGAGAGCAGAATGTAAAACCAAACAATGGAAGACTTGCAGATTTGTAATGAGGAGAACATTTATGGCACTAGGGTGAGCACAACGGCAAATCCAGCAGAGAGACAAATAGACCAGGGACTTAAATAATGAGGTGTGATACGTGACTTGGAAATCAGGTGAATACAATCAGTGCCACACAGGAAAGCTGATGGAGAGTCTAGGAAGGTGACTAATAAACAGAATGAACACAGAGGGAGAAAAACTAAAATACACTTAGGTGATCAAAATACAAACACATTTAAAAAACAAAAACACAACATCTGTTGATGATGAAAAATGGTTGTTATGGAGACTAAATTACATCAAGATACCACTTTTTTGCTGCAGTTTTCGAACAGTAAACACTGGAGATTATCTTACCTCTTTTATGATCCACTTTATTGTGCGTAAAGCAATATAAAGGTTTACCTCACAGTTACAAGTGTTTTATACTTTTAAATTATTGCTCTGACTGCAGATATGTTGGCAATTTTAGAAGAGTAGCTTTTTCTTAATAATTATCTGACTTATGCAGGTCAAAATATGTCCATCTTGCTTTACTGGCAAATTCTCTTGTTTTTCGAGTTTTGAAGAATAGCTTCTGGGTCATGCTTTATTTATACCCAATGAAACACTTATCAAGGATAACTAGAAACTCGATACAATTTTAGTAGGTGAAGTATAAGGGGAAGTATTAAAAAAGGTTTGTTTAAATTTACACTGTAGGAACTGTTACGGCTTCCGGCAAATGTGCCACTAAGAACTTGTTAAAAGCAATTATTTAGTAATTTGATATTTCTTTACCCACTAAATAAAAATTACTCTAAATAAATGTGTAATTTTTCTAAAACTTTTCTGTAAGTTCATAATGTTGCAATAAAATATGAATTTACTTAAAATGTTTTTTACACGTCTTTACCAGGACTGACAATAAGTGTGAAGGGCTCTGTTAGACTGAATTGTAAAGAGAGAGGATGAGTTGATATTGAACAGCATTTAGTTAAATGTACATTTTTATAATCAACATTTATAGAAAAATTCTACTTCTATTTTTTTTAAGAGGGAAATGTTATGAAAATACCTAGACATCCCAAGTGATGTGAGACCTCAGGCCTTAATTAACTTGCTGGGGCTAATGCTGGATCATTACAAAAGGTCAAGAAATTCAAATTTCAAAGCATAACTATTCTGACTCTCAGTAATCAGTAACCATGGATGGTCTAAGCAATAGGCAATTTCTCTGACTGTTAATATAAACTGAAAGTCCATGAGGCAACTTTGATTATTGTAGTTTGGCTTCTAATTCCCTGCTCGTAATTTAAGATGGCAGTTAAAGCTGAGGTCTGAAAATTACTGAGGGAAAACTGCAAGAACAGCTAGTAAGATTGACAGCGCCCCAAACCCAAACGTGTGTTTAAAATGCACGGGACCTTCAGGCAGATTTAGTAGACTCTCAACTGGATGGTGCATGACTCTGCAAACAAACGGAATGCCACCTTCATAGAAGAATCAGAGTAAAACCACATCTTAGTCAATCTAAAATAAAGAGCCACAATTAAGTATAAAATATTTTTGTTTTATAAAATGAAATAGAATGTTGTTACCACTGGTTGGGAGCAGTTTAGAGACTAAATATCCCTAACTAGAGTAATATGTTAATTAGAGGGGTGAATAAAGTATTTAAATAGTTTCAGAAACACTTTTTTGATATGAGGGTATAAAATAGTCTGAAAAAATTATGGACAAACAATAATCTGTTTTGAAAAATTAAAGGGTGACCATTCTGGAAAAATTATGTCTTCAGGGCTGCATAGAAATTGATGACAGATTTGTTTTTACTGCGTGGCACAACACTGTTAGGAGCTTAGTTTATTTTCTATTTATGATCTTCCTGTGTAATGATATACAATGTTCAAATAAACTGACTGGAGGAGGGGTTATCAGGGTCAAAATGTTATATTTAGCCTTCTAAATTACTTATTATAACTATCTGATTCTTAGATTTAAAGTACATAAAATTAGTGAAGTAGATGTGCAAAAATTGGTTGGGTTTGGCTATGAATAACTATTAATATGTGCAAAGGCAATTAATACAAAGTTAGTAATTTTAATCAAAATTACCAAGTCGAGGGGCTTCTGAGGAAATGACAGCCAAACAGCTCTCAGTCTCTGTTGGTTATTGTTTCATGAATACCGGCCTGGTGTGGTGTTGTATTATATAACAATAGATAGAGTGAATTTGCGCACTGGTGTTCTCAAACAGCAAGCACTACACACATATGCTAAATAAACATAAGCAACTTCTCTCTAAATAAAATACTTATTAACAAAATACTTCAACTTCAAGCTACAATACTTCTTTTAACAAACACTTTAACTGGACTAGTAATAAATGCTTTAAAAATATTTTTAGAATTAGAATTCAATAACCTTCTGGACAATTGATTCCTAATGTTTTACTAACTAGCCATCACAGAGAGTGATTGAATGGAAATATGGACTAATAACATGGCGGCCAAAAACATTTTTGAACTCACAAGATGGAGAATGAACAGACAGACGGCAAGATGATCTCAAATCGAGTATTAATGGTTCAACAAAGAAAAATTGTGACTGCAGCGCTTTTTAGCAACCCCTCTAAATCCTACATGTACCTTTAGGTACCATTAATACAGTACAAATATTAATGTGTGTATGACCGCTGGCAGCATGCTATGGCAGATCGCAGTTTGAACAGAATGAGGGGTGTAGTAAACACAGTTGAACTAATGGTGGCTACCATTTTAGCATTAGCAGAGCTTTCGCTTTGGCATTAACAACTGAGACTATGGAGACACAATTTAGCATGTTTATAAGGACTATACGGACATATTATATGCAGGTTAGTGAGAGGAGAGGAAGGGAAAACACAGATGAAATGGAACAAGCTCGCATTGCACATCTAAAGTGACTCTTTACCAGTTATCAACTTTACCAAACAAATTTGTATATTTTAATATTTAAATAGTTTTATCACAAACCAATTTTGTCTGCCCAGACACAACCTCTTACATAAACAATTCTGATGAACAGGAGAATGACGAATAGGACCAGTGAGCCACTCTCAGTCTAGCGGCTTACACTTCATGAGCATTGACAGGGTTGCCAAAAATCAATAATTTCTCAAGAAGACATATTCACCCAACCATAAATAATTTGTCTTTAATAGTAACACTGAAGGCATATTCCTGCCATACATTGTACCATAAATTCAATGATTATGAATGTGGTAGTGTGAGATTAAGTGACAGATCAAAAAGCTGCTGTTGCAATGTCTGACTTAGTCAGAAAGGCAGAAGTCTACATTTGAATGTGATGCTGTAAATTAGCACACCCTTTTAAAAATGTGAAATTGAATGATAACACTATGACTCCACTCGCGAGGCAACCACTTGTGCAGCCTAGTGCTTCCTTCAAACTGAATCCCTCACATACCCATCCTTGCATTGCATGTGTTGACATTGCATGTTAACCGATTTTGCAGGGTAATTTCTTTATTATTCATTTTAATTCCAACCGCATTTCACAAATAAGAATATTTTAAATATAACCCAAGTTTTGTGGGTATACATGTAGCCCTTATCTGTAGCTCACTGTTGTGTGCCTCATAGTTTTGAGGAGCATGCTTTCATGTATGAGCGCTCTAGGCTGCTCAGCACAAGCTTGCTCGACATCTTGACTGTTGAGCTCTGGAGGAGGAGACTGTGGCTGATGTCTCATCTCCTTTCCTCTGTTTGGATAATCTGTTTTTTCACTTCGCAGTCCAACAGGTTCAGCTGGTGTCAACAGAAGTGGCAGGAGAGGCATTCCTAAACCACAGCAGGAGCTGTCAGTAGCTGTTCTAGAAAGAGGGAAAGAGGTAGGAGTAAGTAGTTGCATCGAAATTTATGCTAGTTGCAAACCTTTTCTAAGCATGATCTGCATCACCTGACTTTGTTCTGTTTCCTCTTAAATTTTTCTTTTGGTCAATATATATAATAACTTTAACTCAAATCAATACTGCATGTCCCACAGCTACTAGTATAATATCTGTACACATTCAGATCTAAAACTTCAGTGTATTTTGATTGGGATTTTATGTGATAGACCAACACAAAGAAGAGCATATTTGTTAAGTGGAAAGAAAAAGATCCATGGTTGTCAAAAGTTTTCATAAATAAAAATAGGAAAAAACTGGTGTTCATTTTACAGAGGAAACAGTGACAAAACACAAACAATTACAGTACTGGGCAAAGGTTTAAGGCAGGTGTGAAAAACATTTCAATTCAATTCAATTCAGTTTTTTACATAGCGCCAATTCACAACACATGTTGTCTCAAGGCACTTCACAAAAGTCAGGTACATACATTCCAATTAATCCTAACCTTTGAACAGTGCAGTTAGATTCAATTATGTGTTCAAATGGTCAAAAAGTTTTTCTATCTAAGGAAACCCAGCAGATTGCATCCAGTCAGTGACTTGTGGCATTCACTCCACCTGGATGAGCATGTAGAGACAGTGGACAGTCACTGGCGTTGACTTTGGAGCAATCCCTCATACTGAGCATGCATGTAGCAACAGTGGAGAGGAAAAACTCCCTTTTAACAGGAAGAAACCTCCAGCAGAACCAGGCTCAGTATGAGCGGCCATCTGCCACGACCGACTGGGGGTTTGAGAGAACAGAGCAGAGACACAAAAAGAACACAGAAGCACTGATCCAGGAGTACTTTCTATGGGAAGGAAAAGTAAATGTTAGTGGATGTAGCTCCTTTAGTCGTTTTATCTAGAAAGAAAGAACAGATAAACTCTCTTTGAGCCAGTTTTCAAGGTTAGAGTCTGAAAGAGAGCACATAGAGTTAATCACAGTAAAAGCTAAGTCAATTGCCATATCTAGGAGAGAGAAAGGGTTAAACACTGAAAGACAGGGCCAAGTGGATTATCGGTAGAGGGTGAGCATTAAGTTGTTGCCAGCAGAAGCTTGGAGGATTCCCCTTTCCAGAAGGTTTCACAGGTAGACACAGAGTCAGGCCAGGTGTAGCTTCTAGGAAGAGAAAAGCGAGAGAACAAGAAGTTAAAAACTGAAATAACAGCAAATAATGCAAAGTTGGAGAGTAGTGTGAGAATGTAGCGAAGAAGGTGAAAGTGGTCATTATGTCCTCCAGCAGCCTAAGCCTATAGCAGCATAACTACACAGATAGTTTCAGTTCAAATTATTTAGTTAAATGGCGCTTACTTACAAGGCACCCCACAAAGGGTCTGGAATGGCGCAAGGCCGCCGGGGAGGCCAGACCAAACCACCGAGTGCCAGAGCCCGGCCACCCCAGAACGTGCCACGTGTAGGAGAACTAAGTAAAATAATAAACTGATAAAGTTTATCCATCTAGAGCCCACTGATGGTCATTGTACTAAAAACCACAAGGATTGGGGTACTTCTCTCTGTCAGACTGATTATAACCATTGGAAAAGAGAAGGGGCCATACAGGTAGCAGAAAATGCTGTAAACAAAGAATGCTTTCAAAAATAGAAGTGTTAATCATTTATTTTCATCAGTCAACAAAATGCAGTGAATGAACAAAAGAGATCTAATTCAAAGCAATCTTTGGTCTGACCACCCTTTGCCTTCAAAACAGCATCAATTCTTCTAGGTCCACTTGGCCACAGTTTTTGAAGGAACTCGGCTAGTAGGTTGTTCCAAACATCTTGGAGAACTAACCACAGATCTTCTGTGGATGTAGGCTTTCTCACATCCTTCTGTCTCTAATCCCAGACACACTCAATGATGTTGAGATCAAGGGTCTGTGGGGGCCATACCAACACTTCCAGTAATTCTTGTTCTTCTTTACGCTGAAAATAGTTCTTAATGACTTTGGCTGTATATTTGGGTTCGCTCACTTAGCATTTTGTAAATTGATAAAAATAAAACAATCATCATTTATATTCCTAAAAGCATTCTTTGTTTACAGCATTTTTTCACACATGCCTAAAACTTTTGCACAGTACTGTACAAAGGTCTCTTGATTAGATAATTTGTTCTATTGTTCTATTTTTACATTTCTCTTACACTGAAATATATCAGGCAATCAAACTGTTAAACACAAACTACAGTTATTAAATAATTATTTCATTTATTCAAGGAAAAACTTATCCAAACCAACCTAATTCTATGTAAAAGTACTATTATCCCAAATAAACTGTGATTAACCATATTTCTTGGTTTATTTACATTTACCACATCCTGATTTGATTACTACCTGACCTGTAATATTTAGAAGGTACTTAAATAGAACCTTTAAAAAAACATGAAGCAGGCCGAAAGATCTCAAAAGCAACCCTTCATGACCAACAGTTTCAACAGTTGAGAAGTCATCGACATTTATTAGTCTGGAAAGGGTCACAAGGGACCAATATGGTATCCATCACCAAAATCCCTGCTGAACACAAAGTCTCATATTTGCCACAAGACTTTGCAAACATAAACTGACGAGATGAAAGTGTAACTTTAAAAAAAAAAAAGATAATGCCGACAATAAAACATGGTGGTTATACAGTGATCATCTGGATCTGCTATGTTGCTTTGAGATCTTGACGACATCCCATAGTTGATTGAACCATGGATTCTGAGGGAGATTGTCCAGTGATCAGTTTGTGACCTCAAGCTCAAGCCCACCTAGGCTGTGCAGCAGAACAGTGATCCGAAAACACACCAGCCAGTACACCTCTGAGTTGATTTGAGTCAAATAAATAAATACATAAAACTAAGGTACTGGAGAAGACTTTTCATAGTGACTGAATGAATGAATGAATGAATAATTAGTAACATAGTTAATCCTGGTATATTCTACCAAGTCAGCCACTCGGTTATCCAGCACCATTCATTCTTATGTCTCAATGACTTTACCTCTTCCACCAGCTCCAAGATGGTTGTCTGGTGGAGCTGGAACGCTGCCACTTCCTCAGAAAGAAAGTCCAATGATTCTTCATACCCTCAATATGCCTTTATCATCTTAGGTCCCATTGTCCATTCAATTCAGTTTTTAACTGAACTTTCTGTGTCTCCCAGATGTTCTCCATAGTGAAGTTGACCAGACTCAGTTTGCAAACTTGTTGGAAACAGGAAGCCCAACTTAAATCTAATTGAGATGGGATGACATAACCTCAAACAGGGCCTTCGCTTCCTCAAGTGTAGCTGAATTAAAACAATTCTACAAAAAGTGGGCCAAAATTACAGTAACATTGACTCAACTCAAGTGTGGTTGTTCCGGCACAACCATTTATTAGTTTAGGGGACAGTTACTTTTTCATATAGGGGAGGTTGGTTTGTATGTTTTTATTTTCGCTTAAGAAATCAGATCATCATTTGAAAATTTATGTTTTTCTTTAGTCTACTTATTTTTGTCTGTTATTAAAATTTGTTTGATGAAACATTTACGTGTGGCAAAAAAAGCAAAAACAGAAGAAATCTGCATGAAAGCAAATACTATTTCAAAGCGCTGTGTTTTTGTGGATGTTTTTGATTAAAATCTACAAATAATCTCTGGTGAAACTATGACATTATTTTTTTTTAACCTGTTTCTATTATGTTTTTGAAAAATTATGACAACTTTCTTAGAATGTATGTGCAGAGAGAAACACTGGAAGGGAGAATATTAGCTTGAATATCATTTCAGTGGAAATATGAAACAAGCCTAGAAGTTAATTGTTTGGTCACATAAAGTGAATGCAAGTGTAAGGTGTCTGAAAACATGCCTGGAGGCCACTATTAAAGATTTAAAGGCCAAATGTGAATGTGGAGCATTGTGCTGAGTGATGAGATGAACGTCTTTCCTTCGTTTAATTCCATTTTTATGCAGTTTTTTTTATGTTTCCTGCAATAAAGATGAGCCTAAATGTTCTTTAGGAGCGGGCGGTCTTTTTGAAGATAGTAAACAGACTCAGCAGAATTCTCTCCTCCCAGCTCTCCACGAGGGAACCTTTATTCTTCAAAAGTCACACAACTCATTTTCTTCATCACCATTCCTTGGTGTTACAAAGTGCTCCAAAAGTGTTCTTGTGAAGCAGCCTTTTTATAGAGTTACAAAGCATTGGTGTGTGTTGGGATCATTTACGTAATACATCTTGGCACCCACACATTGTTTTGTCCACTTTTTCCGGGAAACCACATTCAGCCAACATCTGCAAACCTTTAAATGGGCGGACGTGACAGTTTGCAATAACAATTTCATCACTTATCCGGATGCAGATTCCATGTCACAGTGACCTGGCAACACTTTAGGGATGTCAAAACTTTCCCA